>JACDOX010000002.1:16646551-16843648 GCA_014549065.1 Cardinalis cardinalis
GTCTCTTCTCTCATCCTGGGACCCCTGTGAACACCACCACAGCTCATCATCAAGGCTAAGAGAGAAGCGGTGAGGAAGTGGATTGTTTCCCAGTTTGGGCAGATTTTTAGTCAGTTCCCTAAATGGAAAGGGTGTGTTCAGGTGAACAGTGGTTGTGTCCTAGAGTGGACAGAAGCCCTGTGGGTGGGGCCAGGACTGAGTGCAGAGGTGAGCTCCAGGGCTGTGCTGGGCCTGCACTGAGGGGCTTGGCTGAGAGCACAGCAAAGCCAGGAGGAGGACATGCCCTTAGCTGGAGCTGGCAGGCTGAGCTAGGTCACTTGCTGGGTGATTACAGTGAGGAGCCGGCTCGCTGGTTTCTAACAGGGTCTGTTGGGGTGTAGCCAGCTCTGTACRGAACAACAAACAGGCTTAAGATCAGGGGAAGAAAACCCTAAGGCTTTACATCACATTTTCATATCCTTCTCTCCCCATCCTCTGGCATTGCAATAAATGCTTTAGCATTTTCAGGAGTGTAAACATCAGCCTGTGCATGGACAGGTGTATGAACGCTCTGAACGAGAGAGGAGGAACCRCACCACTGCCTTTTGTGGAGGCTGCTAGCAAGGAATGTGGGAGATGTTTGGGAAGGGTGTCATTAGGACAAAGGACTAACTGGGGGCAGTCTGAAAACGTGGCTAAACTGCTGCAGATTATTTTTGTCCAAGGGATGCATATAGGGATAACTTTCATGCACAACCAAGCCAGGTCACAGCTGAAGCACTGAAGTGGGTCTGACAGGCAGCCCGGATAAAGAAAAGGTCTCTGCGGGGTGTTCAATTCTCTTTTAAAGGTTACATTCCCCTCTGAAGGTTATGTTTGCAAATGAAAAACAAGACATTAGCAGCGTGATGACTTCAATGCTAGATGCTACTGTCAAGCAAGCAGAAGTGCTTATCTATATCAGAATTTATTTAAATACTAGAAAGTGACAAAGCGCAGACCTAACTTAGGAGACCAGTCGGTGTACTGTCGCTAATCTTCACAAAGAGCCCTTAGCTCCTTAGARGTTTCCTGTATGGTACTATTTCCCAAAATATATGCAATATTTGACTACATTGTTAGTGTAGGTAGAGGTAGTTTCAGCTGCTGCATAAATAGTAGGAAATTGCTGTACAGATGAAAGAATCCTCTCTGTTAAAGATACTTTTCCCTTCCTTTCTGGCATGCATTTGTTCTCCTGCCTTCTTTCATGATAGTTTATTCCTTGCTTGTTTACAGTACAGATAAAATAATTTTTTAAAAACAGGGTTTTTTCAGTTTTTGAAAAGGGGTCAAGGAGAGTTCCAACATCTGTCATCAGCACAGGCAATTGCATTGTGATTTTAAAAAAACTTCTTTTAATGGCCATTCTCATGAATCTCCACTGTTTTCCGAAGATGCATCTTTTGATACCATTTGCTAGGATTGTCATAGCTTCAAAGAGCAAGAGGTTAAGCAGCRTTTGAAATCTGAAAGTGCTGCTCCATGTTCAGTCTAATTTAGGAAAGCATTGCAATTGCCCTTGAGTATGAAGCTGAGAGCAGGTTTTATTCTTCTCAGGGGTTTCTGCAGCTCCTGCTCAAGACTCACACCAGTGGAAGCCAGGTGCTCATAGCTGGACTTGGCTGACAGGCRGCCAGCCAGGCTCCCTGGAGTAATGGGGCTGACATCCAAACCATGACTTTGTTTCAAGTCAGTGGAGGTGGGATATCTATCAGGCTGGAAACCTGTGAGGTGCCCCTTGTGTGTCCTGTGTGATCTGAGACCCCTGAGATCTCAGGCCCAGATAATACTCTGGGCATTACAGCATGCAGATGGGCTGGGATGGAGCTCGGGCACACGACACAACATTTTAGGGTCTGGAGAACTGGGAATGGCCAAAGAGGCTGCTGTCTCCCTAGCCCACCCTGTGCCCACTCTGCTCAAGCACAGTGCCTTGGTGTTGTCATGTGCTGGTGAGCACAAACGTGGCACACTGTGTGTGTGCTGCAGCAACCAGCACCTTGTTGACAATTTAAACATTTCTTATAGCTCACATCTGAAAGCAATAGAGTCTCTCTAGGTAAATGCTGGCAGCTGCTGCTGTCTGTGGATTCCTTTGGTCCTGAGGCCTCACTGTTGCAAAGATTACCCCAGGTACGGATTGAGATCTYCCAAATCCCAAATGGCCTGCAGTGGTTAAATTTCATTATTCTCCAGAAACAACTAGAGTAATTTCCAATGCCATGCTGCCTATAGAATTATTTCCATCTTAGTTTAATTCTAGTTTCAGTTCACAGTCCYTTCCTTCCTCTCAACCACTTTTCCCTTCCCTTTGCCTTCTCTCATCCCCACCCCCATCCCTGCTAGTAGTGCTAGGCAGTTATGCTGCAGTATAAGGGATAGAAAAGTCTGGGAAAGCTTCAGCAAGAAAATACATATTCAGTGTGTCTGCAATTGACCTGAGACCTGTTTTCAGTTTCCTTGGAGACTACATTTTTGCTTTTATCTAGAAGACACTAAGAAGAATAACTAAACTAAGAGATTTCTATAAGATGCGGATTTCACTGGCAATAGCTGTGCTCCCTTATTCTGCACCAAACAAAGTCAGGACTTTGCCTTGGCACCATATTTAACAGTGGTGTTTGCAGAAGAGAGATTTGCTTTCCAAATCTGGACAATTGATGTATGAAAGGCAGCATCCTCTTGGCAAGGAGGAGCTCTCCCTGTTCATGACCACTTTAAGAGTGCTTGCTATGGGCTCACCAGTGCTTGTTATTGAGCAAGCAAATCTGAGCTTCCCACTTCACCTTCCTCTTCCTTTTCCCTGTGGACCTATGCAGTTCTGTAATATTTAGCCCTGAGTGTTACAAATGACCTACCTGGGTGTTTATGCCTCTCCCTTGTCCCCACAGTATGACCTTGTGTGTGGCAATGCCTGGATGCTGGATCTCTCACAGGCCATCCTCAATCTGGGGTTCCTGGCTGGGGCATTCATCCTGGGCTATGCTGCTGACAGGTACAGTATGAGCTCATACTCTGGTTTGTTGGGAGGTGAAACCACTCTCAGTATCACCTGCAATAGGSATGTGTCAACATTTTGCAGGTTTATCTCTCTTGGGATAAATATCCCCAAACTGAGTTAACAAAATGTAATCCAGCCAATGTAATCTTTGCTTTGATTTGGGCTGGAAACTTTATGCAGYTGTACTTACTGGTCCTGTTTGGAGCTTAAAGTGCCACAAAATGAGCTTTTCTTGTGGTTTCCAAAGTTTTCTGTGCACATCTGGACCCAGAAAGGGCAGAAAGACACAGAAACAAAAAGGAAGCATTCAGAGGAGCTTTCTGACTGATGTTTACTGAAGGATGTTTAATAGGCACCACTGATGATCTCCACTTTTTTTTCCTTTTTCAACAGATATGGCAGAATCCTTATCTACTTGCTCTCCTGCCTTGGGGTTGGGATATGTGGTATCATAGTGGCATTTTCACCAAATTTTACTCTATTTTTGATCTTCCGGTTTCTCCAAGGCATGTTTGGCAAGGGAACCTGGATGACATGCTACGTGATTGGTGAGASCTCTTACCCTCTTTCTTTCTTGGTTAGGCAAAGTGAGGGATTTTTGGAGGACAAAGACTCTGGCTGCATCCGCTTGTCATTGTATTTTTTCTTGGGAACAAAGCACTGGCCCTGGAGTCAGCAGACAAAGAGTAACCCAAATCCATCCTGGTTAATGCATTTGTCCTCCAATGGTTAAGAGGTGAGGGAATGGATTATTCATATATAAAGTTTTTGTTATTACATAGAAGATCACCAGGATGATAAAAAATCTACAGAGCAAGCCCCAAACAAACCGGATACACAAACAGGGACATGGTTTATTTTGGCAGAGTCTGAATGTCTCACACAGATGCTCAGAGGAGTTAGCTGCTTCTCCTCACTGGGAGGACAGCTTGGCTGGCTKCTTTCATTCTTTAGCTTAGTGTCAAGGTTGGACACCAGGGTCCATATTAGGATTATTATTTTCCTGAAATGGGAAGAGAAAGGGAAGCTTTGTTATAAATAGCATCAAAGCAGCAGGGATACAGAATCTTTGGTAGATTATAATTTATCAGTCTATAGCAATGAGGCTCCTTGCACAGCAWGCTTCCTTTTGACGAGGAAAGGATATTGTTGTGGTGTCTTGAATGCCTGCCAGGTTCAGTAAGGCAGTCATAAAGCATGAAAAAGCCAGACATTGAGGAAGGCATCCTGCAAGAGATAGGATGTCAGATTTACTTAAAAATAAAACCAGCCATTTGCTGATCCACTGTCATAACCCAAAACATAGTGATAACATCATTATATAGGGCAAAAGCTTGTAGCATTGCTGTTGTCTGTGAGGCCTGTGACAAGTGTTTAAAATTCCTGGTGGAAGTTAGATGAATGGGAGCGGAATTGCAACCAGACATAAACACTTACAGTGAGACCTGGGGGCACTGTGGTGATCTATGTGCAAACATACCAGTCTAGCCCTTTTAGTACCTAAAGCCCCAAAGAACCTTGTTTTTCTGAGCTAAGTTACATTGCTGAGCAGCTCCTGTCCAAGATCTAGGGAAAGGACCAGAAGCTGCTTTTCCTCTTACTTCCATGCACATGGCTTAATTTTAAACTGAGATCTTATCTTGAAACTTTGGCAAGTGCTCTAACCAGCAATATGCTTTATGACAGACCCAGGGCTTCCTTAAAATGGCCAAGCTTTAACAGAAAGGAATGTTTTTCAATGCTCAGATCAGGCTGCCTGACTTTAGGGAAAGATTCAGAGATCCTGAGAACCTCAGGAACACTGTATTACTGCAGGCCTAAGCAAGGTGCCTGACTCTTGGATAGAGTGATTCCTTCCAAATCCCTTCAGGGATCAGCTCTTATCTCCTAGGATCACCCAGACTATTTGCCAACCTAACATCTTTTAAGAAACATACATATACAGATCATAGGTTTGTTTGCACCAGGAGGGAAGTTGCTATTCATACATTCCCAAAGCTCTTGATCTGTGCTTCAGGCTGCCCCACTAACCTCCCTTTGCTTTTCCAGACAATTCAGCTCTTTTGGGGGCAGTGCTAATCAGCTATTCCTAGGCAACAGAGTTGCTCCTGAGCTATGCAGAGTTGATGGATAGTCAATAAAAATGGTCATGCTGTCATATCTCTCTGCATTGCCAGCCAAAACAAACCATTGTTACTTGTACATTTGTGTCTCCTTTAGCAAAATAAATAAATAAATAAATTTAAAATAAATTTTAGAAATAAATATTTTTTCTGTATGTTGCAAGCCAAGGTAAAACCCTCTCCTTTTACTCTGAAGGTGTTGTAGTGAATATAGTTTTGGAAAAAACAGGAGCACTCCTTCATGCATTTCTCACCTCAATTGTGGAYGTCATGGCCATGGGATGTTGCCTGAAATATGAGCATAGATTTCAGAGCTATTAGACTCATTCAGAGCTATTAGACACATTCACAAAATAAAAAATCCACTGAATGATTTTAAAAAACCCCAAACAACAAAAACTAAAACTTTCCTAATAAATAAACAAACCAGACTGGATCATACCTTCCCCTCAGAGCAACCATGATATGGTTAAACTCTCTTCCCCACAGATGCCTTGTCCATATTACCTTCTGTGAGCAGCCTCTGCCTGAAGGATCCCCTTGTCTGGGGCATGTGCCAAAACTGCACCAGGAAGAGTGCTAAGGATTTCCCATCAAGCACATGATCATGATGCAATCCCAACCCCCTGTTGTGGCCCTATGTGATCCAGTAGCAAACACGAAGTGAGAAACCCCTCTGGCTGGAGAAGGGTGGGTGAGCTGATGAGGAGATGTCACTCGTGTTTGCCCTGGACAGCCTCAGTGACACGCCTACACTGATGAAGACAAAATGCTGGGCTAGACACAACTGTGGCCTGATACAGCATAGCCTTCCTTATAGTTCACCTCTAATAATTTATTTTCAACCTTGGTTTGTTTCTGTGTTATTCATTGTGGCTTTGTCTCTGCTCAGTGACGGAGATCGTTGGTTCCGATCAGCGGATGGTTGGAATCGTGATTCAGATATTCTTTACCCTGGGAATTATAATTCTCCCTGGAATTGCATACATGATTCCCACCTGGCAGGGGATCCAGCTGGCCATTTCACTGCCCAACTTCCTCTTCCTGCTCTACTATTGGTAATGTTGTAGTCATTGCTCTTGTCATTATTGCTATTGCTATTTGAGCATCTTGGGAGTCCTGCTGTGGCTCCAAGTCTCCAGAGTGGAAGATGTAGGTTAGGAAGAAGATATTTGCACATTGTTGACTTTTTAATCTGTAATTCCTTTTTAGTGATTCGCAGACATACATTACTCTAGTTTTTCTGCCCATAGTTTGCCTCTCTGATCAGCCACAACTGGCCCTTCAAATAAGTTAACTTGACCGAAGTTGGTTTTTCCCATCAGCCATGAGACCTCACTTGTGCCTTCCATTATATACTTAGTTAAAGTCTGACCTTGCCCTCAGGTCCCCTGAGCTGGGCAGTACAGCTGATGAGACAGCAGAGCTCTAAGCTGTGGTAAACACTTGTCTCAGTGCAGCAGTCCTGTGGGATGGATCCCAAGAGACTAACCCATGGGGCCTCCTCCTGAGCACTGCTTCCTTAAACACYGCCTGCTGTGAACCTTAAAATAGTGAATCATCTTAACCCTGGGCTAGCAGAAACTGAAGCACSCATCAGTGGTATTGCTTTGTGTTCAGTTTATAAAAGAAGTAAATGTGGGTGTGTGTATCTTACAGTGATACAGCCAGAAGCTTCTTGATCTACCTCTATGTGCTACTCTACRTGGTTAGTGTTGGCTTTCATTGTTGCTGTTCTACAGGAACCTTCTCTGCTTGTTGGTTATACTTTTGACAACCATTGTGCAGATACAATATTAATTTCTGATTTTTCAGTTTTGCAGAGTATTGATGTAGTCTCTTTTCTTCTTTCTTGCCCACTAGGATCAAATATTTTACAGAAAGCTGACTGGAAAAGCAGTCCTCAAAAGAGTTTTTGTGTCTCAAAGACTGACAAATCTGTGTTTTGTGTTAACACAGGGTAAAAGATAAAAGACTGGTTTACTTATGATGTTACAAGGTAAAAGCCTTATTTACAACTTTCGTGCTCTTACAGGGTGGTTCCTGAATCTCCACGTTGGCTCCTGACACGCAAAAAGGGAGAGAAGGCATTGAAAATCATGCGCAGCATTGCAAAACACAATGGGAAATTTCTCTCACCCCATTACTCAGAGGTACAGTCATGTGTTTGAGCTAGAGGTTTTTTCTAAGCTTTCTTAAGCTTTGGAAGGTTCAGTGATGTTAAAATGCATTCTCTGTAAGGGATGGACAACGTTCTTGAAGAGTCACACAAGAACGGTTTGTTGTCAGTCACACAACTACTTTGTTAATTGCAAGATGGGGAAAGTGGACTGGCTGGAAATATACAGGCTGAAAAACATAAGCTTGCAAAACAAGGAATCAGGTCTTTGTTTTGTAACGCTCCTACTTTAAAAACTTGTGGGAAATATCAGAAACTAACATGAGGGACAATGGTGTTTCATAGCAGTTGCCTGAGGGGCAATGGTGTTTYGTAGCATTTTATCTGACAGAGCGAGTGGAGATAGCATGATCCACTTTCCTGGCTCCTCTTCTAGAAGTTCCTTTTACAACTCTAAGAGAAAAGGAAATTAGATTTCAAGTATAAATTTGCTTCCATCCCAACAGGGAGAAAATACGCTGCAAAGTTCACAGCTAAGGAAGCTCTGTCTGAGATCACTATTCACAAAGTAGGATGATAAGTGTTACAGTCATAGTCCTTTGGCCAGCAGTCATGACAGAACTTGAAAGGATTGATGCATTTAATGTAAATAATGCTGTTATGACATTGCAGCATTTGGCTTGTCCTGTGTTGGTAGCGTCTGGCTCTCAGACCATGATTACTGCAGCATTGGACTTATGGTTCAGTGAGAACAGATGTGGTTAACTGGAGTGATTAAGGTCCCTTTCAACCCAAAACATTCTATGATTCCTGTGCTGGGTGCAGCACTCTGGGTGGGGTCTSACCAGAGCAGAGGGACAGAACCCCTTCCCTCACCCTGCTAGCCATGCTGCTTTGGATGCAGCCCAGGATACAATTGGCTCTCTGGGATCCATGTGCACAGTGCTGGGTCATGTCCAGCCTSTCAYCCACCAGAACCCCCCAAGTCCTTCTGGGCAGGGCTGCTCCTGATCTGTTCATTCCCAGCCTGTGCTGATACCAGGGGTTGCCTGGACCCAGGTGCAGCACCTTGTTAAACCCCTTGTTAAACCACATGAGATCATGAAAGGACATAGAGCTGTTGGAGTAAGTCCAGAGGAGGGCTGTGAAATGATCAGAGGGCTGGAGCACCTCTCCTGTGAGGAAAGGCTGAGAGAGTTGGCGTTGTTCAGCCCAGAAAAGTGAAGTTTCCAGGGAGACCTTAGAGCTGCCTTCCAGTACCTGAGGGAGAGTTACAAGAGAGCTGGAAAGGGACTTTTGTAAAGGGTACGAAGGAACAGAACAAGGGGGAATGGCTTAAAACTGAAAGAGGGCAGTTTTARATTAGATATTAAGAAGAAARTCTGCACTGTGAGAGTGATGAGGAACTAGAACAGATTTCCCAGAGAAGCTGTAAATGCCCCATCCTGGACAGTSTTCAAGGCCAGGCTGGACAAGGCTTTGAGCAGCCTGGCCTAATAGACAGTGTCCCTGCTCATGGCAAGGGWGCTGGAACTAGATGAACTTTAGTGCCCCTTCCAACCCAAACCTTGCTATGACTCTATGAATCTATAGTCTTTTGCTGGGGCATGTACACCAGTGTGATTCCCACACCCAGGTCAGAATTATGCAGTGCCAAGGTGCCCYAAGTCAGGTAGCAGGAAGTTTGTGCTTCTGCAGCTTCCTCTCCACGTTCAGCCCCACATTCCTACACTCACTTCCTCTCTAAACATCAGCATTTTCAAAGCATCATGTCAGAARGATGTCTTTCCTTGTTTTTTCTTTAAAGTTGTATTTTTTTTTTCAAAACTATCCATGCTCATGGCCTTAAACCACTCACAGCTGTAACAGATTAACCTCCACACATCCAGATTTGTACTGGATCTGTTCCTAGGACCTTTTGAATATAGAATCTCTGTCATCCTTTTGCTGTGCCCAGGGGAAAGAGAGCATCTCCAGGAAGTGCATGGGTAATGGGTCGAGGGTATTTCTCACATTAACTGATATCAGACTTCTCTTTCATGAAGCAGCTCCAGAATTTCAGGCTAAGTGCTGCAGGTGTGAAAGCTCAGGAAGAAGTGAAAGGCATTATTCCTCAATGCACTTGGGCTCAGATTTTCCAGTATGTCTGCATCAATTTCATCATCCAAGTCTCTTGCAGAGCTCTGGATGTTGCAGCTTTGGGTTTTTGTTGGCATGCAGAAACCACAGATGACCTTTACATGAAAAAGGATAAACATTTGCTGCTTTTGCTTTTTGAGTTATGACACTGGTGTAGGTCAACGCCAACCAGAACTTATTAAATTAATTCTAAATTATAAACTCTTTTTTTCCAGTTGTTCATATTTATCCTATCATGGACAGTTTTTTCAAACTAATTTTCTAATTCTTGGTCTCTGTCCAAAACCAGAATGAACTGCAACCCTCTGAGTAGAGCAACTTCTTATGAGAATTGTGGATCAAAACCTGTCCCTTTATCTACAGATTTCTTTTCCTACCCTATAGAACATATTTAGACATGTATATTTCTTGCATACATTAAATTACATATGTAAATATTATATACATCCATGCATGTATAAGCCTGCAGAGCCCATGAAGAATTAAGCATGTGTAGAACTATGTACACAAAAATAATTGTGGGAAAAGTGATATGTAATTTTGCTGGAACATGAAAATGTGAGGGAAGTTATAAAGGGCTCATCCAGGCTTTTCAAATCTTTGGAAACATGGGCCCTGTCACTGAATTCCTGACTGCATGGTGTGAATAGCAAAGCTCTCCTTGACTTCAAAGAACAAAAAGAGGATTTTTTTCCCCTGCAAAGTGTTGACTCTCCATAGTGCTTTTTTTCTTCATCTATAAAAAAGTGCTCAGTCATGCTGGGGGTTATTTTGACTTTATTAAGACATAAAAATACAAGTGGCAGTTGTGCTGAATTTATCTTTAGTCCTCTGGAAATCTAAAACCATATTTGCACAAAGTCACAACTGGTGGCTGGCAGCCTGTTCTTATAAACAACAGACATGGCAGCTTTATAACCATATGATGGAGAATCCAAGAGCAGTGCAGAAACCCAGCAACCTCAGCCTGCCTCACTAAGGACTCTGGCATGCAGCACAAGTGGCAGTGCTTTGAAGAAACCTTTTGGCTCTGGTTACAGAAGAAAAGTGAGAGGGAGTAGAAAGGAAGTTCAAACAACTGTGGGGTTTCTCTTACAAAGAGAAACTTACAAAGCTTTGTGTCAGTCAGTTAGGAAAAAGTCATGTGTAAACACATCCAGCCAAACCTCACTGAAAAGCAGCTGTGCTACCTTATGATATAATAAAACAAATAAAGGGTGAAAGCTTTGGGCTCAGCCCTGGCTGAGCTGAAGAGACCCTCAGGCAATGCCTTTGGSTTTACCTGTGTTCTCATCATGGACCTGCATGTTACCTCGAGCTTCTCTGTCTTCTCAATCCTGCCTCCCCTCTGGCACCTCTGTGAGCAGCAGGTGCTGTGGTAATAAAGGGGTTTGCTCCTCTCTTTGCTCCTCCTCTCAGGCCTCCTCTCAGGAGGGGTCAATAACGGAGAGTTAAAGCAGCAAGGCTGCCTAAAATCCTTCTAAAAATGGCACAGCAGGTTTAACCCCATGTTCCCCACAGCTGCTTTGAGAGCTGATAGCAATCCCAGCTGTGGCTGCCAGGTCTTGGGCAGTATCACGTTTAGTCCCTGCCTGAAACTGCCTCTGCCTAATCTTCCTTGTGTCTTCCTCACTTGCCAAATGACCATATGAACAAAGGGTTTTCACCTGGCTCGGTTAAAAACTGCTGGCCAGAGTTAAAAACAGCCTAGATCAATGTAACTAATCCCTTTTTGGCCCTGCTAGTATTCTGGCTCTGTACTATCCACAGCAATGAACTTCAGTGGGTAAACACAGGACTGTGTGAAATCTTGCTCTTTTGTGTTAGTGTTAAACTCTCCAACCAGTAGTTTCATTGAGCATCTCATTGTGATTGTATTGGAGGCAGCTGAGAGCAGCTTTATTATACTTTGTAGGCAGTATGAGAACCATTAACTCATACTTAGCAGGTTATTTTTTTTTCAGGGTAAAAGCCATGTTCAGCACAGTGTGTGTGTATTTTAGGACCCTCTGAATTTGACAGGTTGAATATTTGTTTGCACCCAAGCTAGAGCGTAGATGTCACAGATCTGCTCTTTCTCTCGCTCCCCTTTTCTTCCTGCTGCCCAGCTTGCTGSCAGTGATGTTCCCAAGCCCATTGCCTGCTGCTCAGCCCCTCTCTCCCTGCTTCCTTCAGCCCATTGCTTTGCCCTGTCTCCTCCTCCCTGCCACCCCTGGCAGAAGGCAATTCTGTGCCCAGTGGCCCTGATGTGACAATGATTGCTTGTTACCTTCCAAGTAAATCCAGGTCAACAAGGAGGAAATAATTTTTCCGTTCTCAAGTTAAGATTGGGGATTTTTGAAATTGATTTTGAACAATCTCATTAAGGAAAGCTAACAGCCATATCCAGTTATTAGCTGCTCCAACACCCATGCACTGCTCTGGAGTGCTATGAGCAGCAAACTGGCTTACCAGCACCTTTGCTCACTGGACTGGAATATTGCTGACCGCTGTATTTACACAGAAACTGTGTCCCAGTGTGTTGCTCTTGTGCCGAGATTGAGGCAGGAACAGGCGAGAGGCAGGATCGTGGCAAAGGCAAAGAAGGCTTTATTCAAAAGAGCTGTGCTGTCACAGACACATTTTATGAAAAATCCTTTCCTTAGGATTTTTTCTCCTGAGAAGCTGAGAGGCCTCAGGAACAAAATGTAAACAATGGTTATCTGCTGCTGTGGAATGCAACAGGTCCATCTGTGATTGGTCTCATGGGGTTGTTTGTAATTAATGGCCAACCACAGCACAGCTGGCTCGGACTCTCTGTCTGAGACACAAGCCTTTGTTATCATTCCTTCCTTTTCTATTCTTAGCTAGCCTTCTGATGAAATCCTTTCTTCTATTCTTTTAGTATAGTTTTAATATAATATATTTAATAAAATAATAAATCAAGCCTTCTGAAACATGGAGTCAGATTCTCGTCTCTTCCCTCATCCTAAGACCCCTGCGAACACCGTCACACCGCGCRTTTTTTATACAGTGGTATGAAAGGTCCTATTCTACTGGCTAACTAACAGAAACATCTTTCTCACACACTGTCCTTGAGAGGAACAGAAAAATAAAGTAGAAAAACACCACCTGCAAATTGTTTATACTCAGCAAGCTGTCACATCTTTCCAACTCCCTAAAACTTCTCACAAGCCACTGTGAGATACGCTTGCTATTTCTCTCTCTCTGTCCCATGGCATCCACACCAGTGCCTGCCTGACTGCTGACAGCTGACTGCTGCCCACTTGTCTCCTCAGATCACTATCAGCAACGAGGAGGTCAGCAACCCCTCCTTTCTGGACCTGGTGAGGACTCCCCAGATGAGGAGGAACACGCTTATCCTGATGTACGCCTGGTGAGTGCCCGTGTCACCCAGTTTGTTACCTGGGTGAGGGGTCTTGAGGAAGGATTCCCTTGTGCCTTTTAGGGTCTCTCCAGTTGCTTGCAACCATTTGTTTGCCTCTCAACTCTTTTTTCCCTGTGCTGTTTAGGTTCACAAGTGCCCTTATCTACCAGGGGCTTGTCATGCGCCTGGGAATCATCGGAGGAAACCTCTACCTGGACTTCTTCATCTCAGGAGCTGTGGAGCTGCCCTCTGCTTTCCTCATCTTAGTGACAATGGATCGCATTGGCCGGCGCCTGCCCTTCGCCATGGGCAACATCGTGGCGAGTGCGGCGTGCCTCATCACTGCCTTCCTGCCAGAAGGTAATTCCCTGCCCTGGGACAGGCTCTTCAGGCCAATGGCACCCCCTGAGCCAGGATAGTGAGCCCACAGAGCTGCAGGTAAAAGTAAAAGCATCTGGAGATACAGGCAGCACCCAGTCATGGGACAGCCCCCCCTATCTGCATGTAGCACAGCACCTTGTTTCCCTGGCACATGGAAGAGCCATCTCTTTGATGGGTTATGAGCAACAGCTGGGAGTAGCCTTAGAGAAARCTTCTATAAAGGCCCTCCACTCTCTGTAAAGGCAAATGCAAGGGAAGGATATAGACACATAATGGGAAAATACATTCCCTGACCTGGAACACACTTAGTGATGTAAGAAATCAGTGATTTTGGTGAGTCATCTTGGTAAGTCTTTTCCTTTACAAACAAAGCAATGCAAACCACAACACAATGTAGGGGCTGTGGTTGGTATCACAGAGATTGTTGCCTCGCCCTCACTCTCCCAGGAGTTTGGACAATGCTAAGAGCCTGGGAGAAAGATACGGCTTTTGATTAAGCCATTCTTATCTGGTTTCAAGGACAGAGAAAAGGTCTGATATTGCACAAAGGCTTCCCAGCACTTCTCTCCTTTCTTTAAATTGTTTTCCCTACCATGGTTTTTTGGAGGGTATTTTTGGTTCTTCTTGGGTTTTTTTGTTTGGTTTTTTTTTTGTTTGTTTGTTTGTTTTTTGTGGGGGGTTTTNCCTAGGGAGGCATTTGGAGGTGCTTTGAATTGTATATAACCATAGGATTATGCTTTGCCTTACTGTAGCTGGGGACCAGCAGTTCAATGGACATCAAAAAGGCTTGTTCCTCCCCAGAACTGTTCCTATCAAAGTGAGGGATAGTCCTAAGAGGTTTTAGTTTCTCTTTTAGCCATCCTAAGAAGTTTTAGTTTCTCAAGGTATATAATGAGGCTGCCAACAGCCTTCTCTCAGTAGGAGAGGACAGCCTTGGGATTAAGATACTTGCAGTTGGACACTTGAAGTCGAAGTCCTGCTTTAAAGAAGTCTGTTTATACAGATGAAAAAAACTGCAGCTCTCACATCTGAGCCCCTTCATACTGTGTTGCTCACACAGTTTCGAGTCCCCTGAGAGAGGGAGGATCCGCATGGACATCACCATCACCTTGGGAGTCTGATGGACTGAAGGGATGCCGTGGCAATGATGTGGATTTGTTTTGTTCTTTCCAGCCTTTGTTTTTCTTATATATTTTTGAAAATAGAACTCTTCAGGGCAAAAGCAGTGTCTTGCAACATGGGATGAAGTTTCATGGTGGTTTGTTTCGTTGTTTTGGAAGGGAATAAAAACCCAAGTGTCTCATTTTTGGTTCAGAGAAAACTGAAATGTTTTCTTGTTCTTCCACTGAAGGTCTGAGAAAACACAATCAGTGCCAGAGCCCTCTCCAGTGGCAGAGCTCCCCTTTGTGCCAAGTTCAGGCTTGTTGTTTCACTTGCCTCCCTGTCTGCCTAGTCACGGTTAGACCAAGCAGGAAACTGCCCGCTCCCAAGAGCGTGACAGAAGTGCTTGTCACATTCCCTGTCATGCACTTCCAGAGAGCACCAGATCTCCAGAGAGGGGCTGCTCACAATGAGAGGGGCAGCTCTGCCCTGCTGTGTGTGGGTGGCCACTGCGTCCCTGCTGATGTCCAAGGGCTTCCTGCTGATGTGTTCAGGGCAGTGGCTGCTCACCAGAGCTTGAGTGGAGCTGGGAGAGCTGGGCAGAGCCCACGGGGCAGTGCCAGGTACAGCCTGTGCCAGGTATGATGGAAGGGGAAGGGGGGATGACCAGGATTAGCATAATTAGGAGTGGCTAGAAAAATCACAAAGGGTAGGTGGACTGCTCTAGGGAGAATGATTTTWCTGCAGCCTTCCTGGAAGTTTCTAAGAGATGTGTAGATGTGGCACTTAGGGACRTGGTTTAGTGGTGGAGTAGCAGGGTTGGGTTAACAGTTGGACTCCATGGTCCTAAATGTATTTTCCAACCTAAGTGATTCTATGATTCTATGCAGCTTTAGAGGTACTTTCCTTGGGGTCAGAAGGCTTTGGGAGGTGATTCAACTGTGTTTCTTAGAGCATAACATCTCTCTATAGAAAAATATTCCTTTCTGGAGCACAWTTTGGATGTGGTCATGGAAGCTTATGACGGTTATTCTCCCACCCATGCTGTTATGCCCCACCAGCATCTTGAATCAATCAACTCTAGTGATTTCTAATTCTCTGAAGCAGCCTCACATGATGTTTGAAAGCAATAAATGCCATTATAGACTGATACCTACAGCAGTGGCCTTTCAGCCTGACTTGCAGTGCTCCTGTGGTATAATTTCTGCTGGCAGGCCTGGGGCTCTCAGAAATGCTCTGCTTGTGTGACAGAGCACACTTCATGCAGAAGTGTTTCTTTTTCTATGAACAGATATCCCATGGCTCAAAACAACAGTTGCCACGCTGGGAAGACTGAGCATCACAATAGCTTTTGAAGTTGTCTATCTAGTGAACAGTGAATTGTACCCCACAACACTGAGGTATGTCACAAGCTCCCAGGAATCTTTCAACTTTTCCCTGTGCTTTTCACCATTTCCTATTTCACTGTCCTTTGGTTAAACTTGGTTGTCTCGAGTTTCCCACTCTGAGTAGCCACTGCTTAATGTGGAAGGCATACACTGAAAAGATAATTTTGGAGCTAGGTCTACATTCTACTCSTTAAACTGCTGGCTATTCTGTTTGGTAGCACCTCTCTAATATCTGGTACATTTTGTCTTTTGCAGAAACTTTGGTGTTTCCCTGTGTTCAAGTCTGTGTGATCTGGGTGGGATCATAGCCCCATTCCTGCTTTTCCGATTAGCAGCCATTTGGTTGGAGCTACCTCTAGTTATTTTCAGTAAGATTTAATTTACAATATACTTTTGGTTTAAATATCCTTCTCCGAACAGAGCTTTTCTTTTGGGGTAAAAGCAGTATGTGGCCTTATCTCCCCTGCAGAGCAGTGCTTCTCCGCCTTTATGCTTAGAGCAAGAGGCTGAATGGCAAATGGGTGAAAGGTGATTTCTCTGCACAGTGTGGAAGAGCTCAGGTCTGCTTAGGTAACTCTGCTAAAGGAGCAGAAAAGAAACTATGTAAAGTGCTTTAAGACTGAGAAACCTTTCAGCTAGGTTCTGTAATTGCATGGGAGTCTGTGGCTAAACCAGGCTTCTAGGAGGTAGAAAAAATCAAAATGAACTGGAAAAAATTGACTGGAAAAAATCAAAATGAAAAGGACAGAATAAGAGGGGAAATTTGCACCACTGACAACTTTAGCTGAAAACAAAATTGGAAAGACAAAAGACGTTTTAAAAGATTACCATTATTTCGAGAAAAGACATAGATAGAAGTACAGTGTTTGCATTATCTAATTATTAAATTCTGCTGCTTCTGAGGGACACATGAATTCCCTCTGTCTTAAGTAAACAGCTACAAAATCAGAGAGGATCAGAGTGAACTATGCAACACTCAGGGAACATTTGATTTTTTGCTCCAGCCCTTCTATTTTTGACTTAATACATTGTATGAATTATATCTCTGCAGGAAATGATTCCAAAATATCCATTCCTAATTCAGATTGTATCTGAATGCTGTTCCCCAAGGAGGAGTTTTTATTCTGAACCACATAATTTACTTTGGCCGTGGATAAAGAAGAGAGTATTCAGGAAAATCTCAGAGGTTTCAGGAAACACAGATGAATCTACATGACAGAGCCCTTTGAGAAAAGGCAGTTTTGTTCTACATGAGAAATCCCAGCCTGGTTCCTGTGCTGTTTTTATACATTTGCCCATCTGCACTTACCTCAGGTTTTTGACTTCTAAGATCTCCCTTTGCAGAGATCAGGCTGCAAATGAGCTCCTAGCCCTCAAGTGATTTTGTAATTGGCTAAATTAATGTAACATAGAGGTATTTAATTAGAATAGGTTAATCAGAAATAACTGATGCACGTAAAACATCTCACTTCAAATCAATCTGAATAAACTTTTCTCAGTGGTTAAATGCTGAAAATAAAAAAAGTAACGATGTTCTTATTGCCTTTGTATTTCTTCAATGTCCATTGTAGGTATTCTTGCAGCTGTCTGTGGCCTCCTAGTATTGCTTTTACCAGAGACAAAGGGAATCTCATTACCAGAGACAGTGGAGGATGTGGAGCAGCTTCCAAGGTATGAGATGTATTTTCTTACTTATACTTGGGTGAGGTTTCCAGGGGATGTTCTCCTCCAACTTTACCAACTGTCATAAAGTATTGATGTTTTTCAGTGTCAAAGTAAATTCCCTAGTTGGGTGGATGCCATGAGCAGGTGGTATTTTTCTCAATAGGAACCTGAACTTTGCGATATCACTAAGGAAGGCTATTAAAAAATGTATGGTGATAAAATTGTATTTTTCTCATAGAGACACAAAGTTGTCCTATGCATCTCTGGAAGCAAAAAGCAACAACAATGCACAAGAGAGGTGCTGCAAAGCATAGTCTGCAACTCTCTGCTCAACAAAACCAATCATTACCTCAGTCAAAGGATCCTGTGAAGAAGGGCCCCTTATCATGGATGCAATCCCACAATTTGTGAAGTCATTTAAAAGTCACATATGAGGTGGATTTATAGCTGAAGAGCTTTAGGTGCAGCTTTCCCACTCCTGGCACACAGCAAGCCAGACTGCCCTACAGATATGTGGGGAATATTTGCACCTTGGCTAAATAATTTGAGGTCCTAGTGCTATAAATGAGTTTCAAGGAGAGGCTTTGAATATTAAATTAACAACTTTTGCTTGATTCAATATACAAACAAAAGAAAGAGGAAATTTTCTATGGAAAAAAATAATGTTTCAGTACTGCAGCTTAGACTACAACTTAAACTACATAGTTGCCTGGTTTTTCACATTTATACCCCTCTCCCCTTCTGTTTCAACAGTCATTTTGGAAAATGTGGCAAGAAACAGAAACATCGGGACACCAACTCTTATATTTGACTTTTGAAGGACAGCACTGAGCTAAGAACTTTTTTCCCATACTGGGAATTTGTTCTCCACCTGCCACAACTTCAAATTTTGCTGCAGAATATGGATTAAACTTCATGTTTTTCTTCTAAGCACAAGGACATTTAATACAAGTAGTGTATTTTTCTATGAATATGGAATAAATACTTTTTTTTTCTTAGTACACCGTTTGCAAGAAGGGACTGTGGTTCTTCACAGAGAACAGAACAGCTTTAAAAATATGGAATGTCCAGCTCAGTGACCTTGTATTTATTTCTGTATCTATTTGAGACTTTTGTTTATTGTTTTGTTAGGATTTACATTTGTGTGGGAAGGATTTAAATGGTAGTGCTTGTTTAGATGACCTTGAGGAGGAGAGGATGACTGTTTTAACCTGTCCTCCTGTGCCCCTGAAGAATCTGGACCAAGAGAAGTTATGAAGGCTGAAGAAGGAGGGCACTGATCAGGGTGACTCTTTCCCTGCTTGACAGGGATGGAAATCAGCAGTGTGCATCAGCAGAACCTCTCTCTGGTCTGATTGTCATCCACAGTGACCCTTTTCAACAAGTGCCCTTCTCCCCTCCCTGTTCAAGGGCTTTCTGAAATGTGGAAGCAGTCTCCTCCTCACCTTTCCAGGGCTTAATGTAGGTGTCAGTCCCTGCACAGGCCATTAGCTCTGCAGGACAGACTGTCCTGCTGCCCATTAGTGCCTTTCCCAGGCACAGCTGGGGTTCATGTGACACCCCTCATCTCCCCAAGGGAAGGGCTTCTGCCTGCTCTCCTCTGTTGAGTGCTTTTTCAAACACCTCTTTCAAGAGCATGCTGATTTTTTCCTTTGCAAATCATGCTCTCTGCCCATCCCTACAAACCAAATTCCTTCACCCTCACCACTGCAAAGATGACCTGCAATTTCTGCATTCTGTTCATTATCACTATTTGTCATCTTTCTGTCTTGGGGATAGTTTTTTTGGGTTCTTGACAGAGATGTCAAGCTGTCTTGGGCAGGGATGAGCCAGGAGCTTTGGTTATGAAGGGAGGTAAGTGTTAAYTGGTTCTTTGAAGCTGACATGTAACAGAATAACTCTGGCTCTGTAGCAGATTCCAGGGACAGACTGCTTTTCCTTTCTCCTGTGTGACCTTCATCAAGAATTGTGTCCTGGCCACTGACTGGTGAACAATTCACTCTTTGCAGGGAAGGACTTGAAAAGACGTGGCATTCAAAAGGTATCCTCTTACCAACAGTGAAATAAATAAAAGAAAGTCAGTGAGATGCTGTAAAGGACCTTATAAGCTCACAAAAAACCATGTTTGGCAAAAGCAAATATAGGACTGAGTTTGGAAGGCGCATACCACAAATCAGTAGCACTGTGGTACAGTCAGTGAAAATGAATGATCCCTGCCCCAGTCTCACCATCTTAGGAGCCCAGGAGGATTTCCTATGGTGAGGAATATACTGTGCTTTTCAGCAATTCCCAACTCTCCCTGCCTTTTCCCAGCAACTGCCTTTATCACCAGCCCTTCTGGAGGAAAACAGGACCTTTAATAATAAAGCCAGCCTAATGTTTGCACACTTTAGGCAGTTAGTGATAAAGGCCTGTCTTTCAAGGCTGTTTCTAACTTACTCTGAGGCATAGCAAAGGTCAAAGGTATGCTTAGCAAAAGTCAGAAATGACTTAGAGATATGAAATTAAATTAACATCTCACAATATATATGGCTAATCTAGAAGACACCACACAAAACTGGAGCTACTGCTACAAGGAGAAAACTTCTCCTAGATCAACAGAATCTTCTGTAGATAGCTGAAGATGATAGCCCAAGGCTGGCTGACAGACACCAGCCCTGAACTGGAAGCTATGGACTTGCACTGGCCAGATGCTGTGTCTCAGTGAGACCCCCAGCTACAAAACTGAGCCCAGCCAGCCCCTACTGAAGGCACCTTGGAGAACCAGGGTGAAGTGATCACATGTGATGCTGGGTGAGCTGAACCACCCTCTTCCATTTAGTGTGTCTTCTTTGTGTTTTTTTTTTTTAATTGGTGTCTTAAACACTAGCAGCTTGAGAAAGATGCAGAGATCTTTTAAAACTACAGCTTTCCAAATAAATGTGAATACTATTTGACAGCTTCTTCAGTTTGTGGACAACTAAAATGCATTGAGAAATGAGAGATGCAAAGACTTGTTTCCTCCTTTCAGATAATGCTTTGTTTTGTATAGCATTATGTGTTGCTCAAAAGATGATGTAAGTGATAAGTTTCAGTAGGTAAAATGGCTTGGGGCAGCGTCAGAAGTTTGAACATATTTATTTCTTAAAAGTTTGTTTTTTAAAGGACAGTATAAAAAAGCCTATGCATATGTTTTGACTTCTAATCTAGTAGTGCTAAGCAACTTCAGGTGAGTTTGTATTTGGTCATTGCTTTTGTGCTAACTCTTATCCCTAACAGGGATTTCATATATTGAAAAACCCTTCCATCTCTGTGAGACTTTGTGTTGCCTCCTGAAGGTGTAGTGGGTGTGTAACATGGTGCATGACCAGCAGCCTGGTAGTGGTGGGGTTACACTCTTGTGGGCGAGAGATGTCAGAGGAGATGGTGGTACCAGATGAACAGCTTCAGTGAGGGAGAACCCCAAGCAAAACCAGCTGGATGCACTTGGGCAAGCAGACCACAGGACAGGCTGCTTGTTAAAAAAAAAAAGTTRTTCTAAATTCATATGTGCCTCAAACTGCTTAATACTTACAGGAAAGTCCTACCAGCTTCTCAGGAAGCACAGCAGTGTTCTCCTAAGGTGCAGGTGTTGGCACCAAAATGGCTGCTGTGACCCAGCTCACTCAGGGAGAGGCACCTCTTCCTGAGGGCCTGAACTCTGTCAGCTATAATTGTCCTGCACATGTGTCCTCCAGAGGCACAGTGAGAGAGAGATGTGAGGTATTCAAGAGATAAAGTGTCACTGTACCATCACCACGGGCACATGAACAATGTGTCCTCAGAAACCCAACTGTGTTTTTCCTGTTGGCAAAGAGGTTTCTTGGACCAACAAACAGATGGAAGTGCTATTTTGGGTCAAATGTGCCACTGCCACTACATGTGCTGGGTTACTTTATCCAGTCTGTGCAAAGGGTTGCCACAACAGTGACAATTTTTATTGCCCTTGACAGTCTTGCAGAAGGGAAGGATGACAACTGGCACTGTTTGAAGTGTTATGAGGGGGGACTTCTGTGGCCCCTCAGGCATATCCAGGCATTTCTAGCCAGCTTGGCAAAGAGAGCAGGGCCAATGGTTTCTCTGTCTATAAGCCAGGTATTAATCATGCCTTCAAGAGTTCACATCTGAAGAGCTTAACAAATCAAAGCCCAAGCTGCAACACAGAATTTCTGTTGTCAGGGAAGAACTGTACAAATCTCTTGGCTGGCTTAATGACCGAAGTGGATATATATGAAAAATATGCAGGACGGTATTTGTGCTCAGTGGATCCCTCTGACCAGACAGGTGGGTGGTGTGTGCCTTTTCAGAGCTGCTCCTGCTCAGGAAGGCAATGCCCTGAGATGATTTCGTCTCCCAGACTCAGACTCCAGATGTAGAAGCTTCAGAAATCATCCTGCCACTTAACTATGCTTAATAGTTCTCACCTCCCTTTAAGACACTGGGAGAAAAAAACAAACCAAACCAAAACTCCTAGGATGCAACACATCCCTTCTGCATGTGCAAGCTTACAAAAAAATAAAGAAAATTTTAAAATTATGTGCAGCTTGGCTTGTCTGGGAGTGCAGAAAATGGACAGGACAAATCCCACCCCAGGAAGTAGCGGTGCTGCTTGGAATAGCCTCAGCACACCCTGGGGATGCCAGAAGGACCCCGTGCAGAGCTGGGGGTCTCCAGCTGCCTGTGGGGAGCTCCCTGCTTTATTTGCCAGAGAGGGAGGATGTGAGCAGGAGTTCATAGTCAGCAATTGCTTCACTTTGGCAAGCGTGAGTCAAGCTTTCCCTGGAAAGCATTTAGAAAGGTTTAAGCTTACACTCCCTACAACCGCATGTGTACATCATCTTCTTTTAGAGGAGAAAAATGTACATCTAACAATTATTCAGTCAGATAATGTTATACATATAAATAAATGGGTACTATGGGTATACAATTCTATAACATGTAGATGCCTTGTCACTATTTGTGGTACCTATTGATAGCTATTTTCTTTTATTTTCTTTACTAGGGACTAACTTCAGGGTGAGGCTGTTTTTTTATTCACTGTTTTATATCTTTGATGCAACATTTATGCTTTTGTGACACATGTATTTCCTAGACGATAAAAAATATGAAAACACAAATCAAAGATGTTTCCTTCCTTTTTTTCCCCATCCCATGTATTTAATGCTATCAGATATAACTAATAAAACTTCACAGGCATATAAGATATGTACTATGAGATTCTTTGGTTCGTAGCATCAAATTGGTAATAGATTCAGACAACTCATAGAAAATAAAAAGTATTCTCATTTCTTCACATGTTAGAAGCAGAACATCTTGAAAATGAGGACCTTAAAAGAAAACATCGTTGTAGAGCTTAAAAAAATTTAAATGCAGGTGTCCAGTTACAGTTAAGGTTGGAATTTTCAACATGTATTTCAGAGGTGGGTAAGTCTATTGTCAGACATAGCAAACAAACTATAGAACATATAGAAACAGGGTAAGAGACTGTCAGCTGGGCTTCTTGGCAATGACTACTAATTTATAGCAATTTAAAATGGATGATCATATTTATTTTGCTTTCTTATGAATGATTGTAGCTTTAGTATTGCACTTGGAATCTTGTATTTCTGACGTGCATGCTGCTTTCCAGGAGAGGGCAGTCCATACCCAGGATCAGTTGCTTTCCATCACACTTTTAATCCAAGGAATATAGTTGGAGACTCGAACATAAACACCAGGTTTCATGGGTTGGGCACAGCCAAGGCCCCAAGAGGTGACTCCATGTTGGACAAATTTATCTTGGTCCAGACAGACTAGAGGTCCTCCACTGTCCCCCTAAACAGCAAAAGAACAGGATGATTCCTTCTTGGACAGACCCTTCCCACAGGAGGCACAGAAACAGAAGTACCTCCTATATGCAAAAGACACAGTAATTATAGGGAACACTGGAATTTCAGCAAGGCAAGAGTTTTCCATGCATCTTGTTGAACACTTTTATAATAAAAGCCCTCTTCATGTCATCCAGGCATTACATTCATTTTTGAAGTAAGGGGATTTACTGAAAAAGAGTCTGATTGCCCTTGTTAATTAAACTGTGCCTCCTCCCTCAGTCTCTTCTCTGAGCTCCTCATGGGTTTCTGTTATTATTAGATGATCCAGTGGCACTGATACTTGGAAGTTCATAGTTCCTTTGGCCCTTGTTTTGCCTGCATGGCAGGTTCCACTGCGTCCTTCTTTGACTGCTAACTGAGATGCTGTTAACTGAGCTAGCTTGCACATTGGAGGTAATCTGGGTTGAGGCTAGCAAGGGGGCCTGGGGAAAGAAAATCAGACCTTTTGTCATTCTAAGTTGGCTTCCACACACCTGACTTGTGCAGCTGTGTGTTACCATGTGCTCTGGAGTTCAGGCTTATCTGAAAAATCGCCCCACTTCCCAGCAGCAGACAAGGGAGCAGGGAAAGAGAAGAATCCATGGGCATTTTTCAGCTCAGATACACGTGGTGTGGTAACACCCCAAGGATAATTCTGGGCATCTAAAGCCAAAAAAGCAATGCCCTATTTGATCTGAATGTGCTTACAACTGACTCTCATGCTGACAGACTTTCTTACCTGGCAGGTATCTGTGCCACCATGAATATTCCCAGCACAGAGCTCGTGCTTTTTAACTCTACCGTTCAAGAATTCAGGGCGGTTGCATATTTTATTCTCAATTACAGGAAAGCCAGTTTCCTTTAAGTAGCCCCCACCAGAAGTACCTTTGCAAATAAAAATGAGATGAAAAAAGAGTGAATGACAAAGCTATTTATCATATTCACAACATACAAATATCAGGTATGGATAAGCAGTAAAATCAGCATAGTGTGCACTGTGCATTCACTTCCCAGGCCCAATATGAAGATATACTAAAATCAGTAAGCATTATCAGTATTATGGTACTTATCACCTTCTACCACCCACCACTGATCTTCCTGTTCACACAGTACATCCATGTGGATCCAGTACCCATAGAAACTTGTGGGAGTCATTCCCAAGCCATTTTATTTCTCTGTATCTGAATTTTGCATGGAAGAAATTAGGTAGGAAGCAAACAGTTGAAAATGACATGATGGGCAAGGAGGCAGAGAAGGTACCAATGCACTTCTGAACCAAGACAGAGTGAGAGGTTTTGAAATTGAGGGTTTTATTTGTGTGAGATGCAAACCAGCCTGGCTGGGAGGAAGAATCAGTCAAGAGAATGAGAAAAGTCACATTTATGTGATTAAGAAATAACCTAAATCTAGAAAAACTTTCCATCCAGTTGGGCAAAAGCTCACTTTGGGGAAAAGCATTTGGACTGAGAGAGAAGTGACTCAGCTCTGCTTCTCCTCTTGTAGCAGCATCTATTTGGAGGGTTTCAGTTTACCTGGCATTGAACGATTTAGGAGAATCAGAGAGACAGTGGGAAGTTTGGCAGCACCTGATGAATTTTGATGAAACAAGTTTTTCATCGATAGCTTGTGTGGGGCACAAGAGAGGGCACACTTTGGATACAAGTATACACCAGTCTGCAAACATGGAGCTTTTAAATGTGTTAATGCTGTCTCACCTTTTGTATCCCCCCAGCCCGTCACATAGCACTCCTCTCTTCCTCCTAACACAGAGTTTTCTTTTGGTAAACAAACTGGGATTACATGATTATTAATGACTGCTGGTCTGAAATGAACAAAGAGGAACAATAATTAGCACAATTATACTTAATACTAGGTTCTAATTCAGGTTTCTAAAAAGATTTTATATATATTTAGCGTTTTATCATTTAAATCCTTTGTTTCAGTTGAGGTCCCCAGCCCTCCTCCCCTCCCAAAGGCAGCCCTTCCCTTTCTGAAACCTGGGACCCTCTGCAGAAAGGGAAGAAAAAGGGGGTCTGAAATCACTAACTGAACACAGAGTATAGAGAAACACTCATTTCTACAATACCAGCAACCACATTTTGGTCATCTTGTCCCATCAGAACAAAGCAGTGCTTCGGGGAAGAAGGTACCTGCTCAGTTTGAGCAAAGCAATATCTGCTCTGCGTGGCTCCTTGAACAACTTCTCCACATCACGGATTTGTACTGATGGCTCTGTTGCCAGTTCTCTGTGTAATCCAAGGTACACTTTATATGCAGCTGGTCGTGAGGACCTATTGGAAAGGATTGCACATGGTGAGCTGATGAATACACAACCAGAACAGAGACCACTTACAATGTTACTGAGCACCTTGCTCTGTCAAAGCCAGATCGCCAGGTTTGGAGTAAACTTAATCCCGTATAATGGCACATGAAATCAAATTGGCAGGAGTTATCACTGTCACTCTGCTTTACAGTCAAAATTCAGCTTTAATGAATGACAAATAGACTTAGCTCAATTCTTGACTGCTTGCAAGCTGTTTGCAACCAGCTGGGGTTAGTTATTAGGGCTCTTGTTTCTCCTGGTTTTTTTCTATCTTGTGTAAGAAGTTGCTGGTGGAGTTCTAATAGATACTTACTTTTCTAAGCAGTGGGCAGCAGTAAGAACCCATTGAGGATCTATCAGAGTTCCCCCACAGAAATGCATGCCATAACTGAAATAGAGCAAAATGTCATGAAAAGGGCAGTGGTTTAAGATGGGGAAGTTAATCCTACTGTAATTTATCAGGTAATATTTCCAACATGTCTGCCTTTACAAACTAAAGACATTACTCCACAATTTCATTAAGAAGTGTTCTGCTTTCCTAGAATAATGCTTCTTACAATGATAGTAAGAGTCCATGGACATTTTTAGGAGGCCTTGTATGAAAACACCTAGATCTTCATTCTTGTATGAAAACACCTAGATCTTCCAGTTTCTATTACTGGAAAAAACCCTGTGTGCAGTGAGGTTCAACATTTTAGAGATTTTGACTTTTTCTAACTCTAATCATAAAGTTCTGCAAGTGGCCTTGATTCCCAGTTTTATTAATAATTTTGCCAGTAGGATCAAATCTTTACATGGAAGGACTGATCAAGAGGTATACTAGCCATACTGTTGCTTTTATTCATTGGAAACTATTTCTGTTGTATAATATAGTGACAGATTTAAAGTCATTCTGCCTTCTACTGAAAATGTTCTTGAAATTAACAATTAACAATTGATCATCTCACTACTTGTCACAAAATAGAATGTTCTTGGTTGTCTAAATGACCTTCTTTAAGAATGGCATGCACAATGTTTAGCCTTGAGCTATTTTTAAACTGAAATCAAGTTTGGAATGCCTGAACATTGTATGAGAGGCCAGGTTTCTTTGCATGTAGAGTCCAGTGTAATGGGGAATAACCATACCTGGTACGGAGACTGATCTGCCAGGGCCAGGAGTGTGGGTGTGAAACACACCCTGCAACAATCCTTTGAGCACACAGTTTTGGTCTGAACTTGGATTTCCCACATTCATACTGAGGAGGAGCTTCAGAATAAGAAAAAAATATCACTGTAAGGAACTTAAGTGATTTGCTATATATTCACTATGAACTCAGTGAACTAGAAGGTGAACCTGTTACATTTGTCACTTCAGCTTCTGATTCTCTTCAAGTAATTCTATACCATAAATCAYATATATTTTGTTAGGTTACCTTCATCTGGAACACCTAAAAATGCCTAGTTAATTTTTCTTTTTCACATACAGTTCTCAGTGGCCAGCAAATTACACACAAGTAGCTCTACAGTCAGATAGAAAAAACCCCAACCAAAAAAACCCAAAACAAAAACAGAAGGGGAAGGAGAAGAAAAGAGAGAGAAAAAATAAATAAATTCTTCCACCGTTTTTAAATGGTCTTTTATGGACATCAGCAGAGCAGAAGCTGCACTGCCAGATGTTTTAAACTAATCTTGTGAAATTCTAATGCTGTCTCTGAGGAACAAAATTTTGTCAACTCTTATCTTAGGATCCTTTGGCACTTCAGATCTCTCTGGGTTATTAAAAAAAGTAGTTCTTATTTGGCCTTGGTGAACTGAGTCTTATCAACACAGAATTTAGAATTTTGTCAGCAAAAAGAGCTAACTAATGAAATTAAAAGCAAAAGCCATGTTTCCTCTGTTCTTTAGATTACCTTCTCAACAAAAAACTCAGTACTAATTTAAGGAAGAAATACAATACAATAGTGATGTGAAAATGTGATTTTTCTTTTTCCTTAAGAGTCCCAGCCCAACATGTTCACTGCTGTAGTACTTTCATAGGTCCACTGTGTTTACAACAATTTTCTTTTTCATGTTTGCTCCGTTTTTGGGTTTTGATCTGAGCACATTTTCTTCTGCTCACCACTGAGGGGATAAAGCAGCAAGAAAGTCACTCTTCTTTTGAGAGCTATCTCTCTTCCTAGCATAGCTTTTGTTGTTGATAGACATAAAGGGACTGGAAAACAAAATGTTATAAAACTTTCTCAACTTTTACACTTTGTTGCACCACCTCATTCAGAGCTTGATTACAACTAACAAAGACAAAGGGCATTTGTACCCTTTAACATTCAGGGTCAGATGCGTTTTGCAGATACCAGATATGGAACAATATCAGAGGAGGGACAATCTGGTTGTCATCCAGAACACAACCAGAGCCACATGGGCAGGGAGTGCAAAGATTTTGCTGGTATAAGAGTGTGCCTTGTTCAGCAAGGCCTCACACAGAGTTATGCCAGGAGATTAGGCTGGGGCAGAGAAAATTTCTGCTGGAACTGCCCATTTTGAAACACATGGCAAAACCCCACGAGCTTCAGCGGCTTCCATATCTTGTGGTGCATTTGGGCTTTCAAGGAAGACCAATCTTAAGTCTTCAGACAGAGACCCTGAGAACATCACTTCCCAAGAGCCTTAATTTCCAATCTATATCTATTGCACTTAGATCAGTCTTTCAGACTAAACACCAAGTACTCTCCAGCTGTTATGAAAAGGTACAGGAAAGGGAGACATTAGTCCATAAGGGGAAGGGAGACACAAGTCTTTAAAGGAATAATTACGGCACTTGGGAATGTCACAGTACTCCCAGGCTTTTCTCGGGTCTGTTGTGTAGCACCAAGGTCCATTCACATCTCCATCAGGATTCCTGCAATACTGTAACAAAGAATAAAGGCACCAGCTATAAACCAGGGAATAAAAAGGCCAACCAATTAAAGCTTAAAAATAAAACAAAATAAAATTTGGGAAATATTTTTTATTTTCATTCTTCTAAGTGATTTCCCATTCCTTTTGTCAAAATTTATTTCATTCTTCCAATTGCTCTGTGAGTTTGGAAAAGGATCATAAAAATCAGATTTTCTCAACTGTCTTCAGACATTAAGCTTCACTAGGGCAACCTTGGATCTCTGAGATCTCAATAATTAGGAGATCTTTATTTCGGATGAAGCTTTCTAAAGCACAGAAAATATTTAGTCCTGTTTTCCCTGCAGTTAATAGGAGCAATAGGATCAGTCCTGAGGTCTTTCCACATCCACTCTGGCTGCATGACTCAGGGACAAGTGAGCGTTTTGTAAGCTGCTCTGGCTCAACCTGATGATGCCTGTGGTGGTGCAGGGCTGCAGTGCTCCCCCTCATGCAGGTGCTGAATCACTCTCTGGGCTTTCTCTGGGCATACTGACTGACACACCTGCATGCTGCCAGGTATCTTTTCCAGTTCTCTTCCCTATCCTGAAACATATCCCATGTCTTAGAGAAAAGGAGAAAATATTTGCTACCAAGAGCCTCTGACAAATGCAAGAACAAAGAATTTATGAGAGGCAGCTTTTTAGAAGGAATTTAGGGAGTTTCCCCAATCTGGAATTCAATACAGGGTATGTGATGCCATCAAAGAATTGACTAAAGCAAGTTCTAAAGTCATCTCCCTGGTAAAAAAATAGTTCAAGCTGTCAACATCAAACAAGCTCTTTGTATCACATGCAAAGCTTGTCACAAATCAGGCAAATACTGTAAATGGGATGTTACAAGGCTAAAGAGCTGGTGATGAGTACATTTGTTAGGACTAGGGAGATACAGGTTAGAAAGGAAGATTGCATTCCAGGGTGGTCAGGTACATATATAGCCCTGAATAAAGGGCTGTGGCAGAAGCTGGAGGGCTGAAGGGGAATTACTGGGGCATGGGGGGCTAAAATCCATCAGCTATGTATCTCAAGGAACTTGCAGTGAACATTGAATCCATCACATCACCTGTCCCTGGTACTACTGAAACCTATGAGCCCAGGTGCTCTTTCTGTCAGAGGAGACAGAGGCACTGCCCACAGACCAGCTCTGGCTAGTCCTCAGTACTGAGGAGAAGCAAGGGCCCATCTGAAGCTCCTTGGATGTGCTGCAGAAGCATTCAGTAGAACTTCTGGGCATCTCTGTGTCCCACAGTGACCACACTGGTCATGTCAGCAAGAATTATCATGATCAGGTTTTTGGATTGAACTGAGGAAAATAAATTAACAAAGACCTGTCACCAAATGCTCACTGAGGGACCCTGAAAAAGGCAGGCAAAGCTCAATGACAACAAGTATTAAATGAACAGTTGTTTACATTTTTTTCCAGGCCTGCTCTTGGATGAGTAGTAGGAGTGAAATAGTCGTGGCTATGAGGTCTCTGAGAGCTCCACTCTTGACAAGTCCTGCCCCTTGCAGTTTTTGCCACTGTGCCACGGTAGTCTACACCATTTTCAATAATGCACTCTGTGAAAAATGAAGGAAAGGAAATGGTTGTTAGCTGTGAGCTGTTGGGCCATGTCCATACTTGATGGTTGTGAAGCAGAGATAAATTAGAGGAAATACTACTACAATTTACACATCCTACATATTATGTAGATGAGGAAAGAAGGGCTACATAGTGTCAAGGATGACTAACAATGATATTTTAATTTCCTTGCATCTTAAAAATTTTCTTCATGATCACAAAAGTCATAAACAAAAGAAGCTTCCATTTAGTCGATCCTTCAAGACTYCAGAAATCAGGTCTACAAATATCATGCACTCATAAAGTATTTTTCTTGTAGACAGTGCTATCTGTCCAATGCCACATTTTACAGTAGGTAAAACACAGTAACATGTATTCAGCCAAAATTATTAACCTTCTAACCCGTGAAATATGTCATAGCAAAAAAAAATTAAAAAAGAAAGCTGCAGTACTCTAACCATCTACTGCATAACAGAGTTGCATCTGAACTGAATCGAAAAAAGCCAGCTGTCCTTTGATGGTAAGTGGAACCCTAGAAATGTGAAAGCATGGCACAGGAAAAGACTTTTTGGAGCACGTGCCAGCAAAATGCCATCACTGCTCCATTGTTCTGTCATTACTAGTTGCCCTCCCACAGCAGAGCCATCTGCTTCCTCGTGCTTCCAATATTGCCAGATGTAGCAGGTAAAAGATGTGATATTTGCCTAAAACCTAATGCAGAAACCCTGCTATAAAAGTCTACAAAAATGCTCAGAAAATTAAGAGCATGGATACAATACTGTAGTAAATTCTGTATTTATTTAGAGTTTCCTGTATTTCATTTCTCATTAAATTCTTGCAGGTGTTTCCATAAAAAACAGCTTCCTGGTTATGAGCATTTCTGGGGAAGCTGCAAGTATTCTCACCAGGGTTTGTTTCCTCTGCTGTCTGAGGAGGCTTAGGTACAGGCTGTAGCCCCTGGTCATCACACTTCTTCAGGTCACAATATTCCCACCTCACACTGGGGTCAGTGGTGTAGCACCATGGACGGCTGTCAGCATCCGGGTTTCTGCAGTAATTCTGGCTCAGGCCCCTGCAAAGGCAAACATATTATATTCCTATCCATGCCATTGCCCTGGGGAGAGCTCAGAAGAACATTTTAGAAAGCAGATCTGCTTCAGAGTTAGCATATACCATTTTTCATGTACATTCTGTCATGGCCAGTTGAAATTGTTTTAGAGCAGAAAGAAATCAGGACACATACATTAAATATTTAACTATAACAAATACTTATTCACTGATTAACACTTAAAGTAGAATATAATTTTAAAATACAGATAAGTAAATGCATACATGTATAGCAAAGATATAATTTTTTTTTCAAATATGCCAATAGTTTTTAAAAAGGAATAGTTTTTTGCATTTCAGAAAAAATAAGTGATAAATATTAGGAATAAGAAAACAATCTATCCCTTCTTCAAAGTTTTAATGACTTGCAGACTAGGAAGCGAAGACTTAAACTCATTAATAAATTAATGCATAGAAACAGTCCATTTCAGCATAAGGGAAAATTTATTATAACTATTAATTGCCTTAGGAGCAATGTAGAAGAAAGACACAGTTAATTAGTCTAAGTATAATAGTATAATAGTGACACCTGTGGTTTCCTTCAAGATGAAGGTAATAAAAAACGTTTCCATGATAAAAGAAGAAGAAAAGGAAGGGATTATTTTTATCTAGTACACTCCCTTCCCAGCTTTATAATCGTTGTGCAATGATAACGCAAATCAAAACAAGTTCAATGGAATGACCACTGTCCAACGAAAGCTGGCAATGGGAAGCACACGTACGCATTGGGGAAGTTCTCGGCTGTTTTGTTGTGCCGGTGCGGCGACATTGAGCTCCAGGCCTGGCATTTCTTTCCCGAGCGAGTGAAAGAAGCTGTACCACGGTAAGTGACCCCATTGCCCTGATAGCACTCCTCAGTAACTTCAGCCTGCTCAGGCACATCAACAGCTGTAGTGAATAACAGAAACCAATCTCTTCCATCTTAACTCTTTGACATTGATACTTGAGCATAGAAAGACAACAGAAAACAAGAAGCCAGAGTATTTCATTGACCACCACAGCATGCTCTCTGTAACAGAATCCTTCTCAGACAGTAGATCAAAAGGAAGATTTTAAAAGATGCTTGCAAAAATTTCATTATATTCTAGATTAAAAGAACTTGTACTTAATTTTACTGTCAGACATGGAGATTTATTTCAGATAACAAGTCAAATAGCATACGAATCAAAATTTTTTCAGGATGGAGGCTGCCTGTGTTTGCCATACACCTGTGTGGGGAACAAGACTACCTTGTGTAAGGAGAGGTTTCTTCTCATTGTTTTCTATGGAGTCTTGGTTCAATGCTCCTAAATTATCTTAGGTTTTGCTACACATCCAGTTTTTAAGGAACTGGCATGTAAAGCTAACTAACTTTTCGATGGAGCATTTAAAAATCTATTGGTGGAGGTAACCACCACTGGGCAAAATGAAAAGACTTCTTTTAGTGCAAAATTTCCTGATCTGAGGCAGCAGCTGACTTCAAACGTTCTGCACTTGGCTGCCAGACTGCACACACCAGCCTGGGCTCCACATCAGACCCAGGAGCTCAACTAGACACGGCAATGCCAACAGTGACAGCAGCCATGCAACTGAGCAGAGTCACAGGAGATTTTTCAAAATGAACCATGATGAGCCTTCCCCTCCACTTGTCTCCTGTTCTTACCAGGGGCCTCTGGCTTGGCACTGTCACAGGAGGGGATGTTGCAATATTCCCACCGGGCAGTTGTGTTGGTGGTGTAACACCATGGCCTCTTCTCACCATCAGGATTTCTGCAGTAGTTTTCATCTAGGCCCCTAGAACAGAAAACTTGACTGATAAAAGTCTCTCTTGGAAATCTATTAAGAGTTATGAACAAATGGAGAATCTCTTGCTGCCTAGTTTAATGTTGTATTTACTGATGTCATTTGTTACATGAATAATGGCAATTCGCTGGTGTTTTGGATGTGTTAAACCAGATACCTACACGAGAGATGGATGACTTAAGAGAATGTAATACTCTGCAGTCGAGAGTAGCAGAGCAGAGAGAATCTAGGGTGAAAGAATCTAGCCCCAAGCAAATATCTTAACCGTAATGAGGAGGGAAAGAGTCAGCCAAGAAGAGCTTGAAAGTCAGAAGAAGAGACACCCGTATTCAAGAACAAAGAAGTCAATAAAAAGAAATGTATGAAAAAAATGAAAAGATGAGATCCAGCAGGTGGTGAATGCTGACGTAACTGAAGGACTTTGCAAGACAGATGAAGAAAACCAAAGCAATTTTGAGACTTGGTATTTCTCCTGGACACGGAGTAACAGAGGGGTTTCACTTACTGGCAGGGATAGTTTTCAGGAGTGCGGGCGTGCCTGTGGGGAGACTGAGAGCTCCAGTGCTGACAGGTATTTCCTGATTCAGTAACAGATATTGTGCCTCGATAGTCTTCTCCCCTCCCTGAAAGACACTGGCGTCCTGGGGCAGGAGGTGGTGGGGGTGTTGCTGTTACAGAAAAAGGAACTGAAATGAATCAGTGCCTTCTAGATTTAGTAAAAAACCGAACCAGCAAACCACTCTGACCTTTATAATCAAGTGAGCTTTTAAAATTTCTTTGCAGGTAAGTTCTAAATATCAAAATATTTGAAAAGTCCAAAAGGCAGATAAGAGATCTAAAGATACCTTTCTCGACTTTTCTTTCTTCCATTTTGAGTTCTTCACAAGCAGTCAGGCTGCCAGAAGGGCATTTGCATCTGCCCCTTTACAGCAGCCAGGATACAGGACAGGACACAAAAGTCAGGATACGAAAATTCTAGCAGCCTCATCAGAACAGAGCTGGGAAGTGAGCAAGTGATAATACTGTGAAGAACACTGGGGTGAAAGCATGTGGGCCATCAGTGATACACGTGTAAAATAGACACACTCTGACTGGTGAGAGACAGCAAGGATGAGGTCTAGTGAGAAGTGCCAAGGAAAGGTAGAATGGCAAGGACAGGCCTTTAGGGGTAAAGAAAACTGAAAAGRTGGAGAATTCATTTGGAAGAGCAGAGCAAAAGCCAAATTGTTTTCAGGAAGAGTGAAACTTCTTGGAATCAAAAGAGGAAGCACAGAAGAAACAGCAGAAATGCCTGCTCATAGGAAAACACATCAAGGAAGGGAGATATGCTCCAGACAAAACCATTAGAGATGCCTATGACAGAAATGTCTAGCATTTCTGGAGTTCATTTAAAAGTGATTAATTTTTGCCTTGAGATAAAATTCAACTATCTTTTATACTTTATTTTTGGGACCTCTTCTTTTGGTTCTAGATCCTCACACCACTCTGACTGGAAGAAGCCTAGAAGGCAGACTCACTGCAACGAGGAATGTCACAATATTCCCAGCGTTTAGTTGGACTGGTAGTGAAACACCAGGGCCGAGGTTCTCCATCAGGATTACGACAATAATTATTCTTCAGATCCTTCTCTGGAAAACTGAACCAGAAAAATAAGATTTTTAGGTTTTAAGATACGCTACTAATAGCTGTAACAACTCTCCTGTCTGGTGCGGGGTGGTCTTCAGCCCACCACTGGTGACAAGGAGACCATCACAGAACGTGACTCACTTTTCTGGGAGGTACCCATGGGAGTGAGGTTCCTGGGAGTCCCAGCGCTGACACTCCAGCCCAGACGTTGTTGTTGCAACTACTCCATGGTAGTTTTCTCCACTGCAGTGCATGCACTCTACTGTAGGAACAAGGCAGAGTAAGGACAAGAGAGACAGAAAGCCTCTGATGAACTGGTCCAGCAACATTGCCACTTGTCTCACGTGAAGCACAAGAGCCTGATCAGAGCACAAGGCTGAAGTACAGTCAATTTTTTGGCAAAGTAAAAGCTTAGTTTCCTTGGTAAGGTGACTTTAACAATCAACTTGTTAAAGTCATTTTAGTGTTTGTAGTACTGCATTGAAAAAAACCCCCCAAACGAACATTACAGACTACAGGCTTTAAAAGTGCTAAATTGAATCTATTAAGATATAATTTAAAATCTGTGCTTTGCTACTCTCACATTTTATTGAGTTCTGCACTAGCAACTGTCATTTTGTTCAATTCTAATTTTATGATATATCAATACACCCATATGCCTTTTTTATCTAGGAAAAAAACCCCTCTGTGTTGATGTTTTCAGGGTCTTTTGATATCTTTCTTGTTGATGTTGAAAATGTTTTGGAAAATTTTGTGTTGAACTAAATTCAAGTTTGAAACAAATGCTCAATTGAAAATAAAAGTGTCTGAATAATTTCACATTCTTCAACACATCTTGGAAAATTTGGAAAGAAGTCAGTATGTGTGTCCTGACCTTCACACTCAGGGATGTTACAGTAGTCAAATCTGGTATCAGGATCTGTTGTGTAACACCAGGGTCCCTTTTCATCCTTGTCAGGATTTCTGCAGTAGTTTTCCTCCAGTCCTGCTTTGGGATATTTTTCAGGCGTGTAGCTGGAACAGAAGTAAATGGGATTACAGAACAAGGAAAGTGTCCCAATTTTTCTGCTCAGGGCTCTAAAAACAAAACCTTTATCTGAGGACAATTTTGTAGATGTTGGTCTTTAGAGGGCCCCTAAGAGTTACTGTGTGCAATTGCTGAAGCATTAGAAGTGCTACAACGATAGCCTTCAGGAAATACAGTGCCTCTACGGCCAGTTATGCCCTTAATACTTGCATTTTCTTTAGCTATTGGTTTCTAGCAGTTATTGCTCAGGGTACCATGCGGCATGTAGGGAACTGCCTCCTCAGGGATATGTTCCCTGGGAGACACAATCAGAACATATTTGCTGAAATGTGAGAGTCCTCTGTAACCTGAATGCTACAGCTTCTGAATAGAAGGTTACTAAATAAACCCAGTTAGGGTTTTTTTATTAAATACAAGAAATACGGCCTTGTTAATTGTGGATTCACTGATAAAATGATTCACCTCTATCTCATCTGCCACGTTATACCTTTGGCCAAGAGAAGAAGTTCTTGCTCTGGTGAGACTACTGAAAAATTCTGATTTCAGCAGAACTAGATGTTTCTCTGTCTAGTGTTTTGCTCATGTAAAGCCAAAAAAAATTTAATGCAACTGCCAAGGCAGACAGTGTCTCTGTTATCATGTAGCATCACTTAGAGGTCTCTGAGTAATAACACAGATTGGAGAATGATCTTATTCTGGAGAGGTACAGAAAAATATTTCATAAGGAAATTTCTAACACCAAAAAAATTGCTTACAAGACAAATTAGCACATATGTATGGCTTAACAAAATTTCAGGAAAACATATGAACAGATATGAAAAGACCTTACTTTGGTTTATGTGGGGCATTATCAGCCCACTTCTGGCACTTCACACCTTTCTGAGTTTTGGCTTCTGTTCCTCTGTAATCCACTCCATTTCCCTCCTTGCATTCTAGAAGATATACTGAAATGATATGTGCGTAATCAGTATCACAACATATCCAACATACACAAAATCCATTTTCATGCCAGCACACTTAAATATGTTTGATCATATGTTGACCTTCTTATGTTCTCAAAACTAGATATTTTACATTGTAAAAACCTGCTAGATAGCTGATGTCTAAGTTAACTTAATTGGGACTGAAAAATGTACGTGAAAGCAAAAGAAGTTCTACACCAGAATTCCAGAGAAATAAGTGTAAAAAAACCCAGTTATTTTGGGAACATACCATAGTAGATTTAAATAATAAAATACACTTTAAACATTTAAATACATACTATAACAGAATAGAAACACATTCTCTTTTTTTTACCTCTTATAAGATTATTATAGTTATGCACAGTAATTAAAATCAGATCTTTAAAGATGGTCACCTGAATTCAGCTGAAGACAAGACAGCTGCAGTTTAGGGACAGCCACTGCCAGGCAATGTGTCTCTGGCTCAGAAAACTAAGTAGGAAACTCATCTGCCATTTCCCTGGGGAAGCAGTCTGTAATTTAGGTTGTGACCTGGTTTGTCTTAGTGCCTTTAAGTAGTGTACAAACTGAATATTCAGTAGAGAGTGAGTTCTGCAACAGTTTTTCTCAGCATCAAAGTTGTAACAAAGCTGACATACAAGCAGAAGATTAACAGAAATCTGGAGAATGCCATTTTACACAGACCTGTCTTGCCCACAGTGAAAAAACTAATATTTGATTCCAAAATATGGTTCAGCTTTTCTGAGGGCTGATATTTTAGACCTGAATTTATAGTTGCACTCTTAGGAATGCTTTTATTTGAATGTATATATAAAGGCAAGTTTACTCTAGAAACTTTAGCTGGAAGCTATTTGGATCCCTCCAACAATTTTGCAATAAAATAACACGAAACCCCTCAATCACTGAACATTGAATCAGTCAAGTGCTGACTCTTCTTGTTTGTGTAAACTTTTGACAGTTTATATAACCTTCAGGGCTTTTCCTTTCTGATGACAAATTACTAACTTTGATCCCCAAACTCAACCCATTTCCCTTGGGTTAACTATTTCCAAACAGATATGTAGGTAACAATTCCTAAATGCAGCTTTAATTCTTGTTACTTTTACTGGAAGTCAGAGACGATTACCTTTCTCTTTTATAGCACATACTATTAAAAGAAATAACTTCTGAAACTGTCAGTTTTATAGTAATTGTCATCCTTTTTGCTGAACGCAATGATAAATAGCAACTAGGTCTCATCAAGTAATTGCTTCGACTGAAAAAATTACTGCAGGTACAAGGATGAGCAACACAGACAGCGTCTGACACGTGCACAGTAGATTGTGGTTTTGATGTTTATGATAGCAAGGTCCATCTTTTGGTTTCTGCAGGCAGAGGTGCAATTTTTGGAAGCTTTAGTTTTGTTAAACAACAGTTTTTCACACTTTTAGTGGAGTGTTTCTGTTATTTCAAGAAGCTAAAAGAAAACGTGTAGTAACAAATGCCCCCAAAATGTGTAGTAACAAATCCCCAATGAGTATTGCAGCACCAGGTTCTAACTTCAGTAAATCCAAGGGATGTCTGGAAAATAAACCAAAATTGCAATCTAGGTCCTGATCACAGTAAGAAAAACCAATACAATTATTTACCTGTAACTCATACAATCTTTTAGCTTTGTTCCTCATTAATTGATTCGCTCAGTTTTCCTTCTAAATAAGAACTGCAGAAGACTTCTTAGGGTTACTTAATTGTGATGTATGGAAATTCCCACCTGCTTCTGTGTATAATGAAAGAACTAATGTTCTAAACATTAAATTACCTGCAGAAAAAAATGCAGCTGGCCAAAGGCTTCAGGAAATGCTAGGTTGAAAAGGACCCTCAGTTGTCTTTGGTCCATAGCCCCAGAAATAGCACATTCAGGTTCTGAGGTGAGTGAGACTGCTCAGAGCTTTGGCCAGCCAATATCTGTAAGGGTGTGGGCAATGTGGCCCAGTACTTACACACCTTTCTGTGAAAAATTACCTCCTTATCTTCCTTATCAGGCCCTTATCCACAGTGCCTGAACAAAACCTCATTTGGATGTTTGGCTGCAATCCAGCTAAAGCTGTTAACTACTATTTAAAATCTCCTTGCAGCTGCTACAGACACAGCATTGTCTTAGCCCACAGGGAGGAGGAATAAGCCACCAAGGTCAAGAAGAAGTAAAGATGCATTTCTCTGGAGCTCATGGGTATTTACTGTCAAGTTATTGAGATTCTTGCCTTTCGCTTAGAAACTGGCCCATCAAAACCACTCTATGATTTCCACCAGCTAAGAAGCTGGTTCATTTTCTATTTCTAAAGTGAAGTATTATGTATTATTAAAGTCAGTGAACAGCATAATAAAATTTATGTTAACATTAAAAATAAACCACATTCCTTCTTCCCTGTATATAGCAAGAGCTCCATGCTTGATAATGTAATTCAAAAATAGTCTTAAAACCCAATTGTTTCCTTGCATCTGGCATAAGGTGATTATTTTTGAAACAGGATAAAAAATTGGATAGCTGCCATTCCTCAGAGACAGACTTCCTATTTTCAGAAAGAATTAGAGACCATTTCTGTCAAATAACCCTCATCTATGACAAAAATATTCATAAAACATGTAAAAAAGGGAACACAAAAATTCACCACGTCAATTAATGACATCATAAAAAGAATGGGATAAAAATGTCACCAAATTAATTAACTGAGGAGTGTGAACATCATACAACAACATACAAATACTATAAAAACAGATAATTTTTATCTGAACCACAGTCCAATAACATAAAAAAAGATATAGACATACTTCTTTTTTCATAAAGAACTGCATTTGCTCTTCTGAATATCATTGCTGTTTTGGTGTTCTCAGTCAATGTTAAACACTGCTGGTCTTTACTGGTAAATAAGAAGGCCCTGTCAAATTTAAGAGAAGAGAACAATGTAAGGAGCAATACTGGATATATGCTTATTTTCCTGAAAACATTTTAAAGTATTCAGTTGTCATTTCATCAAACATTACAGTTCAGTGATATTCAACACTGAGATTCAAATTTATATATATTAAGACAATATCAATATTTAAGACTGATATTTAAGACAGATATTTCAAATCACTGAGTATTACAGCTCACATTTTCAGTGGTGATTGTCACTTCTAAGCATTCATATCAAACCTAGGCTGAAAGGGATCCACAAGAAGAAATTATACCAAGGGATTTACAACTTGCCAGAGGTTCAAGAGACCATGTTGAAGGGGATATATACACAAGGCACCTTGACTTAATTAAAAAAATATAAGCAGTCATTCAAGGAGTTAGACACTCCACAGTATGCAGCAGTTACCAAGGAGCAGGTAAAACACAGTCCAGGACCTTAAATTATCTTGTGGTAACTCTTCTGAGAGTAAGCACTCCATAAGTCATAGCCTTTTGTAAACTGCAAAACTGAAGCAGATGGCGTAGCCTGTAGAACAGCATCTACGGAAACCTTCTGACAGGCTAAATAATTCCTACAGCTTGTTTTTTGGGACCAAAAAGAGAAGAGCAATAGCAGCATGGCATTTAATGGGTAACAAGAAAGCTGTTATGCCCAGTTAAGCCAATTAAGCTGTCAGTAATGTTAAATTTGTAAGTAGGAAAGTAACTAAGGAGCATGGCCCAATCCACCTCTAAGGTGGGATAATAAATCTGATGTATTGACCTGAACACATTGGTCTGAAGCCTTAATGTCAGGATGCTGCAGTGTTGCCCTGGTCTTAAGCTCTACCTAACATTTATCTTTCTTCCCTCAAATCCTTCCTTCCAGACAGCACCTGCTCTTGCTTGATTGTAATAGATCTCATGTAATTAATTAAGGAGGCATTAACCTGATGTCATTCCAGCGCCAAGTGATGGCAGGCTTAGACCCCGGGGCAGAAGCTAAGGAATGCTACTGTGTGTGAATATGCCTCAAAAGGGAACATGAATTCCCTGCCAACTGTAAATGCATAATCTGAATATACAGACTTGTCCTCTCTGCCTTCCTCGCTACTCTCCTAAACCACATGCTGCTGCAGCTCTGCCCTCTTTGTGGTTTCAGAGTGAAGCTGGATCAAGGGCAACTGGTGGTATTTCATACAGCCAGCAGACCCCTGTCCTCCTTCAGGGTTACACATTTTTAGAACAAGTCTCATTTTCTCTTTGTAGTTAAAACCCAAAGTTACAAAACACATTTAAGAAATCAGCACCATTGTATCCCTGCCTTGAATAAAAGCATTAAGTAGAACCAAGTGCTTGAAACAGCACTGCAGGCAATCACTCTGCTGAGTTCAGAAAGGCGTGCTGCAGAAGTGCTACACTGGAAGAGACAAACCCTCTGCCCTGTGTGTGTGCAGACTGCCTGCCACCACAGCAATGGACATCTCTCCTCACTGCCCCAGTTTCCTGCTACACTGCCTGAGCCCAATGGGCTGCAAGGCTTTGGCACAGGAGATCCAGCAGCCTCAGGCCCAGAGCAATGGGCTCCTGTGGGGCAGAAACCTGAGCAAAGACCAATCATACAGGTTCATCAACACCTTTCATGCTTTCTAGCCCCTTGAGCCTGGTTAATGCAAGTGCAGCGAAAGGACTTGGCTGAAAGGGTTTAGAATCATTAAGGTTTAGGTGGCCATCTCCTTCTCAAAGTAAATAGCAGCTACCTAAGTCCAAATTCTAGTAAAATTCTGAAAAATGGATTTATCTGCAAGATAGGCAATGCAATGAAAATAAGCAATGCTATCCTAAATTTCCAAGACATTAATTATGACTCCTTGTTGCAGAAGGAGTGCAAGAGTCTTGACAAAACCATGCCAAGTTTGTTTGCAGCATGTCAAGCTGTGCATCAAGATACTGTAATGTTTTTCAATAAAAGTTCAACATAACTTTCTTAATTTATCTATTTTTTTCCGTCCTCACCTATATGTCCCAGGCATTCTGTTTGTGTACATTTTTTGTTTTTCCAGCAAATCTCAAACCCCCACAAAGTCATAAGAAAACCCTTGAAAGTTCAGACTGCGGATAAAAAAGGCATATTGTTCCTGCATTTGCAATGAAAGATGTATGTGAGAACCAGTGGAAATTACCTGCAAGGAAACTTTTCTTCAGTTTCACATTTCTCTGCACATTCTTCATCACTATTTGCTCTATAAACTTGCTTCATTGGGTTGAGCAACCAAGCTCCCTCTGTTCTCACATAGCGGTCTAGAACGCTTCCTTGCACTAAAAGGAAAAAGAGAGAAAGGAGTGAAAATGGGAATGAAGATTTTATTAATTTCAAACTCTCACGTTAAATTCTTTGTCACCTAACCATGTGACATCACCATTTAATTACTGGAATAGCTGGGTTAATGGTGACAAAATATGGGTAAATCTAAAACGCCTTCCTGGTATGGCAAAAGGCAGCATCACTGAAAACCCAGTGTAAGGCAGGACAGAGAAATGGCTTGAACAGTGATAACACAAACCGAAGGTATAAAGTAATGGCAGCCCAAAAGATGACCCAAGGAGCGAAAAAAGTGAGGTTTTTTCAGAAAGAATATACTGGCCAAGCATACTTTGGACAAAGCGGAGAAATGGGGCTCAAGAAGGATGTGAAACAACATTTTGTCCTTTGCTGTCCCTCTATCCACAAGGAATGACTTCAGATTTATAGGCCACCTCCTTTCAAAGGCTCCTACTCATAAAGGAAACAAACCATCCTCAGTCACTGGGATTGTCAGATGTTCAGTTTGTCATTTTTGTAATAACTCTGTACTGAACTTACATAATAATCAAGGTGGCAGTTGTTGCCCTCCATTGCATTGGAATTAAAACAAGACACTAAACTGGTAAATAAATTCACCTAACAACCTCTGGGCTACAGCTGCATGTCAAATATATAGGATACTAAAAAGTACAGCTGTGTTTAATGGTAAACTCAAAAAGTGTTCAAGAACAATTCCTCTTGTAGAGGACTTTGGCATTTAGTATTTTCCTGTTACAGCTCTGCAATCTCAGAATTAGTGCATAGCACAGTGATTTTCATGACTTCCAGCTGCAGGGTCAGGGAGTTGCATGAGCCCTATGATTTTTACAGTTTCTTTATCAGTGGAGCATATGACTCTTCTGACGAACACCTGGCCCTGGGAGTTGCCTGTTCTGTAGGGTTTCAACCCCAGACAGACACCCTGGCCCCTGGTCACTGCAGGACATCTCAGTCCTGCTTCTGTGCCTGGCCTTACGCAATTGCTGAATAAAAGGCAGACGGGATGAACCAGACCATGGCTGGAATCTCAGGAATAACAGCCATGCTGCAGAGAGGGACTTCTTCACTTTCTCTGCCCCCTGTGTGTCTCAGCCATGGCCCAATGCCAGCAGGAGGGACAAAAAGCTTCCTTGTCCCACTCAGACCCATGGCCTGCGAGAGGGGGCTGCACTGGGTTGTTCAGTGCTGTCCTTCCAGTTGAGAAAGGCAACAGCTCCTCCCTTGCCTAGTAACACTCTTCAGCGTGAAGTGGGCTCAGAAGTGTCCTGCTATTAAATTCCTTCACCTGAGAGATAGCTCAGCCTGCAATTGCGTATTTTCTTAAAGACCATTTTGCATCTACAAGTTGAAGCTGGTAAAATAGGGATAAAAGCCAAATTATGCTTCCTCTCATAGGATTGCAAGAGCATAGAAGTTACTGCAGGGGTTTTTCTGGATTTCAAACCCTCTGGGAAGAGCTCATCCCTAAGGGTTGGCAATTACTTTAACAGTATGCATGGAAAAAAAGGATAGCTGCTGGAAAACCAAAGAATAAGTGAAAAAGAGTCCAATGGCATTTCCACCAGTTATTTCAAAACAAAAACGCTGAGAATAAATGAGTTTTGAGACAAAACATTAAACTAGGTTAAGACAATATCATAGGGATGCTGCAATGCTCTCCACAAGGAAAAGAAAAACAAGCAAAGAATTCCTATTATGGTACCGCTTCCATGCAAACTTAATTCTGCTCTGTTTTGACATTTTGCAACAATATTGTCACTATTAATACAACATTTGGTTTTGGAAATATTGACAGGGTCATAATTGATTTGGGGCATAAAGGTATTTTTCCCCTTTTCTGTTATATTGACATGGCAGGGAATTACTTGTAGGGAAAATAAAAAGGAAAATATGCAATCAGTAAAAAAGCAGTAAATTTTCATGCTACCATTTTCCCTACATCTATGATGTCTCACAAAGATGTATTACTATCTTATTCAGAAATGCAAATATTTACTACCATTTGTTAAAGGATTTGCAAACAAAAGTATAATATTTCAGATAAAAGCCCAAATTGTATATTTTTCTCCTTCATATAAAATTCCTACTTAATTGTGGAAGGTATTTGATTTTACAGAGGCTGTTCTTTTGCAAAAACAAAGCTTCGAAACTGGAATTTAAACCAAGATAAAAATTAAAGAACAGATTTTTTTATGCTGGGGCATGTCTCTAATATTTCCAGCTAAAATCTACCCATATATTTTCCTAACTGTTACTTTTTCTTATGTTTTAAAACTGCATGGGTAAAATGTTTGTCTATTTTAATGTACCTTTATATAAGCATTAGCACACTCACAACTGTATTTTTTACTACAATCACAACATATTGTGTAGTTATATAGATGCCTGTAAGAAGCTGTGTGGTCTGAATCTCACAGTTCACTGGAGTTTAAAGTTTTCAGGACAGAGAATATTCCTATGTATGAAACACATATAAATATATTTAAAGAGCTCAATTCAGTTCTTGAGTGTTCCAAAATTTTTTATCATCTTCCATAAAAACATCTTTCTGTACCAAAAATATTGCAGAAACTAACAGTGATCAGATTTGGTCTCCCTATCGCAAGGAATGAAAAATTCACCGTTAAGAATGTGGTTATGAAAAAGACCAAAATTGCAGCGTGCAGAACAAGCCTCACTTTTTTGCACGATTCTGTTTTGCACAAGCATTAACAAACTTTAGAGCAATCAGAATAAGGATCACAGTGGCTGGAAATAACAGAGAAAAAGTCCCCAAACCTAAGACAAAAGGCTGCTGAAAGTAGAGGGAGCCATGCCTTTGTGCAAGCCTTTGACAGGCTGCTCCCCAAGGGTGCCCCTGTCTCTGGCCAGGGGAAACGTTTGCTGGGAGCCATCAGTGCCCGTGCAGACAGCAAGGCTGCTCCTCTTCTGGTGTCTCCAATGGACACAGCCCTCGAGCAGTGACAGCTCTCACTCTGCTCAGCAGCAGCTCTTGCTGCCCAGCAAGCCCCAAATCCATCGGCATCCAGGGGAGTTGCGATGCGGGGATTTGGGGACCTACCTTCCTCACATGGAGCTTGCAAGGGTCTGGCTCCAGCCTCACCCAGGCAAGCAGAAGGCAAAGGACTCTTACCTGAGCTGAGAAAGAACAGGAGGAGAAAGGCAGCTTTGCTAATCCCCATTTTGGGCCAGCTTGGAGGGTGCTGGAAGTTGTGTGTGTCGGTGCTCAAAGTTTTATTGACTTGCACTGGAGTGAGGCAGCATCAAACAAACAAGGCAGGAGGATTAAGTTAATCATTCTCCCATGCTGCTCCCCCCTTGCCGTGGTGTGGCTGTTCAAACAACCTTGAATTGGATGGATTACCAAATCAGATTCAATCATTCCTACTGGATGCTATTAAATGCAAAGGCACTTTCTTGTTTTGCAGGATATGTTTTGTTCTCAAATGGTTAGGTCTTTCTCTACTAGAGAAAAGGCAGGAATAATGTTGCTGGAAAGCATGGGAAATCATGTGTCCAGGCAGGATGTGAATGTCTCTTGACACTAGAGTCCCAATAGTAAATGCAGCCATGCATGCCTGTATTGATTTATAAGGAGCAACTTCTATTTAATCTCATGGTAAGCATGATTATAAGATTCAGATATTAACTCTGTAAAATAGTTTAATTTTACTTCTTTATGAAAGAATTCCTTTTCTGCTGCCTCCTTGAATTACACTTTTCTTTTTTTTTTCTTCTATTTAGGAGTAGGACTTAATTTTCACTTCATTTAAACTTTAGATTTAAGAGGATACTCTGAACCTTAAACATTAGGTTTAAGAATCATAGATAGCAATTTAGTGTTCTTCCTTACCAGACATTTAACCTGACACTGCATGCACAAACTCACCCAGCAAGGGTGTCAGACTTTGCTCATCTGTGTGTTATCCTGATTTCAACATCAGCTCGCTCTTATTTCCCAAGCAGCCTTTACCTTGGAAAAGTTGCACTGCAGCACCATTTCATGGCTTCTTTAGCATGTTAACTCTCTGGTGGTGCTTTCCAACAACTTACTGAATCAAATGTGCCAGTGACTCACCAGAGGCATTCACCAGCACATTTGATGAATGAATGAATAGGATGAATATTGGATGGGGAGAACAGACTTGAATGCACACTGCTGGATCAATCTTCTGCAATTGGAGGCCAAAAGTTTACAGAATCATGAGTTGCTTCTAAAAACTAATGAGGCTGTCCGCTTCTACATCATCCTGCCTGCTTTAAGTAGAAGTTACACTCTACTGAGGGTTTGGGATAAAGCTAGGAGTGCAGGAGTAAATATGTGAGAGAGGCATTCAAGCAGGAGAACCACATTAGCTTATATTTTACTGTTTATCTGAAAAATTTAAAGCTGACCCTGCTCGTCCTATGCTGTTTTTCTCCTGTCAGGTAGTATAATACCATGCTATTTGGTTGTTTTCTGTGCTTGAATCTGTTTTAATGCAACTTGTGAACAAGAGCAAAGCACGGGATATCTGCAGAGGCTTGGGATACCACTGGTAATAGTGCAGGGAAACAAAGGAGATGGGCAAAGGAGAGGAGCTGATGGGAGCTGGGCTCAGCTTAGGGAAACATTTGAAGGGTGAGAGGGAGAATGGGTGGGATATAATGCAATTACATGTGGGATCAGGCTTATCAGGTTTTAGGACCAGTTACTCATTGGGAAAGAATGGTAAAACAAAGGAGCAGAACACCAAGTAGGCTTTACTAGCAAGCAGCCTTTTGAGAGCTTTCCAAGCCTGGTTTAGCTCCACATTTTTAACAATCTTAACCTCATTTTCAATTCTAGCTCTAGATCCTAGTTTTCACCTGTCCTGCTCTATATCCCCTGACTCCCTGGCTACAAACAGCATCTGCTCACCAATCCCTGTGCCTCCTTCCCATCAGATATTATCACATCGTGGGTCTTTTCCTTACTCCAATGCAAAATTGGCTTTCTGCTCAGCCCTGCCCTCTCCAGCATCTCTGGCACCTTCCCCAGTTTTCTGTATCTCCCATTTCCACTGGGGTAGTCACTGGGTCACTGTGTTATGGTGCACATCTGGTGGCAAAAGTCTAACCAAAAAAACTGCATAAGTGGGTGAGTGCAGCTGTTTCTGCTGCATGGGGAGGTTTGAAAGGCTGTGAGTCTTAACTGAGTTTGTAGAACTCATCAATAAACACTATGTGTTAGACACTTAAATCAGATCAGCTTTTCCTACTGGTTTTCAAAACCAAAGAAGCTCCCTGTGGTAGCCAAAGGTTTGTTAACACACGTCCAGGATAGTTTGGGAGAACTTGCATGCATCASGTCAGCAGACTTTTTGCAAACTTTCCTCATGTTAAAGATCTATATATACTCCTTCAAAGTCTATACTCCTTCCTTAGAGCTGTTGCCCGTTTAAGGCTTGGCTCTGGTTCTTCTCTCAATATCATTGTCTCAAATCTGATTAAAATGCACCTACATTGCATTTTAATCAGATTTGAGACAATGATATTGGTGATTCACATCATACATTGGTGTGAATGCTCTGAAGAAAGCAAAGAACACTCATCTTGCCATTYCACTCAAAGATGACAATGCGGATTTGAAGAAATCTTATTAATCTCTATCTAAATGGATCTGATCTTGGAAAACTGGGCTTGAGAATATTGTCAGCAATTGTTCCTGGTACAAACCCAGTAATTCTGTAAGTTTTCCACAAGAAAATGACAAAACAGAAGTGTCTTTCATCTGCCACTGGCACTCCTCACTGTTGTCTTGTGACAAGGATGTGACTTGTCAAGGCATTATGTTGGACAGGATCCTTGTAAACTGTTGATTTATCCTTTTGTGCCTTTCCTTCTTTCCTCTTTCCCCTCACTGATGGACACAGTATCTAAATCTCTCTCCAGTTCTGATCTTGTGGTGTTTGTTCTCATTTATTTGATCACTGTGAGGATCACCCATAGGTGGAAGTTTATCAGATCTTATTTCAGAGTCAGGGTACATTGGTTAGCACAGTGGTTAAAATATAAACAACAGTAGGAGGCTTTTTAAATAGAAGTTGACCCTTGAAATTGGGTTTACTGTAAGTTCAGGAAAATACCCCCACAAAAGTAATTGCAAGCAATGTCAGAACAGAGTGGACAATTTTTTAAATAAATTCCCTTAAACATAAATTCTCAAAATTTCAGAATCAGGAAACATCAGAAAACAGACACTGATCTGATATCACTGTTATCACTTACTTGCTAAGAGGAAAGAATCAAAGGAAAGATTTTGTTATCTTTAAATGTCTTCAAAGGAAGGGAAAGTTTCAAAAGGCATGTCTAAGGTATTGCATACCCACAGGACTGGGATGAGCATGAAGTAAAGGAGTTCATGTAATTGCTCCAAAGAGCAAGGCCATGACACAGAGCCATGAGCAGCTGGGAAATAAGGAAGGTATTTTTACTTTCTTTTCAAACACCAACAGAAAAAGTAACAAAAGTGAGACTTACACAGCCAGAGGGAACTTTGGGCAACAACCCCAGATGGATAATGCAGATGGCTTCTAACAGCAGATGCTGCTGACTGTAAGGTAGGGAGGAGTTTGGGAGGAGGAAAGGTAGCCAAGTTAAAAATAAATTCTGTCCTTGCTCTGCACAGGAAAGAACAGAGAGCAGAAGATCTGGTAGATAAACTCATCTCTGTGATTTCTGGCCACAGATATTAATGGATCCAAGGTAAGGAAAATGACAATAAGGAGATACAGAGAGGATGTTTTTCCAGTAGTGAAAGTTTCTGTCTCTAAAATGTTCATTTGTTCTGGCTACTGCCAAATGTAAGAAACCAGCAGAATAAAGTCAGACAAATGAGAAGCTAGAAGAGAGCAAACTAAGTGCCACCTTTAGAACAGAAAGATCTAAAGAATTAATTAGTGAGGTTTCTGGATTGCTGAAAAAGTATCTGAAAATACAGGGATTGTGCAATTGCCTTTAACAGAGGTGTGGAGAGCAGTAAAGCCATAGGGAATCTGACAGCCAGCACTGAGCACACAGCGTGCTACAAGTCTTTGCACATGAGGGACAACTGCACTRTGTTGCAGCTAGACAAGAGGGTAAAATCATTCTTCATCTTCTACATAGAGAACACCAGAGAAACCACAGCACAGGAACTGTCTAGCTTTGAGTCCTGCTTGAGTACCCCAGCCTGTAACATCCAGCACCAGCCCTGCTTTGGGAAGTGGTTCAGCAAAACTGCTGTGGTGATCTGCTGTAGCCTGCTCCACGTGTCTGTCAGGGGGAGCACATGTCCTGCATCCAAACTTGTCCTTCCTTGATTTTGTTATTCTCCTGCTGTGCTGCTGTCACCACCCTGCCTAAAGAGCGCTACCCACTCTTTACATGTGGGGCTGCAAAACACAAACAGAGAAGCAGCACATAATAGGGCCTGACATGTAACCCCTATGTCTGATTTTCCTTTTAGCTCTGTTCTTCTTGGAAGAGTCTGTAAGAAAGTGAGAATCTTTTTGTATTCAGGCTCCTCAAAGACTGGTGCACACCAGGTCATTGCTGCAGCTCTTTGTGTTTAGCAGTTGCTGTCTCTGCTGTTCCAAGTCACAGGACTCAGCTGTGAGCTGTGCTCTGGAGCCCATGCAGGGGGAGGGTTGTTGAACTCTTATCAGTCCTTCCTCTGACACCTAATGGTGCAACTTAACCCTTTCACCACTCTGTTCAAAAGGTTTAGAATCACTGGGGAGTCCTTGGATGAGGGTAAGGGCAATTGGGCAGCAGAATGTGAAAGAGAAAATGAAGAAAAGAAGCATAACAATTATTCCACTTCTGGTTAGAACAGCAGAGGACAGGTTGCGTGGAGAAATTCTGCATTTTACCCAACAGTTGTTCAAGTGCTTCCAAAGACCCCTGCCAATGCCTCCAATTTGTAAAGTGCTGTTTTGGCCTTTTTCTACAGACTTAGGCAGTTTTATACCATGATCAGTGCTGCAGAGTTTTGCTAACTGATGGTTCCAGTCAGTGATGAAATCAACTCTCTAGAAACGTCACTGAAACAAGATGAATGTTTGTAGTTCTTTACTTCTCTGACAGTTTCAGAAAAGAGGGACAAGCCACCTCCATTTCCACACAAAGTGTATATTGAAATTTCCAAGTGCATTTTCTGCTTGTCGCTTACATACAGGTTTATTTCCATGCTTCTTCTTGGGTCATTAACTTGCATAAAGGAGGGATGTTCTAGCCAGTTTAATCTTATTGACAGTAAGTGTTAAAAGCGTAAGGCAGCAAATGATGTTAAAGTTCCATTCAGGGCTGTTTGGAATGGGATCAGCTCAAGACACTTTAGTCACAGGGATTTTCAACAGTATGTCAGCAAGGTGAGAATATTACCTTTAGGTTTAGTTTATTATTTTGACAAATTGCATTTGTGTATGTGTGAGTGTGTTTATGTGTGTGAATATAACCTACTACAACATCTTTGTTGACAAACAGTTAATAAAAGTGTTAATGGCAGTTTCAGTGTAATAGATTTTGTATAAAACTGCCCTATTCTTTAATCATTTTTATGTCCCTAGGCAAAAAGACCTTGTCATTAGATTCCACAGCCTGCATTTGCTGAAGACAACATTGGAAAAATTGATTGGTTCCTTTTCCCGACTCTCGTGTAAACTCCCAAGTTGAGAACAGGAAATTTTGCATTAGAAATCATGGAAAATTTGCTGATCAGCTTCATCATTTGCTCTTACTATATTTTGATTCAAAGTAAATTTCTGAAAGATATGCCATTTACATGTGCTGTGTGTCCCAAAGACTGTAGCATACCATGTTCTATTTTTGGCATAGATAGTGCAGAAATACGAATCATCACAAACAGCGGGGTGGAAGGTGAATGAAAGTGGGATAAAAATTAAACAGGTGATGCTGTCAGCAACTGGAATTATCTTAATAACTTTTCCCAAAATTGCTCTGAGAAAGTCTTAAACTTTTTAATTTTTTAAAAGTTTTTAACTTCTTGGAAAAAAAAGCTTTTCTAGCACTCAGAAATTTTTGAAGTGTTGCAGTTGTCTACAGGGTTAAGATCCAGGAAAATAAAAAAATCCCATGGAACTACATCTGAAAATGCGACAGAATAAGAACATACAGATCATAAAGCAGACCCAGACAGATGAAATGAGAAGAACAGTACTTGTGTGCCAAGGATGCAGAGTCTCATCCCATGATAAAGTGCTGTAGAGTCCAAGTTCTTACATTCTATGACAATATATTGACACAGTCCTAGTAGTAATAACACAGTCCCAGTGTTCAACTGTAAATATGAGAAAATATTTATTATTTAGGCCCATCAAAGACTGGAAAATGCAGGAAATCTTGCCAGAACTATCACCTGAAAAGGTGTCTGAATTAGGACAGATGACTGATAGTAAATCAAGAATTCCCAGGCTGCTAGAGAACAGATAAAGCTGCAACCGTTTTCTCAGCTGGAGAAAATAATGCAAGATATCCAGACTGTATTCTCACAAAAGCCAAAAAAATACCTCAAGTCACAAAATGACACAGAGAAAAGACTCAAATAGCCGTGGAATTAAGTCAAAGAAGATTCACAGAACATTGCAAAGTGAAGGCCTGACAGTCTTTAGCTCCTGAGAACCCCCTATAGCAAGAGGATGGGCTGTTAATGAATCACACAGATTTCTGGGCAAGAAACCTGATTTCCAAATGCGATGCTTAGTAACATCAACACTGCTATTTTGATAGTCACCTCAAGTCTAACCAAAGAGCACTGAGAGGTACAGTGGCAAAAGTGTCTGAGAAGAGTAGCCTTTTTTAAACTTTAAAATCAATAACCTTTGGTTTACATGAATCAGCAGCAGCATTTCAGTGACACAGGGCTGGTGGGTTCCATGTGTGTCCTGCTGGGATCTGTCCCTTACAGGCAGACTGTGCAAAGCCTCTGCAGGCAACAGCATCACCCAGGGGGGCAAATCCCCAGCAGGCACAGCTCAGCATCTGCTAGCAAAAGACAGAATCAAATACCAGAATTTTCCATTAGACAGTGCCCACAGGACCTGCAGAATGTCTCACAGGAACCCAAAGAAACAGGAACAAATTTTGGGCCAGGCCAATTATTACAGAGAACTGGTGCCAGTGTTTTTTTCAAGAACAGCACTTCTGGCAGAACTTTCAAAGCCAACAGTGCATGGGGAACAGAAAGCAAGTGCCAGATGGCAGCAAGCCTTGTGTGTGCTCAACAGGCTCTGAAAGCATCCAAATTTACTGAGCATGAAGCTCAAGAAAAGCCCTTGGGGCTGTAGTACAACAGGAGAACAAGGCAGAGACACACTGAGGACTATACCTGAGCAAGGGGAGCTGGTTTTGAGTTCACATTTTAGGTTGTTCTCTGACCTTGTCCCTGCTTGATTAGTGAGGGAAATGACAACAGCAGGCTGCAGAAGTGGCTGTAGGCTGAAGCATGGTCCCCTGTACCAGCCTGTTCAGGTGATCCCACAGGAAAAAGCGGAGGAGAGCCACCATCATGTCCAGCATTCCTTGGTTAGAGTACAAGGGTCGGGGGTACTGTGAGAAACTGCACACTAAGGACCACATGCTTGGAAAAGGCAGCCTGCTCTTATGGCCCTGGTGGGGACACAGAACTAAGGGCAGGATGAAGGGGAGAGCAGGAGCTTGGAGACAGGAACAATATTCAGGACTTGGAAGGAATCCAAGGAAAAGGTGCTGTCAAGGAAGACTCTTACAGAAGAGCTATTCAAACAAAAGGAAATGATGAATGGGTAAGAATGGAAGCCATAAATCATTGATGAAGATTATTGAGGAGTAAGCAGAGAATCTGCAAATATTTTACTGTTTTTTAGCTGTAGCTAAAAATTAGCTTTTTAAAAAAGCCCAAAATATGTTTTTCCAGAGCCTGATCTCCATAGGGTTCTTATAGCAAGAATAAAATACCTAAATACTAGGTACAGGTTTATAATATACTTTAAATCAGGTGTTCAACAGGAAGACGTAGAAAATCTAGATGTCCTTGTTCAGATTTAGAGGTCCATTTCTATTGGGCAGGAGTACATTTTTTTCATAGGTAGGTCAACACATATTCTGTTTAGAAATGGTATGTTTTTAAATAATTCACAGAAAACTAGAACAACAGCTCAAAATTCTGGAATTAGCTTTGGTTACTGACTGGGAGTGTAGGGGTCAGATGTGTTGCTGTTGATTTTTGTTGCTGCTGGAACATGCCCCACTCAATTTCCTTTGGTCACTGCAGTACTGCTTGAAGTATCCCAGGCTTTCCTGATGCTTCCAGTGGCAATCCTTTTCCACCATCCAGGCCTGATTCTATGGCTCTGGGAGGCTTCACTAACCTGTGGCTGCTTTCTCCATTTCCCTGCAGAGAGTTCGACTAGATTTACATCGATTTGAGCCCTTTCAAACTTAAGGCATTTTCCAGGCAAGCAAGATTTTGTGAAGCCAAGGTTGAATTTTCCCAAAATATAGTTTATTTAGATGTGGGATTCTGTCTCTGCTCCCTCTCCATGCTGATTTTGTGACCAAGCTGCATGACATAGCAGGACTCTCTTTCCCACTGCTTAAATGCAAAAATGGTGTGTTGATTTTCCCATCCTAATATACTTCAGAAGAAACCCAGCCTGCAGCATTTTATTTTTGGCTGTCATCACCAGAAGATAGGAAGTAGCTGCCACCATGTGGCAAGCTGAAGAAAAAAAACAGAAAAATTGCAAGGTAAGAGAGAAGAAAAAGGTGAGAGGAAAGCCAATAATTTCTGTCTATGTTAGAGAAAAGCACTTGATAATGCTGATTATTTACACTAATAGTAGAGTGACATTCTTATATTTATTTTCATAACATCAATTTTGTTGCTTAATGACACAAGGAGGGGAAGAAAGTACAGCAACCTCTGGAAGCTTTATGGTGAAACTCAGAGGCAGGAACAGGTTTTGTTCTTTTTTTCCCCCCGTATTCTATGGATGCCCATACAAAGAAGAATCCTTGGCTTTGTTTTACAGATGGAATACTAAAAAGGTGGGTCCGGCAAATGGGGTGGGAAGGGCACCCCTTGCATATAGCTCAGCAAGGCCAAGTGTGCTGGTGGGAGCTGGGACTGGATGAGGAGAGAGAGCAGCATCACTGCTGGGAGCTGCAGGGATGAGGAATTGCCTCCTGCTGCAGCCAAGGCCAGTCAAAGGCAACTGGGCATTCKCAACCCTGAGCACAGGCACAGTGAGAGCTGGGCACCACGACACCACTGGGCTGGTTTTAAATGCTACACTGTGAACAAGATTTGTCAACACCATATTTGCAGCAGAACTATTAAAGTATTTCCCAAGTTAAAAAATGGCCACTTGTTTGCTGACAATAATGATTCTCACTCAATACATCAGTGAAAGCAGCAGAAGAAATGAACTTAAATGAATTCTGAAGAATAAAAAACACCCCAGAGAAATAAAGAATACTGTTTAAAAAGATAGGCTTGAAGACTTTGAAATAAAGAGTAATAAGACTACAAACTAAAGTCTCCAAATGGACTTGATTAAAAAACCAAGCCTTTAGAAGAAACAAACCATACCTGATGAACCACATCAACAATTACACTCTGAAACAAAACAAGTACATTTCAAAGAATAAATGTTTTTTTGAAAGAAAGATTGTGGGACTTAGTCTACAAATAAAGTATTGTTAACCTCAGGATACAAAAGGGATATTGAGGAGATCTGTTGGTCTTTATTAAAGCTTACTGTTTAGCTAATAAACAGCACAAAAGGAAAATAATTGAATAAAAACATATGCAAAGATGCACTAACAGTACAAGGGGAACACCTGTATTTAGAAAAGTTAAAAAGCAATAATGCTGCACTGAGTTATAGACAAATTCTAGCTCCAATATCCAAGGCTTCCAGAACACCTCACAAAAATTAGATTTAACGACGTGTGCTGTTACACTGCCATCCTGTGGCAAAGTACCTGAAGCTTCCTGAGAACACAAGGGTTTTCCAAATGATAACCTGCTTTCAAAAAGCCTTAGCATTCTTGTTCTGAGGACAGGAAAATATCAGAGGAGATTTAGCTACACCTCTGGAGATGTTGCTCAAGAAACACTAATACTGAAAACGCAATAAAATTTGTCTTCAGAGGGTTCATGACATCGTTGTCTGGACACACACTTTGAATCTGTGGCTTCTGAAACCTACTTTTCTGGCAGTGAAATTAAATGTGTTTACCTTCTTTTCCTCGTGTGGCAAAGCAAATAGACATTCTAGGACGTTAAACATATTGAAATACGAGGGGCTGTTCATGTGACTCTCCTAATAATTTCAGCCAATTTGAAATAAAAAATGTTTATTATAAATACTTAAAATTCCTTATTGAAGATTTAGAAGTCTTGCATTCCCTGTTAATAACAGATCCATAAAATTGTGCCACTTCATAATTCCAGCCTTGCTTCAAGTCTCTGCATTAATATGATAAGATTTGATTTCCTTTAAACATTTTAAAGTCCTAAACTGAAAACATGTTCAAGAAAGAAAGAAGAAACTAGGCTTCTTTAAATGTTTTGCTGAATTTTAAGGTAAGATTTTTTTTGCTTGTGGCTTACAAGTAAAAAATGTAGTAGACTGTGAAAAAACTTTGTATTACAGAATTTTAGCTTTGGGAGAACTGCCACCCACAAGAAGTTGATAATACACAAAAAAATAAAATCTGTGGTCATAACTGGTCTTGTACCTACTCTGGAGAGAACTTTGAGAAGGTAAACGTGGCTCAACAAAGTCAATGAGGATAAAGGACATCCTTAAACTCTCTTCTGAGAAAGGACTGCTTTGCTTACTTGCCCCCATGAACTAAGGGCACCCACTTCAGGAGTAGAAGACAAGTCGGGACAGAAGTAACAGTGAAATCTTTTCAGTTCAGACTTTCAGATCTCTGAGAAGCAGCCACAGAAATTTAGATTGTCAAATAGACACCTACAGGCATTTCTACTGCCAATATCCACATACTTGGGGCTTTCCAGCATAGTTAGTCCATATGACAAAGCACTAGAAATTTAGCATGCAAGATGCAATACACTCAGGATGCAGAACCTCTAATTACTAAAGAAATTTATTCTTGACTTTATCTTTTTGACCTTTTTTTCTCTTATCAATACAATATATGTAAATTTCTTCTTTCAGTTGTCCCAACTCAAGCTCCAACTTATATCAAACAATCAGATCGTTTGCTCAGAATACGAAATACCAGAAACCCGATTATATACTGCTATCAAGAGAAAATAACCCACTGGTCAGTTAAACAATTAACTTCTGCCAAAATATCACTGCACCTTTAGCACTCTCTTCAGTGATCCAACCCCAGATCTTGTTTCTATTTTGTGCACTCGAGTGACACCTCGAGGCTGTCCCTGCATGTGACAGATTTTACCTTCTGCTGGAAGTTAGGCTCTGACAAGAACCTTGATCCATTCTTCATCATCCTGGAATTGCTGTGAGATTTACAGAACGCATTTGGTATTTACAAACTGATCACCTGTAACCCACAATATGCCACGTCAGCTCGTGTCCCTCTCTACTTCCCACACATCCCAAATGTAAGATACTGGAAAACTTTCTCTGTACAAGCCCCTGCAACTGAAATATCAGATGAACACAGGGAGCACTTCAATGCTTTTGAAGCCATTGAAAAACTCCATACATACGTGTCCATATTTTTCCAAAGCCTTGCTTTTCTCCTTCTGGCAGAATAGGAATTGCAGACTTGTCTCTGCTTACAGACAGGATGTGCTGTGTTTGGAGTGTGCTCTCTTTTCTTTGGTTTGTTCCACAGGCCATCACAGTACAGACAAAACTCACCCTGTTATTTTGGGGGCTGTACAGGTTCTCCTGCATTCTTTAGGTGCTGCTTCTGACTTGCATTGCTTTTGCAATAATGAGCAAAGTCCAAATGTTTTTTTTTTAAATTTCACTGTCAGGAAATGGAAAAAAAAATATTCGTGACACTGACACAGGAATACACATTGCAACATCTTTTAGCTGTAATGCCAGTGTGATTAGCAGCCTCAGGAACTGCTTAATATCAGCAGGTCATGTTTTGCACGGTGCAAAGTACATCAGGAGACCTGTAAGACACAGGACCTTGCAAGAAGTAACATGAGGTGAAAAAGTCTTCCTTACATCAGCATGTCCATCCTTGGCTTACAGCAGCTTTCTATCTGGAACATTCTTGACTCCAGAACAGTGATTTTTAACTAGTCCAGCATGAAAGCCACAAATGTAACATAGATTTGTTTTATCTATTATTTATGAGTAAGAACTGCAGTATTGTCACCTGTCCCTACTCCCCAAAAACCCAATTAAACCAGTCAGCTAAAGAGGTCAGATTTATTCTCCCCTGACATGGAAAATGGCCCTGACCACTACTTGCTTCTAGATCTCAGATGGCACAAATACCTCATGTTTGTCAAAGGTGTAATGGTCACAGAAATCTTGAAGACATTCTTTTGAAACAAGCGTTCCTGGAAACCTGGCACAAGCTTTTGGTAGTGACAGAAAACCTGCGGATGTCTCATGCCAGGCTTATTTAGAAGGCTTTCTAGCCCATGGCTGCTGGTCAAATTAGGCAATATCAAATGTGCTTTCCATGTCAGTGACTAAAAATGACAGGCTTTGAGTTTGCCCTAACTGAGGCTCTCAGCTGGCAGGAGTTAGTCAGGAAGGAATCCCTGGATTGCTGGTCCAATCTCTTGTTCAATGCAAGGCCAACCTGAAAGTGAGACCAGGTTGCTCAAGGCCATTATTTCATGGACCTGGGGTACTGTGAAGGACAGAGAGATAAAAGAATGGAGATACACTAAGGATACAGGGAAGCACAGGAATGCTGAGCAGTTGGTTTTTGTTGTGCTATGCCAAGGCAGCCCAGGACACCTGCCTAAGGAGCCAGAAATATGCCCGCCTATCAGCTGAGGGCACGCAAGCATTTGAGAAAGCAGAGGACAGGGGAGTGCAAAAAGAGACAGTAGTGTCTGTCACTAACAACACATGAGGAACAGGCAAGCCAGGTTTCAGAAGGTACATTCTTTTGGAAGCCAGTGTAATTCATTGACAGAATTTGAGGGACGCAATGCTTGGGAACTGTGTCACGAGCTCAGGTTCACAAGCATTTGCTCACCTCTCGTTTCTGCCAATTGCTGCCAGCTGAAGGCGAATTTTACCCAACTCTGCTTCTGAAACAAACTAACCAGGTTCATCAAAAACCTTGCACTGATTTCCCAAACCTTCTAGTGTACGAGAGATCGTTGACATCTACAATTTTAAATAAATTTTACACTGAAGAAGTGAATTTCCAACTTTTCAAATATGACAAATATGCTTAAGTTTATTAGGTAATTATTCCTAAGAGGGGAAATAATCCCCCAAAACACTGCTAAATCAACTACTAAATCAGGCAACAAATTAAAGTTTCTCCATAGCTCGTATTTCTGCTGCTATTTGCAGAAATCTTGTCACTTGCATTCCAAGCCCTTGTCACTCGCCCTCCCGAGCCCAACGGAGCCCATAACCCAGGGATTTAAATTCTTCCAGAAGCAACTTTTGTTAGTCTGAGCTCTGAGAGCTAATATGTACTTCCGACACTTTTCTTTTACAGCGGACCCGTGGGAGGGCTCCCATTTCTAATGCTTTTTGTTTGTTTGGTGTTTATTTCCTTCCCCGGCGCTTCCCCGCGCCCGCCGTTTCCTTGGGAGCCGGGACTGTTTTGGGCGGAACCACCGGCGCGGCGCTGCGGAGGGGGGAGCGGAGCCGAGGAAGAGCCCACTGGCGGAGGGAAGGGGGGGAGGCGGGGCGGCCGCAGCCGGGCCACGTCGCGGCCGCCTCGGGAGCGGACGAGGCCGGGTGAGCGATGGCCGGGTGAGCGATGCCCTCGGCGGGGAGCGGGGCCGCGCTCCAGCCGGGCCCCGCCGGGCGTGCGGCGCCGCTGTTGGCAGTGCGCGGCCCCGGGGGCGGGTAGGGCTGGGTAACGCCTCCCCGCCGCTGTTCCCTCCCCCGGCTCCCCTTCCCGCCCGGGGGCGGGGGGCTCAGCCTGGGGCTGGGCACGGCCGCAGCCGCCCGGGGGCAGCGCCGGGACCGCCGCCGTTGGCGCGCGCGGGCGGGGAGCGGCAGCGGGATCGGGAGCGGGGCTGGGCTGGGAAGCGGGAGCAGGGCCGGGAGTGAGGGCGGGCTGGGCGGCGGTCAGCGCGGGCCGGGGAGCGCGGGCGGGTTCGGCGCGCTGCGGCGCGGAGCGGGAGCGGGAGSCGCGGCCGGCGAGCGTGGCCGGAGTGGCCCCGCAGCGTCTGTGCCGGGCCGGCCGGAGCGGCGGCCTAGGGCGGCCTGCGCGCTGTGGCTGGCTGGAGGCGGCGCGGCGGCACGGGGCAGTGCCGCGGGAAGCCCTGATCCCCAGATCGGCGTTGTTCCGCCCCCCTCCTCCGCTTTTCACGGGCTTTGTAGTTCGCGGGGGTGACGTGCGTGGGCACTGCAGTGAACACGCTTCTCCATGCCTCCATGTGCTTCTCCATGCCTGGCACCTTGGCTCCAAAGCGGGGATGCCTCCCTGCGCGCGGAATGCCCGTCTGGATGCGCATCACATCCTCGCTAAATAATTGCCTCGGCTCGTCCGGTTGTGCTGTGTGGTGGGAATGTCGCTTTGTATGTTTTAAATCTACCACTGTTCTTCCAGGCACAGCAGAATGTGACATTGGAAATTAAAATACTTAGGGTGGTCTCTTGCTGAGAATGCTTTTTCATAATTAGCAGCTAAGATAAAGCAAACTTGAAGCTTAATAAACAATAAAAGTCTTCTGTATTTCCTTACATAGAACTGAAGTCAGTAATTTTGCCCTCAGAGTCTGTTTGCAAGTTTCTCTTGACTAAAGGTGCCAATTTCTGGAGTAAAAACCCCAACCTGACAGTTCCTATGAAGGAAAAACTTTCTGATACATTACTTCTAGAAAACCAAGGGTAGCACCAGCTTTTTAAGACTTTTATTAGTATGAGTGTAGTTTTTACAGGCACATCTGAACTGGTAGAAAACTGCTGCACTTTTATTAGTTTTTACATCGGTGTTTACCTCATCTGTCAGTTTTCTGGATTGAAATACTGAATTTTCATTAATAAAACTAGATTTTTTTGGATGTCAGATTTGTCAATAGTGAAGAGAAACTGATTCATCTCTATGTAATTTTGCTGTATAATTCTGAGCTGAAGCTCTTTCACATCTCAGAGTAATGATCCCTACTTGTAGGTAAATTAGAAGCCTACTAGTAAAACCCAAGATTTCCCTCTGTGATCCCAAAGATGAGAAATAAACAAGGCCTGATGTTCCACTTGTTTCCAGCCACTGAAGTTTATGCTCACTTATTGCAAGGAAAGAAAAATGAGGAGTGTAGTACAGGAAAATCCTAAGTGTGTACTTATATTTTGTCAGCTCAGTTTCCTAAATGGTTAGAATGGGGTAGGAAATTTTTCACTTCCCATTGCATAGTGCAAATTCTGTATGTTCTGCTCATTGTAGTGTGGGTTTGATTTATATCTTCTATTAGTGGTCAGTAAAAGTGGGTTTTGTGTATGGTGACCCATGTGGCAGGTTTAGCATTAAATCCCTGTATTACAGATACAGAATATAGCAACGCAATGAATATTGTAAAGTACTGTGAAAAGAGGAAGAGTTTAATGTAGAATCACTTTATAAGTACAAATAGAATATTGGAGAAGAGCAAACTAGGTTATTTTCAGGAAAGTATAGTGATTGGAAGTTTAGGCTTTATGAATTTGTTTTGCTGTTTATTCCTGGTGGCTGGACTATGTCACTTTCCAGGTATGTGTTTTTGTCAGTCTTGGATTGTCTTATATTTACTAACATGGAAGAGATCCAATCTGATCAGACAAAAATGCGTTTTACAAAATTAATGGTAACTGAGCTTACTCAGACTGGGGCATGGTGGTTGCTGAACTCTGATACACAATTAAATCTCTCCTATTCTGAGGTGAGATTACACTAAGTAAACAGCCTTGTTCTTATCCTTGTTGATTAATGATCTATATTTACCCAAGCCTGATAGTTGCTTTAATGCAGCATGTCAAAGACCATGAAGCTCTAAATTGGAAATGCCTATTAAACAATAGCACTGTCATTAAAGGACTTTATCTTAGCTTTATTGCCACAACAGGCTAGACACTGAATCAATAAGCAAACAGTGATGCAGTCATTGGTGAATTTTACAAATTCTTCATTTTACAGAGAGTGCTTGTAGATGCAGGGTGACCCTAGCCTCTGGTAAGATGTTTTTTCCAGTATAATTAAAAACTATCTGTAAAACTACTATTTTAACCAACCTGTAGGTTGGTTTGGTTTTCTGGTGGACTGATTTATTTAACCTTTGACCAGAAACTTACTTCTGTACTTAGAATAGGTATGAACTTACTTAATTTTGCTTTTGTGTACTATATTGTCTCTCATATTTTTTTGCTTTAATTTTAAGAGCCCTTCAGTATTTAATTTCTTGTTTCTAGTTAGTTTTTGAGGGCTTGTTGAAATCATTCAGCTAATTATAAGATAGTTTTCCATGTTTCTGTGGTTCTCAGTCAGTAATTAAAGTGATAGAATCTGTTGTATTTTTTAAATTTATTTAGTTTCCTACTCTTCTAAATTGTGTGTTTTCTAGCAGGTTGTGAATTGACTACTTGGAAAGCAGCAGTTAGTAACTGTAGTACTTTTAAAATGCCCATTAGCTTAAACCAAGTATAAATTGCAAAAGCAGTTGTTTTTTATTTTAATGGTGTTTTCTCTTTTTATTTATTGTAAAGTGTTATTTTAAAGGATTACTGGTTTAGTAGTGACAGTAAAGCTTTGCTGTAGGAGTCAGAAGATGTTTTAGATAGTGAAAATACTGCAACCTCATCAGTGTCATTTCAGGCACAGTTTGGATGAGTGTTAGGTGGCCTGGACCAAAACGGTGTGAGAATAATGCAACCACCCATCCTGGCAGTATTTAATGCTGTGCCTTAATTTGTTAGGATCCGTGCAGTCTGGGTCTCAGGGAATGTTGAGTTACTGATGTCTAACAGGAGGTGTTTCCTACGGAGAGCTTGGAGCTGTGACCTGCTGGGCTGTGGGGGACACAGGTACCAGAGTTCTTGCATGGAAGGCTGAGGGGAACATCCCACCTTCCTAGGAACCGACATTTCATTAGTTCTCCTGTTTACAAAACAGCTCTTCGTGTTCAACTTTTTTGTAGAGCAGTCTGAATTTTCTTGATGAAAAGATAAACCTGTGTGATATTTTTGTTTGCCTTTAAGCTTTGTTTGGATTGCATTTGCCGGCTTTTTTCCACAAGCAGGAGGACCTAACAATTTTTTTTTCTTTAGAGAAATGAGTTTCACGTAGTTGCTTATCTGCTTTATGAAAATACAAATGCTTTATATAAACATAAATATTTAGAGATTTGTAATAAAATTAGATTTGCTGAACAGATACTAACCTTTGTATTGAAAACTATCAGCCAGCTTCCTTAATGATACTGTCAGGAGAGGACTCTGATTAGAATGGCTTCAATATAAATGGTTTCATGGGTCATTATTATTTAAATAAACTGAAGGCTGGAGGACTACAGTCCTGAATTATTTGGCTACCACTCAGAAATAGCCAAATAGCTAATTAAATTACTGTAATGCTGTTTTTTTTCTTGCCTTCAAATAATAAGTATCAGAGCTGGGATTTGATAGAAAATTTCTAATAATTTAGACAAATAGGAAATACTTATTTCAAAATAAAACCTAGTCATCCCTAATACTAATTAGCACAGATTTAATTACTAACTTGAAGCCTGTGGACAACTTATGCTAATGACAGTTGTTAAATACTTTAAATAGAATGGTGAATTCTGAGGAAGAAGCAGCTGTTGTGTTGAGCCACTTCTAACTGAGGACTGAAAATGCGAGCAGGTAAGGATACTTTGTGTTTGATTTCCTGTGTATATTTTATAGTTAGAACTAGGTGCAAATGATAGAAGTTATTTCTGTCCTATATAAATCCTTAATGCTCCATTGTCACCTTTAGAGTTTGTGATTATAGCTGATTTTCAAAGTGGTGTTATTTTCTTATTTTAAATTCAGGAGCTTTTACAAAAAGTCGTAATGACAGTGGTAAATATGCTGTAGCTGAAGATTCAACAGCCTTTTTCAGTGGTGTTCCCAGGCTGCATTTTGAATTCTTAGTTACAAATTAAGAGGGGAGCTAGAACACCTAGTGCTTCATGGGTTGAAATGCTGCTGATGGCAGTATCATGATTCATAGAAAGGCAAGAGTGCCAGCTCCTGGCTCTTTCAGGTGTGTTTCAGGATGGTGCTGCTCTGGTTTCCAGACCCAGTAAGAACCCAGAGCTGCTGCTTCTCCTGGAAGACAGTGTGTCACCTCTGCTCATGTACAGGGAGGGAGGGCAGAAGTATGTCCTCTGCTTTGGCTAGCCCAAGTTTTGTGCCGATCCTTTGTGTGCTCTTCAAAGTGTGCTTTCTTCAGGAGACTGTGTAGATGATGCTGACTTCAGCAACAAGTGAAAGACTGGTGTGTGTCTGTGCGAAGCTGCTGAGTTATCCTTGTGAGAGTTATGTTGCCAGTGGAAATTCTTAACAAAGGGAATTTCTTGGTAAACTTTCCCTGATAAATAATTCTCATCCTTTGCAATTTTAGAGCATGACAATTCACCTTTTTTAGCAATGGTGATTAATGAGATAGCAAATAATACTCGTGATTTCTTTTTGCAGTTGAAAGTGAGGCGAAGGCAAAAACCAAAGTCCGCTTTGAGGAGATCTTCAGACGCCATGCTGGCCTAGCAGACACAAAGATACCAAAGAAAAAGAAGTTTGACTCTCAAGAGAGTATTGTGGTGAGTTACAACACATGCAGGCTTTGGTTGCCTTCCTTAACAGAAAAAGATCAGGAAAATATATTTCAGAAAGGAGATGTAAGCATTAAAAAAAAATGAAGTGTAAAGTATGTTTCTGCACATACCCCTTATTTTGGTGTGGCTTTTATTTTCTTCTTTGTGTACCAGAGTAGCATCTTTGTAACTTGAAGGTATGGCAAAATGCTCTAGACTATAATAGTGGTGAAAAGAAAGTGTCACATGCCGGCACTTGTTTAATGTCCATCAGTACTTGCTTTTCCATACCCCTTTTTCATAAATTTTTTTTAAATTCAGTACTGACTTTACTGGGACTTAATTAGATGTTTGAGGGCTAGTAGAATTACATCTGTGAAAGTATTTAATTTTGAGAGTACTATATCTGTGTAATACAGGTATATCTGTCTAATACAGCTGTGAATTGAGAACTGATGAGAAAACATCATAATATTAGAAATAATAATTAATTATTCCATTTTCTACTTTTTTAAAATCTCAGTAATCAGTGAATTTCTGCATGGGCTGAGCTTTGTGTCTTGAGTGATTCCTTGTTTACATGTTAACTTCTTTTTGAAGATTTTGACCTCAGCTTGTGACTTGCAGCTTAGGAAGGGTTCTACCACCCCGACTTTATAGTTAGATGACATTTTTGTTTGCGGCACATCTGTCACTAAAGGAGCCTCAGAAATCCCTCTGAGTTATGGTTCATGTTGTAATCTTTTTCCTGAAGAGCAGAATAGAAGTTCAGTATGAACTTCTTCTATATATACCTGATTATTGACTTAGAAGATTTGGAATTTGGAAAGAATGTAAATTGTTTAGAAGACAAATGTTCTGGCTTTTTATTTTTCTCCTGATAGGTTTTATATTTTTAGTCTTTTTCCTTACAATTGTGTCCATATCAGATTCTGGAAATGAATATTTCTTCATTAATATTCATTTAAGACAAATGGGTGGTATTTCAAGTAATATCATAAGTGTTACATGTAGTTATATATATTAAGTATCTTCAGAATAGATGCATTAAACTGAGTATTGCTAAATATTTGGTGTTAGGTTGACAATTTGAAGTTGGGTTTTGTATGGACTTCTAAAAAAGTAATATTTCTTGATGTATATGCTGTTTAGTCAATAGTCTATACAAGGAATCAACTTGATGTCTAAAAATAGTACAGAGAGTTAGAAGGTAGGTTTTTTTCCTTATTTACTGGCATATATGTAGATAAAAGATGAAGTTCTTTCTCAGTTAAGTTTACTTTTTTATAAAATGTGAATTTTTAGTTTTGTAATATATAAATATTTTTGAACACAAAATTGTATGTTCATATGCAGCTACATATTACTTGTAAATATTTTAAGCTTGCTTTGGTTTTAGGATTGGTTTCCATTCCAGAAGTCTCTGATGTGAAACACTAGTGTTTTGGAGTTATGTAGAAACACTTAAAATCACAGTCACCGGAATCAAAACTCAGTGGTATGCAGGCAAATTAAGAAGCATTTTTAGGATCAGTGTGGGAGGTCAAATTTCTGGCTTTGTTGAAGCTATAAATGTTACAAATTAAACCACTTAAAAATTAAGTACTTGAGGAGACCTTGTATTGAAAAATACTACTGACCATTTGGAGTATTTCCTTAAAGTATGACTAAGTTGCAGGAGCTCAGGTTGGTATTTTCCATGCTGGTTGCATTCAGGTAGAAATTTCTGTAAAAGCTTCACCAAATAAAGTAATTTCTGTGTAAAAAATAAATGTGTGTGGGAGTGGAAGAGTAGGTAGATGGAGGAGGTTGGCTGGTTTTGTTCCTGTTTTCTTCAGTTCATATGATTTCACAGCACAGTTTCACGTATCTTGTAATAATGTGAAATTTGTCAGTGATGGTTGGCTTCATGTCATGCACTTGCCATAAACGGTCTCCCAGCTTTGATCAAAAACAGGTCATGGTTCAGAGCCTATTTCCACTTGAAGTGTTCCAGTCTGTTTCCTTTCTTTGTCTTTGCTCTAGCCTTTTTTAAAGATTAATAAGACTTTTTCCCTTATAGTCCACTGTTTCTTTGAAACCTGAGTTCTGGAGCTGCAGGGGTTTGCTCTGGTTTTAGATAACAGAAGTGAGGATAAGGAGAGTGCCTGCTTGCTTACCTGCTCTGCTTTATGTGCCTGTTGCCTGGAGAGCCTGTCTGGACAGCAGGGAAGTAGTCTGCTTGGAAGAGGAAATGTTGATGTCTGTAGGGCAGGATGAATTTGAAGCCACAACTGATAGGAATGAAGAGCTTCTAATGGAGATGGAAATACATATCAGGTGTGGCCAGTGAAAGCTCTGCGTTGCTGTTCAGTAAATAGCTACTGGGGCAGTGGCTGTGAAACCTAAAGGCATTGTGAAAAAAACGAGCAATTGAGACATAGTCAGAAAGTGAATTTGCTAATGTCCCTTCTAGGGCAGCCACCATATTTATTTTTTACCAATTGTGGCTCCTGTTACAACTTGTTAGAATGAGGCAAGCTGCAGATTAGGCAATGTCCAGGTACATTAATCTGTCTAAAGTCATCATGAAAATGAATGAATTTATTTCGTTCAATCTAAATTCTGTGGTTGAAGAGAGGATGTTTAAAAACTTTCTACCAGATGAAAAGGTTAGATCATTGTACGGAGGCAAAAATTTCTTTCTTAGACTGTAACCTGATCAGATTACAGTATTGGGATAGACAGGCATTGGTAACTTGGGTTTTTTGTTCAAGGCAGGGCTGCAGCAGATTTATCTGGCTTGTAGGCTGAAAGGCACTGAATAATTGTTGAGATTTCTACTGGATTTTACCCCTTTGTTTCTTGTGCATAAAATTGGTGAACTGTTAAGAGTTGACTATATAATTGATCCACACATTTTCTCAATGTTTTCTGTTAGAATTTGGTGGAAAAATTCCAAGCCTATAATCTTATCTGTAAGTTAAAGTTCTTCTAGCTTTGAGTATCTATATTTTGTACCCTTACACAAGCAATGACAGTAAAATTGGTTTCCTAGTACATTAAGATTTTCTTAAACATCCCACCCAGCAAGCCATCATCAATGTACATTGTACATTGCTACATTCAGTAGCAATTCAGCTGTAGGTTAACGGTCTTTTACAACCAGTACATATCAGTGGGGGGGATAGAATRTAAGAAAATAAATATAGTGTAGAAAGTAATCTTACCCCTAAGGAGTTGTGGCTGGGCCAGTTATCAAAGATTAGGAACAGGCCTGACTTTAACAGGCCACAGCTGTAACCAGTGAGAAGAAGAGTGCTGTAAAAGAGTGGAGTTGGCTGGCTAAGAAGGGAACTGGAGTCAGTTAGCTGCTTTGTGAAGAAGAAAGAGTCAGTGCTCTGAGGAGCTGCCCATGAGAAGTACCAAGAAGGTATGAAACTTTTGTGATAAGGCGACAACAGTATGGAAGCCCTGCAATGTAATGACAACATATCAGCGCTTCAGTGGGCTGGCAGTGTCGACACATCCCCAGTTTTTCAAGGTGTGCCTGTGTTATTATGGGCAGGAATTCAGGTACCTCTGTAAATCAGGTTACACAAGTTTCAAACACCCATGACAAGCTCACTCTACGATGCCAGCTTCCCCTCATGCGTGTTTGAGAGGTCCTTGTGAAAAGGTGTAAGTCCCGGCCTTTGAAAAGGCGTTGTCTCTGCTGACAGCTCTGGGGCGCAAATGGCAGTGTTGTGACCTGTCATTGGCTAATTTTTAATTGTGGTGTGAGCCTTGGCTGGCATCCATTCCCTGGTCCTCCCAAGCCAGTAGTGCAAGCAAGGCTGTTTCAGGGGGGAGTGCTTCCTCTGCCCCGGTGTAATGTGGCCACAGAGCTGTTGTGAAACAAAGCCTTATTTGTTCCACATTTTAAGCTGAGAAAGCCAGGTTCAGGTCATCAGCCCTCTGGAGTTATTTAAGAGACAGGCCTGTCTTACTGAGCTGCTTTTCCAGCCTAACTCCTTTCTCTAATTCAGTTCAGTGTGTATATATTGATGATTTCTCTTAGTTGATATCTCTCAGTCCTGTGTTTCAGAGAATCTAAACCAATATTCCTTCCTCTGCCAGAATCCTAATCTGAAGGTTTTTATGAACCTCTTGCCTTTTACTTCATTATTTTGTAACTTCTTTGCGTCTTTCCTCTCTGTTTACTTATGTCATGTAATTACAGCATGTGGGAAAGGTGGCCTGAATTGAGATTGTACAGGCTATTTATCTGAGGAATTTATGTTTGAACTGCTGAAGCAGCTTTGTGCTGCCTGCAGTATCTATTAATGTTCCTGAAATTTGCTGTAGTTTGAGATTGTTTTCATTATAGGAAAATGGCCTCAAGTTTTACCAGAGGAGGTTTAGATATTGGGAATTTTTTTTTCCATTGAGAGGATAGTCAGACATTGGCTGCCCAAGGAAATGGTGGGGGTACCATCCCTAGAGCTGTTCAAAAGGTATGTGGATGTGGCACATGTGGATATGGTTTAGTGGTGCTGGATTAATGTTTGGACTTGATGATTTTATAAGTCTTTTCCAACCTGACTGATTCTATGAATCAATTATTTTTTGTTTGTAGGCAATAATAAATAACAAGTTCTAGTAAGTGTTTCAAGCCAGCTTTTGCATCAGGTAAATTCCTTTAGGGAGATTATTCTAGAGTATCAGAGTTATTTTAGAAACTCTTGCCCAGGTCATAGATGAGGGCTTTTTGTTTAGGATTTCTCAAATAATTCTACTACTTGTGCTTAGTGGATTGACATTTTATCAAATACAAAATCAGCAAGACCTTAGTTATTGGCCACTGTTGAGTTTTAATTGTCAGTGTGTTTTAATCTTTATTTTTCTTATTCTACAGTTACAGTTATTCACAGAAATAAAGATAAGGAAGTGAACAATCTATTAGGAATGTTATTCCATTTTGGGGTTTTTCCTAGTTTATACAAAGCTTGCTCTTTAATACCTTAATTTTCCTTACTCTTCTTTATTTCAAGTTATTTCTATGAAATTTTCCCCATCCTCTTGAATTACTGACTTACAAATAAATATGATGTTAGTGGTTTCTTTAAGCATGTATGAGATGAAAATCAAAGGACAGTTTTTTCATACTTATTACACATATTGTCCCTTTTTACAAATGTTTGAGACAAACATGATTCTATGACTGGGAGTTGTATCCTGACTAGAAGGAAACAATATCTGTGTTTATTGAGGAAGGAGGTGTTGGCAAGTAAAACTTTGTAGGCAGATATGTATATTTTCTCTAAACTTTTAAATTTGCTTTTGTTGTGTTTTAAAGCCCTTTCTAATGTTTCATGTTGAAGCTCTAAGGGAGATTTCTGTAAGACAACAGCAGCATAAATGAACTTCGGTGACTTTATAGAAGTTATATCAAAGAGCAGAGATCTCTATGTTGACCTGACAGAATTAGACCTCAGTTACTTGCTGTGTTCTTTGGGATTATCATAGAATCATAATTTGGATTGAAAGGAACTTTAAATGTGATCTAACCGAAGTGCCCTGTCATGATCCAGGAATATCTCGGATTACATCAGGATGCTCAGAGCCCCTTCCAACCTGACCTTGAACATATCCAAGGAGGCAGGGAAGTGTCACTAAACCTTTAGTAGCCAGAAATAGAAACTTGAAGAGGAGAGGAAAGTTTACAGTGTTTTTTATAAAACCATCAAGAAGTGCTAAAACAAATGCATTAGCTGAAATTTAGTTTAGACAAGTGGCTTTCAGTATAAGAGACTGCAAACAACTGGGCCTGAAATCTGTCTCTACCTTGGCTTTTCAGTGGATGAAAGTATTTGTTTTTGTGGTGCATCAAAGTGTAAAACGCTGGCATCTGTTTATGGAGTAGACTTTTTGATTTCCTTTTTGTGCTGGATATATGTGTAAAAGTCATATGAAAATGTAGTGTAATATGGAGGCTAAGGTGCCCAAATACCAAATGTTTTTTTTAGTGTGAAATTTCTGCTGACTTTCAGTCTGTTGCTTGTCAAATTGAAACAACAAAATAACTCGATCTTTGATTTAATTTTACTTTGAGTAATGTTGCTGAAGGAATGACATGAAGTGCAGTGTTCATCCTTGGAACATGATTTTTAGTAAAAATATGTTTTATGTTCTTGTCATTTATAGCTTGATACCTTTAGAAATAATATTGATCTGTCTAAGGAAAGTGTGAATGATGAAGCAATTATAAACAACACATATAATCCTGAAGAAGAGAGCCCAAGATTTACAAAAAATAAATTAAGAGAGAAGGCGTCAATTGCAAAGAAAATAAACAATGATGTTGTTAGTGGAGAAGAGAATAAGCAGCCAAAGTCGAATAGAAAGAAAAAGAAATCACTGTTACAAGAACAATTTAATGAGGAGGAAGATTTATATGAAGCTAAATTGGGGAGTTTTGAAGAAAAGACTAATGATTTTCCAAAGAAGAAAACGAAAAGTAAATCACAAACAGATGTACCTGATCAAGAAGGTGATAGAAAGATCAAAAATTCCTTGACTGAAGTGAGAAATGTAACTGAATTAGAAGAGGAAGAGCAGCTAATTCAAGCCTATCAGCTGCATGTGGCTGAGGAAGAGGCAAATGCAATTAAAACGAAAATGAGAAAGAAACTTAAAGAACAGATGTCTGAATCTACCTTCGCTGTTCAAAGGCATGAAGTTGCACTGAATAATGAAGTGAGCAAAAAGAAGAAAAAGAAGAAAGAGCGAGCAGTTTTAAGTGAAGCTGAAACAAGGTAACATGACAAACTGTGAATCTTACACAAAATGTTTCATTTCAAGATAGGCAGCAGCTTTCTGATAAATTGTTCATGTTTTCTAAGTGATTAACTGGAGGATTCTGTTTTGAAAAAATAGTACTAAATCCTTTCTCAGAAGGCTGTCATGATTAATATTTAGCTCATGGATTCTTAACTTCTTTTTTAAATAGTCTTCATTGCTATTTGATGTTTGTTTCCTGTGGAATTCACTCTTAACTAATGTAAGGTAGTTTTGTGCATGATTTTTTTTTTAGTGATAAGTGATGGCTGTGATCCACTAAAAAGGTTTTTGTTTGACTCTTCACATAAATGGTTCTGCAATTGTCTGGAAATTAGGAGGAAAGGAAGAGGGGAGAGCACTGAAAAAGGCAAGACACTAATGGGGCTAGGGGCTGTTACCTTTTAAAGATACAGAGATGATGAGTTGGAGAATTTCAAATGGATTAATAATAGCAACGAGTAACTGTATCAATATATGCAGTGGACTGCAGTTGCTGACAGTGATCCATTACCTTGCAGTGCAATGTCCCTTTCTGAGCTGCAGCAGCATCATCCAGAAGCAGGTGGCAATGAAAGTCACTCACCTGAAAGATTATTTACATCAGAAGAACAGAAACTGGAGGGAAGTGCGGAAAAACAGAAACCTAAAGCCAAGAAGGTTAAGAAGAAAAGCAGAAAAGGTCTGCCAACAAAATGTTATCATACTGTACCTACTTAGCTGTGCTTTTTTTTGTGCTGCTACAGAAATACTTGTCCATAGTAGTAGCACAGATTGAGCTGTTTGAGTTACTTATATTTATTAAGGTACTCAATTGTATCTCTGTCCTTCCAATTCTGAGGCTCATTTGTGAGGATGATTATTTGATAAATCAGTCTAAAATCTTGAAAATTCATTTACTATAAGTAGTTTTGAGTTGAGACAGAAGTTACTGTGTTCCACTAGTGACAGTTTGTTTACTTTGCTCCAATTTCTAGAAGAGACCACAGAAGTTGCTGCAGAAAATGATGAGGAAATGAAGAATTCAGAAATTTCAACTCAGTCTAAATTTGGTTTTGGCGATGATCTTGTTTTGGGAGTTTATATCCATCGATCGGATCAACTTAAAATTGATCACTTGGTATCTCATCCTGTGGTCAAAGTCCATGTTGTTGATCAGAGAAGTGGCTTATATGTGAAGAAGGATTATAGGTGACATTTAATAAACTGTTTCTATTACCACTGATTACAATAAATAGATGTACTCTTCCCTACAAAATTAAATATGAAAATGAAAACAAGGGGGTATTTTAAACTAGTGAAGTTGTTCATTAGTTTCTACATCTATGATAATGTGTGTGTGTATATATATATATATATATATACACACACGTACCGTAAATGAGGGTGATATTTTTCTTTTCCTTTTGGCACTTCTAAATGCTCTGCACTGCTGTATTGCTCTTGAGGTTCCTCAGGGCAGTGGTCACAGCACCAAGCTTGACAGAGTTCAAGAAATGTTTGGACAATGCTCTCAGGCACATGGTGTGACTCTTGGGGATGCTGCTATGCAGGGCAAGGAGTTGGACTTGATGATCCTTGTAGGTCCCTTCCAACTCAGCATATTCTGTGAATCTGTGATATTTTCAGCATAGTTCATTCTTCCCAGAGACTAAATTTCTTAAGTGCCAGAAATATGTAAAAGCCAAGAACATGTAAACAAAATTCTTGTAGTATGTCTGCCTTTTTTATTAAGAACTTCTAAAATCCTTAAATGAAGTCTAGTTTATTTATTTTCTTAATTACTTCAGTTGCTTGTTTCCACTGTCATTATCCATAATTTCCTGAAACCAAGTTTTAATGGGGCTTAAGCAGTAGACTCCGCCATGATCATCATGCATTAATTTGCTAACAGTAACTTAAATTGTTAGGATTTTCAACTTCAGCCTGTAGTTTTTCTATATGCATTGCAAATTGTCTTAAATCTTCTGTGGGTTTAGAAAATTTTTTCTAGAATCAGACAAATAGTATCTTATATGTTTGTTAGCTTTCAGTAATTGAAAATACTGTTTTGTTAAAGGTTGTTTTTTAAATGCTCTAACAATTGTAATTCTTTGGAAATCTTCAAACAGTAAGAAGGAAGATTTGTCTTATGAACAAGGAGAAATAGAGCACATTCTTCCTATAATGACACAACCATGTGACTTTAGAAAGTCTAAATCAACAGTTCCAGAGTGGGAAGAGCAAGTAATATTTAATGAGCGTTTAACTTATTTTATTCAAAACACTGAAGAAAACCCTCAGGTTATCCTATTTTTTGAGGTAAGATGAAATATGTTGCATCTGATTTATGCACATTCTGTGTTTTGGTTTGTTTTTCAACAGTATCTATTTGACTCAATCGGGTGTTTTATTTCTGTTAAATTGGGTTAATAGCATAGCTCTAAGGTACAAAGTTAAGTGGAGATACCAAAAGTGGGGTTTTTTATAGGAAAGGAGCCTGTTTTAATAGTGACAAAGAGTACAAAGCTTTCTTACAAAATCAGCTCTCAAACTTCTGGGGAAAGCTGGTAAGATATGGTGGATATCACTCTTTTCACATTCTTGAAATCTGAAAAGAGGTTTAACTACAAGAAACTCAAAGGTAGAATTTGTCTGCGTGTAGTGGCACCTCATTGTACCAATGAGCAAACTCTCGCGTTGTTTCTATTAACATTGACACATCCACCTCTCCTGTCCCAGTCTTCATAAAGTAATTATTAATTTGTCCTCCAATACAATTATGTTTAAAGGAAAAATTTTAGGTCATATAGTCAACAGAATTTTTAGCTTAGGCATTTCAATATTTGTACAGAGAGAGTCTGTAGAATTAACATAAAAATGGAAACTTAATAAATATTTTTTGTTCCTTGTTTTTTTTCCTATTTCAAATATATTGAATATAATTTATCGCCATATGTTTCTTACTGTTTTGTGATGCTTGTAAATGAACATATTTATAGAAGTAAGAATCCTTAACTGATTAACACAAAACTAATTACGTTTGTATGTAAAGATTCTTCATGGAAATAGTGTTGTAAGCAAAAGTATGATTCCACTGAAAAAAAGTATGTTTGAGTTCAGTGTGGTTTATGAAATACAAGTTTGTAAAAATTATTATTCTAAGAGTTTTTTGTATACCACATAAACTTCCAGGAGTAGTGAAATGTGGGAGAAGTCAGGTCCCTGACAGAAAAATGAAGACTCATAGGCATCCCTGTAAGTGTTCAAGGCCAGGTTGAATGTGGCTTTGAGCAGCCTCATCTAGTGAAAGATGTCCAAGCCTGTGGCTCTGAACTCTGTTATCTTTGAAGGCTCCTTCCAACCCAAATTGTTCTCTGACTGATTCGATGACAAAACTGATAAAGCTAAGAAAGAAAAACTTAACTTTTTGACTGCAATTTCCCATCTAGATGAATATGCACCTGATTTTAGCCGTCAGATTTGTGATCCTAATGACTTCTGAATTATTAAGAAAATCCCACATTATTGTTTTTTCTCTTTTATTGAGATGTAAGGGGAGCAAGAATAAGTTTTTTTAAGACTAGACTTCTTTTTTAGTGGAGGTTATAAATGATCATCAGGTAAATGCATAAGGACCTGTTATTTCTAATTTCATATTTGTCTGGAAGAAACACTGGTTTCGTAATTTCTTAGAATTTAAATCTGTTTAATGAGTTGACCAAGTGTATTTTCAGTAGTTTATTATTATTTACCATGAAGTATACATTCATTAGAAATACATTTATATTCCTGCTTATACTTCTAGGTCCTTGATTCTCCAAGTATGCATGAAGTGAGAGCCAGTTCTGATGTAAAAATTCAGGAATGTCGTTATCGAAAAATTTGTTGGGCATTTCTAAAGGTACTGTAAATATTTAAATTAAGAAAAAAAATCATAAATATTTTTATCTGAAAATCTCTAACTGTAATAAGGAGGAAGGCATTCTAAAATATTTTCCGCAACAGAGATGGAAGAAAAAATTCCTGTTTGCTTGGCTGTTCTCCCCTTTTCCTCATCTTCCACTCCATGAAATCAATACGGTAACAGGCTTGACATTAAAGTATATATCTTTTTCAAGAAAGTGTAGAATGTGTAAGATTTTTTTTGTTTTTTTATAAAGTACAGAAGGTTGTTTTCTTTTAAGGTTTTCTTTGCATTTATATGAATGTGAAGAAAATGACAAATCCACTAACTTCTGTACCTCAGCTCTTCTGTATTCTAGTGGCATTTTCAGTTGTCCAGTCTTTGAAAAGACTCACTAACTTAATTATCGAATGCTTTTCATTTTCAGTTGCAGAGTTTGAAATGCTGTGGCAATTGAGATACAAATGTGCCAAATGTGAGATATGGGTAATTTAGCCAGCGTATGTATACCTTTCTACCCTTTTGAGAGAAACTTGAATGTGTCAATTAGTTCTTTGACAGCTGACAAACTTCAGTTTCCCTGAGGATTGTTTATTTACACCTACCCGTATATGTGATAGCCATTGACAATCATTTAGCAGTCCACGACATAGAGGAAATGTGAGAAATACAGGAGAAGATAATGGACTGCAAGTATAGGTGAAGGGATGGGGGCCTCTATAGCAATTCACCACAGAGATTCCTCTGAGCTCTGCCCAAGACAAACCTACCAGAGTCAGGAGTCTGTTAGCAGAGCTGGTAGGAACTGTGCATCCAGGCATTCAGTACAGCCTACTCCTGAACGGAGAGAAGAACAATTTTCAGCTCATAATTATGAATAAAATTGTTGCCTGTTCTTCATTCTTACTGTATCTGCCTGCATTGTCCTTTTATCTCTATCAGCCAGAGTAGAAATGTCTCAATTCAACACTGACCAGTGTTAATGGCAGTGTTCTGTTATTCTTCAGTTCAGTGGAGTTGACTCTGTCTCCTCTGAAGTTGGAGAGGTTACTACACTGCTATATCTTCTGCTCTGAACCAAAGCCTTACCCAGTGCCCTTCATTGCAGCATTCAAAGAGGACAGATTTGGAAGAAGCTGTTTGTGGATTAGCAGTCCTTTCAGTTTTTGTTGATTTTAGCAAGTAGTAGTTTAAAAAAAAAGAAAATAAGTACTGCAGAGGTCTTCCCACTTTCAAGATACTGCTGCTGTGRAGCATCTTTTGAGACTAGGCTGTCATCTAAGATTTAGTCCTCATTATTTGATCCTGGGAGGATTAAATACATGCTTAGTTCATTATCACTTTTAGACTTAGTATGTTTCTGAAATGGGAAGTGATTTCAAGAGTTGATACTGTTAGGTTAGATATTAGAAATTATCCATTACTTTCTTCCTCTTTTTAATCACCCTTTCAGCTTGTAGGTGCAAATGGAGTTCTAAACGTTGGTGGAAAACTTCGTCTGCAATTATATTACCCACCTTCAAGGACCAAGTCACGTTCAAGTGTTGTTGAGGTTTATGACTGGTGGGCAAAATGTCCTAGAAATCGTTACCCATCAACTTTATACGTAACTGTAAAAGGCCTGAAATTGCCAGATCATGTAAGTTAAATATTTAATATATAAATGTATCTGCAAATATGCAGAATTTACTGTAGGAACTAGTACCTAGGTAGAGCATGTGAGTCTGTGTTTGTATGCATGTATATAAAAGCTGTGCTTACATGCAGTATAGAAAATATATAATAAAAATGTTACATCTCAAGGTAGGTGTTTCAAATTCAGCCCTTCATAGGTATCTTTGAAAAAAAGGCATACTTTTCTACCTACAACTTTGAATATTTTGCTACTGGCAGTCTGAAAACTTTCAGAATACTTTCTTGGAGATTAATGTTTCTTTTCTTAGCAGAAATGCCATTTTAAGTCACTGAACTCCCGCAGATGTAAAAATTCTTTGATTTTTAAGAGAAAAGATGCAAGTTACTTATCTTTGCTTCCCTGCACCCTCTATCTGTAAAGAGCTGTATTTCTTTTCACAAATGAAAGCTACTTTAAAAATAGGCTTACAGTGGTATGTGCTGAGATGAGCAATCAAGATGAATATGGTGTTTTCTTTTCTCCAATGCCAGTACAATATTGTTCTGTTATGTAATTTCCCAATTGTATTTAGAGCTGTAATAATACCTTCTGTTCACTTTTGTACTATGCAGGGTGGTCTGTGGAAGGCTGGTGAGATGTGCACCTTCTCAGTAGTACAATACAATACAGTAATGGAGTAATTCTAATTTTCACTGACCTTGATAGTTACTAAAAATAAGAGATAATCAAGTATTTGAAAAAATTGTGATACCATTGGATTGATACAACTTTGGAAGCTTGGATTGCTTTCTGACTTCTGGTTACTTTAAATGACATTTTGCAATGCAGTTTTCATGTATTAACCTTTTCCAATCTCTGTATTCCAGATATAAAAATGCAAGACATTTAAATTAAAAGTACCTTTTAACCTTTTTAGAAATTACATTGTTCACTTGAAAAATATTTTTTCCTGATACTTAGTTTTGTTTGCCTTAAGGTTGGTCCTTCTTCTCACTCTCTGGCAGCTGTTCAGCAGGAACGAAGCAATACAACACTGTCTGAGCTCCAGAGAGAAGGATGTGAGCCTTCTTTAGTGGAGAAAAAGGAGCCATTTAAATGGTCAAGATTGCCTGGACAGGTGAAGCAATTTTCTTTTAATTTTAAATGAAATTAATTTAAATATTTTTATAAGTATTATGAAGCAAGTAATTAAAATAATTAACAAAGATATTAAAACATAAAAAACTCTCATAGATAGTAGAGGAGGCTTAACCTTAGCAAATATGGTTGATTTAACTATTTTTATACCAGAACAGTCAGGTATTTTTGTCTGCAGAATTCGCTAAGAATTTGAAAGAATAAGAAGTAAGTCAGGAAGCCAGTTCTCAGGCTTCAGCTTGATTAGAAATATCTTTTCTTGAGTTTTCTTTTTGTTTGTTGAAGACATTTTTAAACTATGAAAAAAGAAAGGGGTTACATTGAAGAACCACATAGCTACTGTGGATATTGCCCTTCACTTTAAACTTTGAATTTGACTTTGGAGAAAAAGCCATTGGGTCAAAAAGAGGTAATATGTTGGGAGAAAGGAAAGGGGTCTAAAATACCAGTTCAGTTTTTTGAGATGCTTGATCTCTGATTCTGTCTTTAAAGTCAGATATTTAAATGCAGATGAGGAATGTTAAAATTATTTGATAGACGACCAAAGGTTTGAGTGCCTGTGGTTGGGTTTCTGAGTTCATACTGCAGTCATTAGGTTACTAAAAGATGAGCTTAGGCTCCTTAAACAGCCTTGACTTACAGTCTAACTCCACAGCTTACATCACTGATGGTAAACATTATTATGCATTTCTTAAGACTAAAGAATTTATTTCAATTTTACTTTTTTTTAGGTTTTCTGAACATGCTAGTTGTTTGCAATTATGGGGCAGAAAGAGATGCACATTCATGGGGCCTAGGTTGTGCTGCAAAACTGTCTCTGTTTATAATACATTGAATTTTACTTTGGAATGCCACTAAGATGTTACTAGCCTTTTAGAGCTTGTGCATGTCAGGAACTCAGAGTGTGTTTCCTGCCTTGGATGGTTAATATTCCTACCAATTGTTCCCTGAAAAGCCAGGCTTGCCGCATACCCAACAAGCCCCTGTTTTCCCTGCGAGGTGGAGATCTGGGCTGCTTCTGTATCCGCTTCTCTCATGACGGGAGAACGCTGGCAGCAGCATGTGCAGGAAGGAATGGCTATCCCATTGCTTGTAAGTTTAAACACATTTTGGCTTTTTGCTTATAATCCATGTATTTGGAAATTAAAGATTAAGGGAAGTTTATTTTTAAATTGTGCTTTAAGAGTTTCTGGTTTGTAGTTGTGATTAGACAATTGTTCTGTGCATTAAAGAGCATTGAGGAAAATGCTCTTTCTGTGTTGATAGGGCTGGAATTGGCTTTTCCTACATGGTTACATATGCAAAGTTTAATGGTATGAAATGACACCATTTCTGCCTAGAGGCCTAATGGAAATAGTAAATCAGTTTGCAGAACGAACATAGTTTCTGATGATAGTGTTTTAAGGGAAATAATATTTTAAGCCTCCACCTCACACACTTTTAATGTAAGTTTTACTTCTAACCTGTCTGGAAAGTTAGATACTGAAATGTTTCCATCTCCAGATAGACTACTGGAAGCCACTCTCTTCCATGGTCCAGTTCAGTTGAAGTGCAAACATTCCTTGTAACTCAAATTTTTTACTGCTTCATCACAGTAGCTTCAACTGCATAGGTCTTAAACCTTGCATAAACGTTTTGAGAATTACAGAGAGCAGTATTTTAAGTGTACACAAACAAGTGTTTAAATGCAAGGAACAGTAAATCTAGATTCCTTTATTACACAGCCCCATAAAATTATCTCAGTGTTAAAATATTTCTAAGATTGGTCAATTAGTTGTCAAAATTTAAATAAACCCAACATAATCTTAATCTGGCTCTAATAATTTAATGCAAATAAGGTGTTTCTCAAGAGGTAAGACATTTGTGACTCCCGTGAACCACTAGATGGAAGTAGATGCTTGCTGTCTGTTCATATCTAGCAATTATTTCATCCTGTTGCCTCAAAATGAGAAGATAAAGAAAGTGGGTTGCTTTATGCTAGCAGAAAATCAGCCTAAGATTAGTCTAAACTTTGGCTCTAGTAGGTACATCTGTTTGACTGCAAATACTTACAAAACTTTTTTTTTTAATTTATTTCAACTTCCCTAGTGTATGAAATTCCTTCTGGACAGTTCCTGAGAGAATTTTATGGTCACCTTAACATAGTGTATGATCTTTGTTGGTCAAAAGACAATCAGTACCTTCTTACTGCTTCCTCTGATGGCACTGTCAGGTCAGTATGATGAATGTTCTGGCAGATACCATCTGAAGTTGAGAAGAAAGTGGTCCAATTGAGTGTTTTACTACAAACTGTGCTATAATGTTTTAATTAAAAATTTGGTTACTGTGTGACTAAAATAATACAAAAATTGTGTTTGGGTTAGTAACTTATACTGTATTTACTACTTCTAATGTATTTGTATTTGAAACCAGAGCTTTTCCAAAACTCCTAGTGTCTAAATCTACAGTGCAGTAAAAAACCAAAAGAACTTTTATTTTGAGAAGACACTGAGACAGCTGTAATATTCTGTTCCTGGAGAAATTGCCGTACTATGAATGCAATATTAAGTTTGCAAATTTGAACACTAGGCAGGAAATTGAAAGTTTAAGATTCAAGTTATGTGTGTAAATTTACCACACTGCGTATGTTGGTGGTGTTCTTTTGGTTATTTACACTTAGTAAAGTAATTCAGCTTAAATTGCTGTAAATTAATTTTGATACTGTTTTTTCTTAAATCAAATCCTCTACAATTACAGTGTACTTCCCTACAATGTTAATGTTAAAATATTGATCTGCTCAGATTTAAAAACCAAAACCCTCAAAGCTGTAGATACACGTGGAAATATCACTGAGATGCTGTACAATTTTATTGTGAACAACTTCATTGGTTTTCATAGAGCTTTTTAGGTTTTTTAAGCCCTTCAGACCCTATCTATTATTTCAGTTACGCAGCTCAGTAATGGTATAAGCAGTTGCATAATTGAAATGCCAGAAGAATTGTTAAATGATATGTTATATGTGTGGAACTGTTTTAGGGGTTTTTTTCTGCTTGTATGTGGGCATAAAAAGAGTGTTGCGAGTTCAGCACTTTTTTTTTCATTCGGGAGTGTATTATATAAGAATTATTTTATCTTGAGATAAATATAAATTTCAGTTATTTATGTTGCCTATAAGAAGGCTGAGCTGTTCCTCAATTCTTGAATTTGTGGCAGCAAGTTGAAACTGCAGTGGTCTGCCTCCTTTTCTGAGTACTGTGTGCAGTCACTGTACGAGTTATTAGTTCCTGTATTTGTTGTGAGTTGCCTTCAGCCCTTTAAAAAGTCTCAGCACACCACTACTTTAAAGTCATTATCAGTTTATTATTAGGATTATCTCATACTGAGTTCTAAGGTAACGTGAAGGTAAATTCATGAACTTTTGTGAATTCTTCTTTATATAGTGTTCTGTGTTATCCTCAAGCCTTCCCAGGGTTTAGTTCCACATTATTTGTGAGCAATACATTTTTATTTTGTTAAATTAAAGTCCAGTCTAGAAGTTAGGTAAAGTCCTTTCTGCATCAAATCGCAGATTAATTGCTGTACTCTAAAGGGTTGCAATTTTGTAATTAAGTCACCTCTGAGTAAGCTTAGAATTCTTCAACAGTCACCAGATGTGGTTGCCTCACCAGAAGTGGGTGCCACTAAGACCATTCAATAACATTTTGTAACTGAATACTGTGTGGAATGTGCTGCTTACCTGTATTTAGTGATCTGGGTGCTGTTTTATTCTTTGTGGACTCATCTTTGGGGGAGGGTCGCTAAGAAAGTGCATACCATCAAATAGAAAACACTAACAAAAATCTGATTTTACATCTATGATTGGCAAAGGATAGGAAGTAGATGAATAGTAAGAAGTGAATTTATGTGATGTAAACGTCCTTGAGATCATGATCACTGTGTGGCTGGTAATTATTATTTGAAAATTTTCTTGGATTGTATTTATATTTAGTGGCCCTATATGTTCTTTTATGACTTTTCTTGTTATAATATTGTTTTAAATGAATTATACCCCAGAAGAGTTTAATTTGGTTGTAACTCCTGAAAGAAATAAACCAATTCATTTCATGGAATTCTTTATGAGTATTTTAAAATGAGAAATATATCCATTAAGTGAGTAAGTAGTAATTAATTTACTTTGAAGACCAAATACTGTGTAAAGTAGTAATTTTTTCTTAATTCTTGTTAGAAAGTACCATAATAAAGGATTAAAAAGAGGTGGAACAAATTGGCAGGATAAACAGGTATTGTTAAGTGTTTGCAAGCATTTGCCTCTAGAACCAGTAGCCCAAAATATGGGCATCAGTTATATCTATGTGTGTGACTGCTTCGTACAGTAGAATTTCTAACTTTGTTTCCTTTTAGAATGTGGAAAATAGAAATGAAGGCAGCGTCTGCAGTGAGAGTTTTCCCTCATCCTTCATTTGTCTACACTGCCAAGTACCACCCAGTTGCTGACTCGTTGGTTGTGACAGGATGTTACGACTCAGTGATTAGAATCTGGAATGCAAATGTGAAAGAAATCCATGGGCAACTGCTACAGGAGCTTGATGGCCATAAAAGTTTCATCAACACACTTTGTTTTGATGCAGAAGGTATGCAGTTAATACTGCTTTTTCAAATAGTTGTCTTTCCAATTGAAGACCATCTTGAGTGCTACTAGTTTTCTTTAATTCGTGGAGGCAGTGAATTCTTCTTAGGAAGAAATTATTTACTGGGAGAATGCTGAGACACTGGGGCAGATTGCCCAGAGAAATTGTGGATACCCTGTCCCTGAAGGTGTTTAAGGCCATGTTGTTCTGGGCTTTGTTCTAGTGAAAGGTGTCCCTCCCTGTTTCAGGGAGGTCGGTACTAGGTAATTTTTTGGGTCCCTTTTAACCCGATTCAATTGATAAAGAAAACGAGGTGGTAGTAATTAGATTGGGAGAATTTTAGCTCTAAACTGAGGTGGGAAGGTCATGAACTTTTCGATATTGACAGAGAATAGGAAACATGGAGAGAAAGGAACAGAGGTTTGACCATTGTGAGTCATGTTAACTGGTAGGTTGACAGCTGAAAGTGAAGGTTGTACTGAGATCTGCTAGTGGAGCAAGAGTTGAAGATGAGTGGAAGTTAGAGCTTGACTTTTTCTAGTATTAGTGAAATCATTAATAGTTAGGTGGTTCATTTTAGTTACTGGAGTAGATACTACAAAGAGGAAAGCTGTATTTTTGTAAAGAATAAATATTTGTGTTTAAAGAACAAGTGTTGGGAAACACTATTTGTTCTAGTTCAAGGTTCTCTCAGTGAATGTATAAGTAAGCATTGAGCTATCATGTGGAGCTTGTTGAGCTGTAAATGCTCACTTTTTGCTGGTTTTAGAATATGAATAAAAATGAAAAAAAAATTTTAAAATATGTTCTGCTCCTCAGTTATTTAATGTATATGCTACATCCAGATTTATGGTATTAGGTTATGTCATCCAATATGAGCAAAACACATTTGTAATGAATATATTATAGCGAAAGAGATGGAAGAATTGGTATTTGCCTATTCACAAAGAGGAGAGAACAAAAGATTGTTTATTTTCTGTATTATTGTTTTGTGGGTGGTATTTTACTCATAAGACATTTTTTCTCAGGACATCACATGTTCTCAGGAGATAGTTCAGGACTAATAATAGTTTGGGATACACCTGTCAAAGGAAGTTCTCCACACCTTTTTCAACACTGGAAGGTCAATAAGGTAAACAAGTTTCTTAACTAGCATTGTAATTTTTATGTGAACTGTTCCAAATCTAGTAATCTGATTTGAATTAGTTTTTTTTTGATACATTACTTTGTTTACATACATCAAATTTTTATTTGATACATTATTTTGTTTAACTGCAGAGGTGTATTTTTCTTTAAAAATTGGTGTAGAAGAACTGATACCATGTTCAGTGATTCACTGACTTAATTTTTTAAAATTGTTTTGCAACTTTATTGGGTTGGGCACTGGAACAGGCTCCCCAGGCAAGTGATCACACCACCAAGCCTGAGAAAATTCACAAGTATTTGGACTCTCAGGGTACTTGGTGTGATTCTTGGGGCTGTCCTGTGTAGGGCCCGGAGTTTGTCTTTGATGTTCATAGTGGGGCCCTTGCAACTAAGCATATTGTAGGATTCTGTGATTCTGTATTTTTTAATATATGTAAAACATGCAAGTACTTGAGGTTTGATAAAACTTTTTTAACAGGTAAATACTTTGTTCTCTAGACATAAAAATAAAATAGACCGCAGGCTTTAAAAAACACATTTGTTCATATCTTAGAGCCCTGATGTTCAGTCAGCATTTCTGTCATCAGCTTAATTTTTTTAGAAAGTCCAAAGTTTGGAAATTCAATCACAACAGAATCTGCCTCATGGTTGTAAAAAGTTGATGTCTAGGATGCAATGCTTTAATATAGGAACAAACTTTTTCCTTAACCAAATAAAATGAATTGAGCAGAAAAATAGTAATGCAAGAGAAAAATGGGCAATAATGTGTAAAAACATGAGTTTTAAACCACAAAGTTATATAATTTTCTGTATTTTCCATTCTTCTGTAGGAAATAAAAGAAAACGATATTAAAGGAACACCAGTAAATCATTTGGAAGTGCATCCGAATGGAAGGCGTTTATTAATCCATGCCAAAGACAGTACCCTGAGAATTATGGATCTCAGAATGTTGGTATTTTTGGTGACTAATGTGTATTTCCTTTATGTTTTAAAATTTATGGGGAAATAAAATACCACAAAGATATTGGTAGTGTAGCTGGGGAGAAAAAGATGTCCTAATAATCAAGGATAGAAATGTTAGGGTCAGGAAATTGTTTCAAAACACTGTTGTGTTACAATTTGGGTGATATTGAGTAAGTCTTTGGGTGATATTGAGTAAGTCTTTTAGAATAGAATATCTAAAATTTCCTAGATTACTTGGGAGCCTAAATAGGCATGAAGAGTACAATGTTAGTCTTCTAAAGATTGAAATCCCTTTTAAAATGCAAGCTGGGCATGAAAAGAACTTGGAAGTGGTAATATTTGTGTGTTAGTTTTGCATTTTTAAGACTCTGGGAAGGATATTTTGATGTTGAAATGGAAATTATTATCATCATAAATGCTAAAAAATGCTGTGATGTACATATTATGGTTTATTAAGCAGGCTGTGAGATAGTTTTGCAGTTTCTGATGATGTTCTTGTTCTTAATTGGTATAAGCATGTTTTTTTAATGACAAATGAAAATAAAAAGCAAGGAGATTATAGAATCACTTGAGGTTGATGTTGGAGAATGACRAGATCAACCCAACTATCAAATCACAACAGCATGCTACTCAGAGCTTTATACAATTGTATTTTTAATATATTGAAGGTTGAAAATTTTACAACTTCTATGAGCAACATGTTGTAGTGTTCATTCACACTCAAAATAATTTTTTTTTCTTATTTTTGAACAGAATTAGCTATTTTTCAATTGATGTCCATTCCCTCTTGTCCTTTCATTGGATGGGAGTGAGCAGTTTCTCTCACCGACTCAAGTGCATCTTATCAACATATGCATCTTGCATGATGCATATGTTCAAGATGGACTTGAACATTCTGTTCTGGAAAGTCACGTTAAAGATATGAACAACTTTTCTAAAATGTTTCATCCTTAATTTCCTATGTTTCTTTCTGACCCTCAGCACACAGAAAATCCCTGTAGGTATTTAAAAGATGTGTAGGTGTGGCCCTTAGGTTTATGGTTTAGTAGTGGATGGGACAGTGCTGTGTTAACAGTTGGACTTAAAGATCTTGGAGGTCATTTTAAAACTTAGCACTTCTGCTGCTGTACTGGATTGAATGTTTGAACTAGCTGAGGACTCCACCGTATTATGGTGCACATTTCTCTTTTTCTGTAACTGATAAAATATAATGACCACATTAGAAGCTGAACTATCCATTCAGTTGAAGCATGAAATTGCTGGATTAAGAGGGAACCTGTAGTTTTTTTAGGCAGTGTTCTTCTGTTGCTCCTCTTTCTAAAACGTGCAGACAGTTTTATTTTGAGAGGGAAACATGGGCATGCATATTAATCTTTAAGAAAGGATTTAATAAGGCATGAAATTTCACAATTATTTTGAACAAATTTATCCATAGGACATACCATCTCCTGCAATCTCCCACACCTTTGGCTGTGTATTCCTAGCATTTCTTTTTTATCATTTCTAGAGTTCTTCTGATGTGGGGTAAGTCAGATCAGTGAGCTGGTCCGACAAAAATTAGCCTACAAATACAAATGATTAATTTTCATTTTAATCAACACTCTGATCAAATTTATCTGAAAGCTGCCCAAGAGAAGAAATGAGGGAGAGCCTGGGAAAATAAGGGTGGAGAGGACACCACCAGGACTGCTACTTTGACCACAGCCCACAGTTACATTGACTTTTAAGTCTATCAATAAACCACAGGGTCAGATGCCCAGCAGTGATAATTTTACACGTCAGCATTAACTGTTCATTCCCTGCATGAGAAAAGAGGGGGTGGAGGTCACAGATGAACACAATTCACTTTGATTGACAGCTGGTTGCTCTTAACTTTCCTCTTTCAACTTGCTTTTTTGATCTTTTTCGATAGTGCTGCTGTCCTGTCACTTAGGTATGTGATCAGGGATTTGGTTTTAGTTCAGCCCTCTCCTTAGGGTTTCATATGAAGGTTAGTTGTACATCTTGCAGGGCTCTTCTCATGACATCTCAGAGATACTATCTTTCTTATTCGTACAGCTAAAACTCTTATTTGGGCTAATATGGAGCTCTTATTTGAGCTAATATTGCTGTGGAATCATCTAGGGTGTATTTATTTGGAATATTGTTTAAAGTAATTTTCCTGTAATATTAAATGCACCGTACTTCTCCCAGCATACTTTCATTGTTTTTGCAGTGGCAAATGTGAAATAATGCTGTCTTCTGTCCTTGAGGGCTATGGTGGCCTATTGCTGTTCTTCTTGCCTTAAATTCTACATTGTAGTACTGCTGCTGGGTTAGTCTCCATGTTGAACTTTGATATCTTTTTCCAGGCTATGCCTCTTTCAAGCTGATTTATCCTCTTTCCATCCTTTTGTGGATTCTCTCTTACTTAATGCTGACAGACTTTGACAGTAGATCATTATTACTGTGCTGACCGATAGTGTTTTACTGAAAAAAAGGTTAGGATACCTAAATTGAAAAATAATACCAAACATATTAATAGTAAATCAGCATTTATGTCTGAAGTTTGTTGATTCTACTGCTGGCTTCTGACCAAAGAGACATTAGTCTGAAGAGCTGAAGAGAGCTCCTGCTTAGATTTAATCAATCAAGCTCGAATAGCGCAATGAAAACTTTTCTAACAGAGCTTGGTGTAATAGTGGTAATTTCCCTGTTTTTTTGCAAAGCCCAGGATCAAGATAGTGCAAATTACTGCATCTCTGTCTGTTTTCTAGATCTTAGGGTTTCCTTTTTCTGCTGAAAGACAAGGATGTACATTTTTGTCTATACTGTCAGGTGCATTATGAAGGTTTGGGAAAACAAAGTATAAATAAATACTTCACTCTGCAAAAAGTGTATGCTTGCATATCTATTTGGGATGCAAAGTGTACTGATTTTTTCTGAGAAGTAGAGGGGGAACTGAGAATTAAAAAGTTACATTGTCTATTCTGAATATATCTTCTATATTTGCAAACTTTCTTTAGCTTGGCGACAAAGAAATATGTAGGTGCCACAAATTACAGAGAAAAGATTCACAGCACCTTAACACCATGTGGTACATTCCTGTTTTCAGGAAGTGAAGATGGAAAGGCTTATGTTTGGAATCCAGAAACAGGTAACTAATTATTTTATGGGCTTAAGCCAAATTATTAAAGCTGAGGGGGAAAGGATTTTTTAAGGTTTATTGAAACACTTTTGATATGGAATAAAACTTCAGTAAGACATTCTTAAATTCTGAAGCTTTAGCTCCACCTTCTAAATAGCTCTTAATAATCTCTGAGATTTAATTCTCTAGAGGAAATTAATAGAGGTAACATTTGTAATATCCAGCATGACTGGAGCACCTGAGGCTCAGCTTTTTGTATACTGCAGCTCTTTACATGTGGTGAGGATCTCAAGATGGAATGCACAAAAAATATTTTAGGTCAGGTAAGTTTTTCTGTTGTGTTGTTTAGATTTGAGAATCAGGCTCCTGTGCAGAACCACTTCATCTCTGTGGTGGGTGGTCAGAGACTGAATATTTTTGGTGTGTGGTATCTAAGATTTCACTGTGAATTAGTCCCCAAGCCAAGGAGTTTCAAAATAGCTACCAAAACCTTTCTGAAAAAATGTTACGGAAATGTAGGATAGAGTTTCTTGTGCAGGAGGTAAAAGAGGTGAAAATAAGAGCAGAAAGTAGCAGAATACCATTTGGGGTTTGATGACATTATAGTCTGTCTGTAATTGTAGTTAATATAGTATTTTAAAATAAAAAAGGTAAATATTTTGAAACTGGCAGATAACTAACAGTTCTGTTTTGAATTTCTTTCCATGTTTCTAACTATGTTAGCTTACATCTCTGTCGCTACATAATTTCCGGAAAATTTTTAAAAATTATAAAAGTAAAAGGAAGGGGGAACTTCGTTGTTAGTATGTTTTTATTGGATTTTGACTTTTGTTTACACACTGTATTTGCATTTATAGTGCCATCAGCTGAAGAGCTAATTTTATTTATATTTTTTAATAATTCTCTCCTCAACTTTCACTCCTGTTATCAGTGTTATGTAGCTGAGATCCACAAGTAAGATGCCTATCTTTGTACAATGCAAGCACAAACAAATACTGTGGAACGCCACTATTCCAGAACGTGCTTATCAGAACGAGAGAACTCATCTAACCTGGTGCATCCTCCTCTGGCATTTCCTGCGGCTATTGCAACAGCACTAACTTTTCTCACTTACTGAATAACTTAAAAGCATGCAATATTTCCTTTGTCTTATGCCAAAATACAGCTTTTCAATCAGGAGATTGACTGAAGAACGTTTATTTACAGTGGCAAACATTGCAATAATACAAGATTTAACCGGCTGTTATTCTGCTGTATTGAATGTTTCAAATGTTTTTCCATGGCATTGATAAACTTACTTCACTTCTGCAGGAGATCAAGTGGCCATATATTCTGATCTCTCCTTCACATCTCCACTTCGTGATGTTGCCTTTCATCCACACGAACACATGGTGTCTTTCTGTGCCTTTGGTCAAAACCATCCAATACTTGTATACATTTATGATTATAAAGGTACAGTACAAATTTTCTTGATACTCACCTGTAAGTATTTTATTTTTAGAAGCAATTTGTTAGTATTTGTACTTCTTTCGAGAGGAAAAGAAAACAGTCATTTGATGATAATGCATATCTTTTTTCTTGGAGACACCAAAACTGAATTGAACATGATCCTGCACTACCTGTTCTATGTGATGCTGATTTAAGCAAGGGTTTTGGCCTAGTCAGAATCACCAGAGGTCCCTCAATTTTTTTGTGTTTCATACTGTGTGATTTTTGCAGCACCTTATCATATATAGGCAACATTATGCAAAAGCCCTTTTTGCAATATCAAGGTACATTATGAATCCAGAAAATACAGTTATTTGGAAAACCAGTTACTAGCTTAATTGCACTCTGAGTAGTTTGTGCCAGCTATGTTACAAAATAACATTGAGGAACTGTACAGAAATGAATGAGAGTGTGTAGACTTCTGATAAATAGCTGTTACAGCTGTGATGTCCTTATGTCAGAGATATGTTTATTCCCCATGTTATATTGAAGAGAAGATAGTAATAAATGCTAACTTAGAATTTTTGGTACACAAAATAAAATCCAGATTGTCCTTCACAGGCTTTTTTGATMGTTGTGTTCAATTAAGGACATTTTCATGCAGGGAGTTAATGTGTTAATATGAATTATGCGGTAATTTTTTTGTATTAATTATGTTTGCAGGGGACATAGATCTGTAAAATTGATCCTGTCTTTATGTACTGGCTTTTTAAGTAACATGTCGTAATAGGATTACTCATATAAAATCTCAGTGTAGGTTATTTGTTGAATTGGTTGACTTTTACAGGAACATTAAGTGGAATGACTTGGCAATCAATATTCAGTGCTATAATCAATTAAGTAGGATATTGATATTTTAAAAAACAATGAAATTTTTTGGGGTGAAGGGTTTCTTCAGAATTTTTTGATGAGCAGGCAGTGAGTCTTAAAATACTTAACATAGTTTGAAATCTGTGTATGTGCATACACATTTGTCACAGACATCTTTTTATTGAAAAATCCTTTCTTAGGATTTTTCCTTCTGAGAAGCTGAGGCCTCAGAAACAAAATGTAAACAATGGTTGTCTGCTGCTGTGGAATGCAACAGGTGGATCCGTGATTGGTCTCGTGTGGATGTTTGGATTTAGTGACCAGTCACGGCAGAGCTGGCTCTTGCTCTCTGTCCGAGCCAGCTGCCTTTGTTTTCATTCTTTTCTATTCTATTCTTAGCTCAGCTAGCCTTCTGAGAGGAAACCTTTCCTTCTATTCTTTTTAGTTAGTTATAATGTAATATATATATAATAAAATAATAAATCAAGCCTTCTGAACATGGGGTCAACATTCTTGTCTCTTCCCTCATCCAAGAACCCTTGTGACCACTGTCACACACATTTAGAGACCACACAGCACATTTGTGTCTTCTGACTGCTTAACTGCTGACAGTAAGGCTTTGCATAGGTTGTGGTCTTTTTTTTGTGTTGTTGGTTACTATCTTTATATTCCTTTTTTGGTTAAAAGCACTGTTTTTGCTTTCAGAAAATAGTCATACTGCCAGAGTGTTGAAAGAGTTAAAGATATAGTAATACTAGTTTTAGTCACTCACACAGTTTTGAAGACTCTGATAGCATGTGTTTTAGACACACCAACAGTTTTATTAATGTCCTGGGCAGAACTTCCATAAAGAATTCTTTTAACCTTTGTTAGCTTGAGACCATAGGACAAAAAAATTGCAAAAGTCAACTTGTCAGTCAGTGTGCCCTGTGTCTGTATAATATGTCTGTCAACTTATGAAATACTGCTCAGGCATCATAAACTTACATGAACTAGGCTGGAAAAAATGTGAAATGTCACCAGCTTGAACTCAGTGCGGGCTTTACAACTTTATTGCCTTTGAAAAATTCCTTTCTCTTCCCACTCTTCCCCCCCCCCCCCCCCCCCCCCCCCCCCAATGCCATATTTCTGTATGAGGAACACTATTGTTTATAAGCAATACAAAAATACCAGTTCTCTACGAGAGATTACTAAACCAAATAACTGAAAGCGTGATATTGTGATCAGAAGAGTTAGGAGGAAAATGAGGTAGTAAGGGGAAAATTTCCTGTCACTTTCAGGTGACATGAAATTTTCATGTCACTTTCAGGTTTTCCCTGTAGCACTATTGGTACAGTTTTTGATGGTATTTGACTGAAGACATGGCTGGCAAAATGACTGTGATCCTTCAATTTTTTTTCCCATGGCAATGTAAGGCTTCTCCTGAGACATTAATATTGGTTATTTCTACAGTTGCTCAACAGGAAGCTGAACTCGTAAGAGATCTTAGTTCATCACTTACCACAGCTGCACCAAGAGGGCCACACTTCATTGGCAGTTTTTCTGAAATTCCTGTACAAAAAAACTCAGTGATGTCTCCAGCAGATCAGTTTGTCAATGTTGCAAGAGCATCAATGAGAATGCAGAAGGTGAAACAAAAACTTGATTCTGTTATGGTAAGTCAAATTTAATTAATTTCAGAAGTATATAGCTTCCCATATTCTGGAACTGGTATACTTAAAAAACACATATGTATTGTCATGGCATCTGGTCTTTAGAAATGAATACATCTGTCTCTTATACTAATGCAGGTGTAAGTAGCTCTTAAGAGCAATCATAAAAGACTTAATTTCGTTTTTCAAGTACTGATGATGAGGGATTTTTTTTTTTTTTGCTAGTGCCCATTGCTGTTTGTCCATTTATATGAAATCAGGGATCCACAGATCATTATGAATCATCATTGAGATTCCTGTCCACCTTAAAAACTGTATGTGGCATAAATGCTAGGGGTTTTAGGGAGCTGCAGGGTAGAGGGGAGAGCATGCCTTGTGCTGGGCACAGCTGTTTCAAGCCAGCTCATTGAAGGGCAGTATGGACCCACTGCACAACTGAAGCTGGAACAGACAGAATATGGCACCTCTGAGAAAACAGACTTAAGAAAGGTCAGAACCTACTAGAGACAGGAAACACCACAGCAGAGGAGAAATGCAAAAGAAAACTTGTCAGGGGGCACAAGTGAAGATAGAGGAGGAGGGATGCAAGGAGTCATGTGAAATGAGGAGATATGAAAGAAGACACAGAAGGAGGCAGGAAGGTGATGCAAGAGACACAAAACAATGCAGAAATGGAAATACTAGGGAAATAACAGAGCAGGCTTGAAGGGAAAGACAGGARACACACAAGGATGTGCAAAAGAAAACACAGATGATGGTACATCTCTGGCCATGTTGCAAACAGTGGAAGAATCCATGCTGGACAGGTGCAATCCCCAAGGATGTTGGCTGGTGGAGGATCCATGCTAAAGCAGTTGAAAAGAGCAAGAAAAAAGAAGAGTCAAAAAGAGCAAGTCACTATGCACGAGTCTCACTCTACTGCCCCACCCTTCCACTACCTTTCCAAGGGGACTGAGTGTAATGTAATATCAAAATTAAGGAGGCTGGGGATTAGAAAGGAGAAAAATGACGTGCCTGAAGTGGAGACAGACAAAAAGGGATGAAAAGTGTTTTCTTTGGCTGGATGTTTTACTATTTGTCTTGTTTCTCAATACTCAAATTGGTAATTAAAGCTTTTATAATTAGCAATAAATTTAATTAAGTTGAATTCCCCAACTTGAGACTATTTTGCATGCAACAAGGATGCAGAATGTTCCTGAATAGCACTGTGAAGTTATAATTACTTTTCACAATGACATGAACTGCATTTGAGTTTGCATTTACTGTTTTTCATTTTGAAGTACTTTTGAGTGCGTGTAGATTTTTTTAAATGTAGTTTTAGGTTTTGTCTGCATTAATAAGTAGTGAATCACAAAAGAAGCAGATGAGTAGATGAAAGTTGTTGTTGCTGGGGTTGCTGTAACTACTGTCATCATGCTTAAGGGGTTTTACTTTGGATTAGATTTATTCTGGTTCCTTGGCTTTGGCATCCCCATTAGGCCTGAACTTTGAAACTGTCTGGAAGAAAGCTATCCCACAGACCTTCACACAGACCACACATTTCTGAACTATGAACTCCCAGTGAACCCCTTCATGAAAGACCACATGGTAGCTCTCATGGATAACAGTAGTATGGTGCTTCTACCTTTCAATTACGTGTGGCCTGAGACAAGGAAGCAAACCTTGTTCCTACTTTCTGCTCATTCTGTTCTGCTCACCTACAAAGTGAACGCTGGTGCTGTCAAGTTGTTTATCAGAGGAAGGCACAACATAGAGAGAATGGAGCATGTAGCCTTGTGTCTGGGACAAGTACTCCAGGAAGATACTCCAGGATAAATTTTTACTGTTCTGGATGTCTGGCCGTATGAAGAAAATGATGGGGTTAGAGAATTTATGAGAGCCTTTACAATTGCAACTATTTAGTCCCAGATAAACCAGTGTTTCTGGACTGTGGAAGACAAATCTGGTTTAGCAGCAGCATCTACAAGTTCCATGTTACTGTGTGACTAGATGAAATAGATAAGCCTACAACTGTGTTTGGAAGAGTAACTTTCAGCCAGTGGAGTTTTGTAACTCTAGATTTCCATTGACTAGTTTGGGATGAGTAACTCCACTGTGAGCAGAGTAATGATCGGTGGTTGTGACAGCATCCTCTGACCCCTCTACCCGTGTGGGAGATGTCAAAAAGTTCATCTGAGTTTTCTCCCTGTGTGAGTTTCCAAACAGTACAGGATGATGGTCAAAAGAATGCACATCCAGTTTGATATCTGTCACATAGCGGTAGTGATTATAAACACTGAGAGTGCTTCCTTGCAGGACCTTATGAACCACTGAGATATGGGGGAGGAGATTTCTTTGAAAGGAGTCTTGATGTTAATCTTTTCAGCGATCCAACATGAGACTCAGGTGACAGCGGTAGATACTTTTCAAGCAGGGATGGGATAAGTTTTTGCATGTGGCTGCAGTATTGCCTGCCTAATTTATCACATTTTGGACAGCCCCAGAGTAAAATATAAAACATAAAACTTTAAATTTCTATTAATTTGTAATTGGGAATTAGTTTTTAATGTATATGCAATTCTCTTTCTCATATGAAAAATGATGCATGTCTGTAAGTACTGGCTTTGCTGGAAGGCTTATTAGAATGCACGCTCACACAAATAGTTTGCTAAGGTGTTTGTCAAAGTAGAACTCTTARAAGTTGCCACTCAGCCACGTGTGTGAGAATATGCTAATATTTCTGGGAACAGACAGGTGAAAATGGAGAAAGACGAAACCACACACAGGGTGGCTTACTGCACTGTGGTTGAGTTGGAACATTAAAAATCCAGATGAGAACACAGGTGTTACCTTGTATGTATTTCACAGAATCATAGAATATGTTGAATTGGAAGGAACCCCCAGAGATCAAGTCCAGCTCCTGGCCCTGCGCAGCACCAACCCCAAGAGTCATACCCTGTGCCTGATAGCAGTGTCCAAACGCTTCTTAAATTCTGTCAGGCTGGTGCTGTGACCGCTGCCCTGGGGAGCCTGTTCCACTGCCCAACCACCCTCTAAGTGAAAAAAAATTTTCCTGATATTCAACCTAAACTTTCCCTGACACAACTTGAGTCCATTGCCTTGGGCCCTGTCACTGGTCACCATAGAGAGGAGATCAATGCCTGCACTTTCTCTTCCCCTCGTGAGGAGGCTGTAACTGCATTGAGGTCTCTCCTCAGTCTCCCCTTCTCAGGCTGAACAGACCAAGTGACCTCAGCCACTCCTGGTACAGTTTCCCCTCCTGGCCCTTCACCATCTTTGTTTCTGTCCTTTGGACACTCTCTAATAGTTTAATGTCTTTCTTACATTGCGGCACCCGAAACTTCACAAGGCATTCAAGTGTAGATTAATCCTGGTCTTTGGGTCATGTTTGCATGCCCTTGTCACAGACATATGAGAAATACCATGTTGGGACAAGCATGGTAGCAGCACACCAGTAGATCTGGCCCAAGGTCACACCTGGAGTCATGTTTTATGAGACAAAGGTGCTGAAACAGACAAACAGCAAATCTGCCAACGTGGGGGTCTCTGGTTTTCACATGTGTCAATTTAACAGCATACTGAATTTAAAACTTCATAATTTAAAACTTTAGAACTTTAAAATTTAACAGCTACTGGATTTAATACTAACTTTAAAGTGTAGAGTTTAGAGTTCTAGAGTTCTGTGACATAGATATAGATTGGAAAATGTACTGTCAATACATTAAGTTTGGGTTAAGCTAGATAGAGAATACTCTGATCCTGGTAAGCTTGGGTTCTTTGTCTTATGACCCATGCCCCCTTTTCAGGTCCTGTTAGAACCAATAGTTTTTTTATTTTTCTGTTTTTCTTATTTTTACCTAAACGTGAACCTTAACAAATGATAGAGTAAGTTTCTTCTCTTCTGCAGCATTGCCATTCTTAGCCCAGAAATTAGAACCAAGAGTTGATTATTGTGCTAAAACTTCAGCAATTCACAAAAGCTAAGACCTTTTAATAGAAAAGGTAAAAATGAATTTCTGTATGAAACTACAGTGCAGAATTAGCTTCATTACCTGTTAATGGAGATTTTTCATAGGAAAACATTTAACTCACCTCTGGCTCTTGGAAGTGCTCCTAAGAGTTTTTCATTCAATGTTACTATTTATATTTTTTTAGTTTCCCTTCCATCTAGCAGTAAAAAAAACCAGTTTGTAACTGTACATAACAAGGGGATGATATATGTTGTGTAGGTATGGAGAGAAGAGCTTTCTTTGAAGATGTAGTATTCTAGCTCTGAAATTCGCCTTTTAGATATCTGGCACCTTTGTAGCACTTAAAAATAGCATCTGTAAATACTCTGTAGTACTAGACTTGGAATCAATTACATGTTGGTTGCTTTCTCTCTCAGTATATGCTTTTGCCACATTGTCAAGTCTTAGAGCATTCTATTTTTTGTCTTGTGCAATTCACTTTTAACGTGAAAACTAGTTTTCACTGAAAGTGTGTATTTGCATAGAGCTGCCCTAACACAGAAAAGAAAATGCAAATCATCTTTCTTTAAGCCTGGCAAAAATTACATAGGTATCTTTATTGTGATGGAAACAATGTTTTAACTCTTAGTTTTACTCAATTTACTGTAGTAGTAAACTGTGTCTCTGATAAAGCTGTGGTTCATGCATGAAGAAAGCAGAACCTGTTGTGAAAAATAAGTAAATTCATGGTTGGCTATCTTAGCCAGCTTTGCTCATTGTTGTAAAGGTATTTAGCAATGATTTCCCACAGCCTGCATTTAAAAAAAAAGTAATTTTGTTCTGTGAATACTCTTATGTCTACCTGTTGTAGGAGAATTAATTATTTTTCATAGAATAGTGTACTTCACCTGGAAGCAGTTGTGCTTGAATCACAATTCCTCACTTATTAGCTGGGTGCTTCCCATTTCTGTTACAATGTTGTGCCTTTTTTCCTCCTTGAGCCTCTTAGAGATTTAAATAATACTTAAGAGCTAGTGGCAGAAAGGTCATTAAAACTCTGGTTTTGTCTCTGCTTTGGATGGGCAGTCTTTTATTGCTCATCTGAATTCACTGCCATCAAGGGGAGGTATAAATCACTTCCTGTAAGACTACTTAAAACTTAATTTTTAAAATCTCTTTTATTAAAAATGTTTTCCTCTTGTTTTTAAGGCCTTGGACAGAAAGGAAATATTCTAATGAAACTTAGGCTGCATTTTAGAACAGGTGATTTTCTTAAATCCTCAGGACTGCACATTCAGCCCTCTCTTCTGGCATGTATAGTAAGAGTGTTTGCATAATACAGCMGGAAAATAAAGAGAAGTGAATTAAGTGTTATACAGGAATAATTTACATAGAGTTCCAAATCTCTTATATAATTTTTTCAATGACCAGAATCAAGACAAGCTTAGCTTCATGATTCTTCCTTCCAGGATGAACTGGGGAGGCATCTATTAACTGTTAGTTTTCAAGAGTTTGCTCTGTCCTGTTTAGCTTGATTTCCAAAGGCCAGTACATTCAACCTGTCTTCATTTCCTGGTGTTATCTGAAATCTAATTTTTGATAGCAAATTTGAAAGAGACTTCCATCAAAGTATTTGACTGGAAAGCCTCTGTTTGTCTTGTGGTGTAGTGTACACTTAGCAAGAAATTTATGCAAAGGAGCGGTCTTCTCATTTATCTAGGGAAAAAGGCTCTCCCTAGAGTTTACAGTGGATTAAAGAAGATGAAACACCGGGAAGCTGAGATCAAAACATTTGCAGAACAGATTATTTTTTCTGTGTTGAGTAAATATGTAAGCTAATGGCTTTCTACCATTCTTTTGTATCAGAGAAAACTTTATATTAATGAAGCTGACTTGCTTGCGTATGTAAATGTAAGAAAATCAGATTGATTTTATTGTTGCAGTTGTTCAGAAAAACAGGCCTCCATTCTGATAACATTTCCCAGCTACTGTTTACTAGCATTCATTTAAATTTGTACACTGTAGTAAAATCCAGCATGTTTAATGCTTTTTTAAAAATCATGTTCAATAATCAATCTGATTTTCTATCTTACTTTTCTTTGTCGGCTTTGGAGTGTAGTCTTTACAATTGTGCACTTTTGCTGCAAGATTCCTTGTTAGTCAAACATAATTTTTGCTATAAACTTACCACATTAGAATTAAATCCATATTCCTGCACGAAAACCAGACACATTAAGATGAAGGTCAGGTGTAGTGGTGCAGAGCAGTTGGTGTGAGATATCCTTTGGCCCAGTCAAGCAATTGAACACACATTCTTAGTGCTCTATTTCCTGCATTTCAGTACCCCTGCCAATACCCAAATATTATGCATTATTGAATTGAATAATATTTATTGAATTACAGAAATAATAGTTAATTAAAATGTCATTTTTGAGATAGCTAAACCAAAGTGAATTGGTGATTGTCTCCTTTCTTTAAACAGAATTTGCAAGCCAGTAGTTTGAAAGTTTGCAAGTTTGAAAATTTGCAAAATGTCACTGGCCCACTACTGAAGTTTAAGGTTCTGATCTAGAGTTTACTGAGGCCAAAGGTAGTGCTCTACTGATTGGGAGATTTTAGTTGGATTGAGTGACAATATAGTTTTATTCTATATGATGAAATAGGTTTGACTTTTGAAAGGGTCAAGAATTATGTTATCTAATTTACATAACTCTCATGAATTTTAGCATATGAATATCTTGCTTGAGGAAAGTTACAAATATTTTATTCAAGGCCTGTTTTTCTTCTGCCTTGGCTTTGGTGTATTAAGGCAGTGAAAATATATTCAACAAGCAGTAAAATTTTCAGTTGGATCAACCAAAAACTTGAGATCGTTAAATTTTTTTTCATAGACTGTATTGGATAATATTACAAGAGTAAAGTTTGGAAAGGGCTTTTGTTTTGTATTAGTTGTATATGTGTGTATATATATATATTTATTTAAAGAAAGTCCATAGGAAAATGGATTTTAACTACATTATCTTTGTTACTATGGAAATTATATGTAATTTACATGTAGGAAGTGCCTGGGATTTTGGTGCTTATTGCTTTACAGAAATCAGTTCTGTGCTAGAATTCGTTTAAGATTTTTTTTTCCAAAAGTGGTATTTTTTCATAGGTGTAGTGTAGTTTGAGTATTCAAAAATGAGAAATTATTTTACATTTCTAAGTTTATGAGCATATGTACGTCTTGTTATTTTTATATATGAAGATGCAACAAAATGCTGGTTCAAACAATTCTGTTCCATTGTTTGCACTGCTTGAGAGTTAGTGTCCATATATAAACACACAATTCAGTTTATTGCTGTGCCAGTAATTTCTCCAAGTCTGTATCTCCAAATACTAAGAAAAAATTAAATATTGAAGTTGCTAGTCTTCATTGACTTGAGTTTTAATTTTTTTTATGGAATTTAATACTTACTTACAGTAAACAAATATTTCTCTTCTAGCTATTGCATCAGTAAGTGACCCAGGAAATTGCACTTCACTTTCTGATTTRTCTTCCTATTACAGGCAAACTCAAATCTCTTGCTTCCTGCACCATCATCTCTGTCACCACACTCCAAGCTAAGGCTGTCGGGTGCTCTGAGTCTTCCACTGAATCCTCTGAATTCTTTCACTGCTGAAAGTGGTAAGTTTCTGTATTTCTTCACTCTTTGTACAGAAGGGGTGATAACTTCTATGAGGATTTTTTAATTTTCTTTTAATATTTTGCTGTGCAGCTCTTTCAGGGGCTAATGGAGTTTTGTTATATGTGATACTGTTTTTTAAGTCCAGTGTGATACAGTCCAATGCTGATGCCTGTTTCTTTGTAAAATTTTTCTTTATTTATACTGTACACCTATTTATTAGTGCTGTAAGTTCATAGAAGAGGATGAGATTGGCAGCTTTTCTTAATTTAATGTTTTGATAATATTTAAATGCTTACTGAAGTATCTTAAACATGGACACTCAAAAAGAATAGAATTTAAAAGCAGATATACTACTACAAAACCCTAGTGCTTGATAGTCTATTTGCAGTTGTTTTTAATCTATTTTTAGATTTTTTTTCCCTAAATATATTTTGTGTTGAAAGATTTGGAGAAAAAGGTAAACAATGCAACTATGTACATTTGTGATGCTTACTTTGCTAATAATATCTGTTTCATTGATAATTACAGATTTAATAATAAAATTTATAATTTCATGCCATTTTTTCTGGGCACCTGTAAAATAAGACAGAAAATTGGCACCTTAATTTCAAAGTGTTTTTGTTTTGTATCCTTGAGAAGAGTAAAAAGAATTCCAGGGGGAGGGTGGAATATATAATGAAATAAAAACACGTAATAGAGATTTAAAATGTAGATAGTAAAGATAGGAATAATCTCTATAATTATATAGAATTATCTCCTGAAGGCAGACAATTTTTTTTGCAAATGAAGTTATGATTACTTTTTCTGAGCGGCTGGGGAAATGGTCCTTAGCATGGTCTAAAAGATAGACCACTGGTCTCAGAATCACTTTTAGTCACTAATTCACAATGCAAATGGCCATACACCAATTAACTTCAGTATTTTTATTTTCTACCTAAACAAAAGAGCTTGGAGCCATAATAATATTCCTGTGTTCCTCAATGGATGCATGTTATTTCCACTGTGTGTAAATCTCACAGAGGCAGTAGAATGCATATGCTTACATATTGGGAATACTTAAGTGGACTAACCCTTTAAAGAACCTTAACATATGCTTTTAACTTGTTCTACATGGCTATTCCTAGTATTGCTCAAACCAAGGAATTTTATTGTCTTGAATTTTACTTTATGCAGAAGCACAGATAAAACTGTTGATGGAGACTTCCTAAATAGCGTGAGCAAACATAGGTGTGTGTTACAGCTGTGTATGAACACTCTCAGTGTTTTTGTTTCCAAAGGTGATCGATACTTCCAAGATGATCCACAGGTATAGAAAAGTATTTATACCAGGGAAGCATAGTAAAATAGGAAGTATAGTAAAGAAGAAGCCATGAGAACAGGAAGATTTTTAAGGGAAAGCAACCATAAAAATAATAATGGGCCACAATTGAAGTAGATTTTTTCTGTAAGAAAATGTTTTAAAATTGTGAATTACTTTTCTGTCGTTTTGTGGGCCTCCAGGTTGTTCTATTGTGGTAGATGTGTTTTCAGTGAAACATGAAAAAGATTTACTTATCTATTTCATCATTCCCCATTGATTATAAACTGTGAAGATAAGTGCTGATGTTCATAGTGCCTAACTGCCAGATAAATTTTGCTTTTGAATAATAGATAATCTGTACTTAAACATTTCTATTGATTTATTGATTGTGCTATGAGGACAGAACTTTTTTTTTTTTCTGGGTTGGTTTTATATACAAAATATATTTTCATTTTGTACTTATTTTAATTGGGTTGTTGCAGTGTTCACGATTGCCTGTACTAGAGATCCAGCAGATGGTTACATATTCCTGAAAGTTGACAGTTCAGTTCTGTCACCTTTACTGTGCATTTAGTGCTTCTTAAAGCAAAATGCAGAATTCCCATTTAAATGCAGAGCTCTGTTAGCAGTGTATTTAACCACGTAACTCGTGTATGTCATGCTCTAATAGTTTGGTGAGGTGGTAGCTGATATCTTGTTGTATGGGCAATGTAGCAGCCTGAATATATGCAGCTCTTTCTTTTTAAAAGACAGTTTAATTGTCTCAGTCTTGCCTGAGGTAGGAAACAGTGGAAAACAGTGTTTCCATCTATGTGCTATATGGGCAGTAGCAGTAATACAGCAGATCTTTCCTGACATTTAAATCTTTTCATATCCAGATACATTTGCAGAATTAGCTGTTTGTGACTTTGCAATACAATACTTCAAATAAAAGTAATATTTACTGCTATGGCTTTTAAATATGTGTGTTCATTTTGATGAATGGGTTCTATATACCCTGACATATCATGTGTTTTGGCTTTTCTTCAAGTGCATAATTTCACAGATTTATAGGCTTTAACAAAGCCCTAGTCTTATTCTGCTATTTATTCTGCTATTTCTCCACTTCCCTTAAGAATAGTTAGCTCATGGATGCTGAGGCAGGACTGCCTTTGTTTCCAACTAGTTTGCTTTAAATAAAGTAATTAATTGTTTAATTATCTGATAAAGAGCTTCAGTATCTTTCTCAATGACAGAATATTCTTTATGTGAGATGAGTAAAGACAAGATCATGATATTATTGACCATGGAGCCCAACCCTCCTCCTTAAACTGGATTCACCTAGAGCTCAGAGACTGTATCCATTTGGGTTTTGAATATCTCTAAGGATGGAAACTCCAAAATGTCTCTGGACAATCTATTACAATATTTTACTGTTCTCACAGGAAAGGATTTTTAATTATCTTTAAATTATATTTTGTGTATTTCAGTCTGCTTTGGTACATGGGATTATTTCTCTCTGAGTTCAGGACTTGCCATTTCCCATTGTTGAACTTCCAGAGGTTCTTGTTGGCCCATTTGTGTGCATTGTCAAGGGGCCTCTGAATGGCATGTTCCTCTGCTGTATCAGCTCCTCCTCCCAGATTTTTATCATCTGCAAATTGATTGAGGATGCCCTCAGTCCTATCATCCAGGTCATTAATGGAGAAGTTCAAGTGTGGACACCAGTGTTAACCTGCGGAGTGCACCACTGGTCTAAAGTCTCCAGTTAGGTTTCATGTGAGTGGTTACATGCCTCTTAACTCTACAGCTCAGCCAACTTTCAGTCTGCTGCACTCTCTGTTTTACACAGGGCACACCTGAGCTGTTCATCTGTGGGAATGTTATGGAGGACAGTGTTCACAATCTTGCCAAATTCAGAGTTAATAACATCTACTGCTTTTCCATTGATTCTGTGCAGCACTGTAAAAGAGATAGTTTGGTCAAGAGCATGGTTAGAATTATGTAAGAAAAACATCATGAATTTTGTCAAATAGTAATTAGCAATTAAGTGCCACAAAGCAGGTACAATACATGGATCCGCTTATTTTTATGTGTTATGTATAAAGCACTTCATTAGAGACATTTCATCAGATTTAACAGAATTAATTAAAGAAAATGTGTGTTGTGTGCCTTCCTCTCACAAAGATTGTTTTAAATTTGAGAGAAAGGCATGGAACTTAGGTTTTCTTACTGTCCATCATGATAGCCTGCTTGCTGAAATTTTTCATCAGGATTGTGACTCATTTTACCACATCAGAGTAGTTTTTGTGTCTGCCTCAGTATAGTTGTATCTGTGCTCATAACAATGTCAGTAATTTTGAAAAGTCTGCTAGATATTTGTCTTTGGAGAAAGACAAACCCTTTGGGTTTTACATTTGTAGTTTAGATTAACGAGGTCTTATGGGTGTTTAGTACTGTAAGGAATCTGTCCCTAGAGGTATGTAATATTTAATGTTGCTGAACTTCTTTTCTTCTTCCTTTGCTTTCCATTTTTTTTTCTTCCTTGGTAATTCAATTTGATTGAGATCTGTCTTTGATAGTCAGAATTAAGGTCTTACCTTGCCTGTGCTGTATAGCTCTGGCTATGCTCATGCTTAGTGCCAGTTTTATCATACCTGGCCTGTAGTGCTGTTCTGCAGCACTGCACGGTAGAGTTATCCAAAACTTGGTCTTAAACATTCCTGTCTCTTTCTTCTCATATCCCCCTCTTTCATAACTTCTTCCAGGATGACCCATTTCCTAGTTGTTATATTTTTAACAAATAGAGAAGTAGCAAAACCTCCAGATTTTCGATTGCTCATTCTAGCTGACAGACATTAAAATTCCCTCTGGTTTTGTTTGCCTTTCCTCCTTAAGGCTGTGAGCATCTTTGGGCAGTGAAATCACCTTCCTATGAGACGCTGTTTTGGAGGTCTGTGGCATGCCATGAAAGAAATATCCGGCATCTTTGGGCTTTATTCAACAATGATTCTTCAGTAACTACCACAATGTTCAGGACATGCTTTCTATAATAAGTTTTAGGTTTCAAGTCATTGTAATTAACAGTGACCATAATTGTTAATTATGTGGGAGATTGAAGCTTGACTATAAATACTACACAGATCTGTTCACTGAAATTTGGACTTCAATAAAACCAGTTAATTAAACTTGCTCTTAAAAATTAATTACGTATGTGCTAGAAACGTGATGGTTCTTGTATCTTTAAAGAAAATCTCAAAAACGAAAAACACAACATTTTGGCAGGGTTGAGAACAATTAGAAATTTTCTCTCCATTAACACAACTGACAATCAAAGGTGTTTTCCACCTATATAAAGGGAAAGCTTCAAAGCACTCTTTATTGCTCTCTAAAAAAAATTAACAAAACTGACTTCATATTTAAGTCCTCTGTTACATTTGATAGACTATTTAAAACTGCTTCTTTCAGTCCCAAGCAGATGGTGAAATAGGTTTCTACTTAAAGATATCAGAAATATTAATGCATCAGTTAAATGTTCTTAAAATGTATTTTTTATTCTTGGGGGTTTTTTAGAATCAGAAAAAGGAGGTACAATTTTGCTGCACCAAGTAACAAAATTCGCATGGTGCAGAGGTGCTGCAGAAATCCATGTCAAAAGTTTCAGTCTCATATGTATGGTAAATCATTGATCCCCTCCCCCCCAATATTTAATACTTTCTCCCCAACTCTCTCCCCACCTATCCTTCAGTACTGCAACAGCCCTGAAGGAATTGGATGGACTTGTCTGGGTTTTTTAGTGGGTATATGCCTTTCACATAATTTTGTGCCACTCAAGGAAAAATGTCTGCAGAAAGCTTGTTCAGTGTGGTCTTATTCTTCTTGTCTCTTACTGAGGAACTCTTAGGGGAAAGAAGACTTACACAAGCGGTAGATGAACATGTATCAAATGAACAATTTAATTCAATTTTTTTAGTCTAATAACTTATTTTTTCTAATTTGAGAATAATCATCAACAAAATATTCCAGATACTAAAACACAACAGAGTATATATTAATAGAAGAGTTCATGTATGTGAACCCTATAGTCCAAGTATAAGATGAAGTACGGTATTTGTAGTATCTCGTGAAAGAGGTGATTGAAAGACAGAAGATGACCAAAAGAAGCCATGTGGTACAGGTGGCAGCATTGCCATCTTCCCTGCTCTACTGTGCTGAAAATATGTGATTTTGACCTTGAGTGGGGGAACATTTTTGTTTAGAGGGAGTGCCAGTGGGAGTGCCTATTGGAGAAATCTGTTACTGGGATCCAGTCCATGCAGGCAAGTTGAATGGCACATGGATCACTGAATACATACTTTTTATATTCCTAGCATATTAGTGTTAATACTGTACTTTAACAAATTATATTTTAACATAGGAGTGAAATAGCTTCCTCTCCACTGTTTAAGAGAAATGTCTTGAGTGTATGTAAAAGACTTCTTGCCAAGAATATGAACATAAGAAAAGAATTCAATTTTATTTTGAAAGAATATTGGGTATATCTGTTCCCTGTTGAATTGTAATTTATGCTGCCTCATTAGCTCACCCAGCAGCTTCATTTAGATTTGCTGTGATGGTGAAAGCAATTAAGCCAGCAGGGCTGCACAGATCAGAGCTATGGAAATGTTGTAGCAGTTTGCCATAATGTCTAAGTTCCATTGACATTTTTCTTTTTATCCCCACATCTTCTTAAAATTGGGGCAGAAATGTGTTACAGTGAAGAGAACCAAATACACACCTAAAAGTGGTTCAGAACCCACACTATTAGTTGAAAGTGGTTCAACTGTAGTACAATATGCTATAGGTAATGATAGGAAACTAATTCTACTTTATTTTATTTATGAAAAAACTTACAAAATCGAAGTAGGTAATGTATAATAATTTCACAAAGTTTCTCAATTTCATTAGCAATGGTGAGTCTGCTGGCCTTCTTTTGTGTTATAGATGGAGAAAATAATGAAGTGATATTATGAAGCCTGTGCATAATTGTTTAGTAGTCTTTTCATTGTTTGTCCGATCTGTTTATCTTTTCCGTTTATTCTTATTACTATTACTCCCTCCTTCTTCTACAGAGGGAGAAATGCAAGTTCCCCCTTCACTAAGGGATATTCCTAATGACCTTGATGTGATCAGGCAGTCCAGTGGGTGAAATATGTTTTGATTAGCAGTCTGCTACCCATGGAGTCTGGGACTGGACAGAAATGCAGAACACTTTCAGTGTGTGCTACAGAGGTGCTGCCAACATAGGAAGTGATGCATGAGAATAAATGCTTGTGGAATGGTTAGCTTCCTGCAAGCTGCAATCTGCTGCTAGTAGATTGTGTCATGTGTTTGAAAAAGGGGAATGTGCATCAAGATGAAAGAAATAAGTGCCTAGTACTTGTCTCTCACTTTGCAGTTATTTTTCTATGGTCTTACGCAGTTTGCTGCTTCCTGCTCTGTCACATATCTGAGTAAATAATTCTGCCTGACACTCTTTTCAGAAATTAAAAAATTCTCGAGAGAATTGTTATTATATTTTTATGGGGATGGGTTTTTTTAAAAAATGTGATCCTTTTCATTTAATTGCTCTAGTGGGACACTGATACCAAAAAATTAAGAATTTTGCCTAGTATTTTCTTTTATGTTCCTAAATGTAGAAATGTGAGTTGCTCTCTGTTACTGCAATAAATATGTTATTGCTACGTCAAAGAATTCTCACGTTTTCTGTAATTTGTAGGATGTAATTGATTTTAATTCTGTGACTGGATCAAGTATGTATACTTTCTCTTTTGGAAACTGAATTACTTAAACACCCCCACCGCCACTTGGTCCTAAATATTAGATAGCAATAATGATAGCAATAATGCAGAATGCTAGCACTTTCTAAGTGAGTAAACTTATTTTAGTCCCTTGGTTTTTGAGTATATTATTCTGTTGTGGGATTTTTCCCTCCTATTAGACAAAGATAAACATACCTTTAAAGTCATTACAAGCCTTTTTTTTAACTAAAGATTACTGCATAGTCGCTGCATATTTATTACAATGAATTAAGTTTAGATCCAGTTAACAGATTTTCTTTTTATTTTTTAAAAGATGGGGGGAGAACTCAGTAGAAAGAAATCACCAGCTCAACACCACAGATCAGCTCTCAGCAAGTGTCAACTGATGTAATTACACTGATGTTTGCTTAAAGTATTTTTACCATAAGCAGAAGAGCATTAAGTCTAAAGTGCTTTTTTTATATATGTCTGCTAATTTGAATGGGAACTCCCCTGGGGAAAATGATCATTCATTTTAAGATATTCATACCTCTCACTTTGACTTAAGGGAAATGTATAAGAGAAGGGGGAGAGAAAGAAAATAAAAATTTTTTCGTTATTATTTGCTTATAACGCTATGGAAGAACTGAAAAATACAACTTAACAGATATTTTTCTCAAAGTTAATTTTCTTTTAAAACAATAGGAATATCTATCACAAGATGTTATTATTTTTTTATACCTCCTTTTATAACCTATTCGGCTATACCATTTACATTTTGAAGTAGCTGTGACTCAGTTTCTTCAGTGCAAATAGATTACAAAGGCTCATGATGTTTCAGCTTGCAGCCGACTTTGGCAGTAAATAAAAATCAAGAGTATCAGGACATGCCTGTGCCTTCATCATGGCTTACAGGCAGCTCGGGCCATTCTGCAGGAGAAGGAGCGCCCTCAGAGCTCTGTGACCCTGCTGTGCTGTCTACATCATTGGACAATGTCAGAGTTCTGGATCAAGGCACAAATACAGGACCTTCTTTTATGGTAGAAGAGCTGGATGTTTACATTTAAAAAATGAATAGTAAAAATGTTTTTTTAATTTGAAAGCATAAGTTGTATAAATAGATTCATCTAACCACAAAAATGTTCCAATAGAATAGTAAAGACACAGAGACACAACCATTAACGTTAATGACAGTCTAGTTCTTCTATTGTAAAAGGTTGCTTATCCAGTTTCTTCTATCTGATTGATAAGATGTTATAAATGTCAGAAGAGTTTGTATTTTCTAGTTAAACTTGCTAGAATTGTTTATACTGAGATCAAAGATACACATGTTCCTTTTTTATATGTTCTTTCTCATATTTCTTCTAGGTAAGTTAATTAAAATATTTCTCTAAAAATTACACTAAATACAGAGCACAATAACAGCAATCTTTGAAGATTCCAAAAACTTTATCTAAAGAACACCATTTATATTTACTTAAAATTGGTGTATGTGAGGGTAATTACTGCTGAGCCTTCAGGCTAAAGGAAGTATTCTCAGCCAAATTATACAAGGGTGTGGATTAAATGAAGCATTACTCTCTGCTTGGCAGCAATGGATATAGATTGCAAAATCAGGGTGTGACGTAGTACTGTGGTGAGTCTCTGCCAAAAGAGATTTGGCCTAAATGTGCCCTTACTTTCTCAGTTACGTGGATCCTAAATCAACTGGATCTAATTAATTCCCAAGTAGAGAGGTCCTGTTAACTGTTTTCACTCTGAGCTTTTCTTTAATTTTGGGCTATTGAGCCACAAGACAACAACATGCTTGAATGAAATTTCAGTTGGTCACAGAGAGGGAAACAGTCCTCCTGCCAAGGACTGTGCAGTAAAATATCAGTCCTCTTGTCCAGCAGAAAGCTCACATCAGCAAGGATGCTGTCTGTACAGCAGTAAACAGAAGTGAATAAAATAGGGAAATTGATCCCTGCTTGTATTGCTCCACTCCTTCTGTTCCTGTCATTTCCAGAGGAGCTGGGAGGACAATGCAAAAACGCCAGTAGCAGCCATGGTGCACAGGAGGGAGATAGCTCCATCTCCCTAGAGGAGACCACAATATTTTGACTTCATCACTGGTTTTGACAAATTAGCAAATCCTAAGTGCCTCAAAAAAAGAAAAAAAAAAATCTATGTTTTAAACATAAGTTACCCATCCCATTTTGGTACACGTGCATACTTTTTCAACTGCCTTAAAAAGCCTTTGCTAATTTTGTTGATAGATTTTTATGTGTGAAGCAATTAAACTTCCATGGATTCATATGCACCTTGTTACTCTTGTTGTTGAAGCACGAATTTCAGTGAGAGCAAACCTCCCTGACACGATTAATTCTATTAACATAACACCTTTTCAGTTAACTTGGAGTATATGTAGTCTGTAGTATGCTCTGCAGTAGATTGTGGTACTGATGCAGTTTGGTCATTGTAGTTTGATATGGATCATGTTGATCCTGTAGAAAGTAATGACAGAGGATGGTGGCTTGGGAAAGCATTAAGGCAGAAGGCAAATGCAGAGAAGTGAGGGCTTCTCTAGGTGTGTAACTCAGACATTGCTGTTGTCACACAGTAGTTTGCTGTTATATACAGAGCTGGCCTCAATGTGCTGCCTTGATCCAGATGAAATGAGGGCTTCATGGAGCCTGCATGCTCATTGTTAGCTTGCTTTCTTGCTCACTGGAGGCTGTAAGGAACAGTGACTCGTTCCTTGTTGGCCTCAGATGAATCCTTAGAATTCTCTTAAAACTCTGCTTCTGAAAACTTGTGTTTGGGTGTTTTTTTGCAATCTTATGGCATGCAGTGAAGGATTGCAGAGGTTCCTTTCTCATGTTTTCCTCTCACAATTAAGGCTCAGTTTCTCCAGTTTTTACTTCCTCAGGCAAAGAAAAAAGATTCAAGTGACAAACAGGCAAATTCAAAAAAACCCTTTTAGTGGCTCCCCTGCTCACTTGACCCAGGGCTCTGTTCTGGCTTGCTGGACAGTCCCCTTGCAGAAGGCTCTTACTTGACCATGTAACAGATAATATTTGACACTCTGTATCTCATCTAAAGATTGACTTCAGCATACTGCATCCCCATATGATTCAAGATTGCACATCCCCTTTTCCTGTCCTGTCAATCTCTACTCCAGCTGTCTATCTATGCTAGCTTCTGGTGCCTCATTGATTGGGGTTTTTTACAGATTAGCTGAAGGGTGTTGCAGTGGCATATGTTGATACAGGTCTTTCTGCAATCCTTTCAGAGCCTGACTGGTCAAAGGAAGTGGACTGCTGCAGCTAATATGCCAAATAATAACATACAGAAAATTGGAGCTTCTTTCAAAATATGTGTTGTGCATCTTTTGGTGTGGCAAATTGCCTAGTGGCAATTTGAAATGTCATGAGAATTCATTCACCAACTTCTGGTTGTCACTAAGCACCTACAGAGCATAATAAGATTCACTTTGTGAGGTGTATTTTCAGGTGAAGACCTTGAATAGGTTTCATTTTCCTACTCCTTGCATCTTTGAGTTTTCATTAGTGGATAATCACATTTAAGCAGAGTTCACCTCTGTAGTAAAACAGGATGAGCCTATCCTTAAAGTGGGGGGTGGGTTTTGTGACTGTCTCTATACAGAGAAGGTATCCATGAGATGTGTCACCTCTTCTTGTTCAGGAGAATGTTGTAACAGTTATGCATGCTGCTGGTTGAGGAACTTCTGTTGTGAGCAGAGACCTAGCTAAAACCAAGCAGATGTGTCTTTCCTATAAGGATTCCAAGCATATTCTTGGAATTTTTCATTTTTGAAATAATTTAAAACACAAGTTCTGAATATATATATTGATTAATTGGTGGCAACTTTTCACCTTTTGTGTCCAGCAGTTCAATCTAATAAAATGTATGTTCTGCCAAACTGTATTTGCTTCTGATTTGGCTGCTTCTGCATAAAAAACAGTAACAAGAGGAGGAGAAATATGGTCGTTCTATTGTTACTTGCAAGATTTGGGGTGTAGTGCCCACCTAATCCACATCTATAACATACCGCATCAAGTGTACCTTGATAACAGTACTTGATTGGAAGTGTGTTTTCCTTCTGGTACAAAACATAAAGGAAGCTTCCATCTTTGTTTACTACTCACACATGTAAAGGATCTTCAGCAGTTGAAAATGTGGCTTCAATTAAGACTCTTCCTGCAAATCAGCTTTTCTTACCAAAACAATTTTCAGAGTAAGTTCCAGTAATCACTCAAAGAGAACAAGGTGTGTCCAGGGTTGTCTGTATCACCATTCTTGAGTTAATAATTGGCACGTAAACGTGTGCAAAAACCATCTAGGAAGGTTTACTGAATAAGGCTATTAAAACATATACTTTGAGATTTCCAAACTAGTAAAGATGATTTTCTGTGGTTTTCAGTTGTTTGGTCCTTTTGAAGAAGCAAATGTTTGTAGCAGTTGACAATGAAGTCAGTTTTAAAGAAACTCAGATATCATTCATAATGCATAGAAATGGGTGGTTTCTTTTAGAAAAGGCTGTGGAGAAGAATTTCCTGTCCTTGAATATTCAGACCTAATTACCTCCCTCTTACTGATGATTAGGAAAACTTAGCACTTGCTGGTTTTGTGTAGGTTTTGGCTTATTGGAGATACTGTATGAGCATAGTCAGTAGGGATTTTAGCTGCAACTGGTAGTCAAACCAGAGAGGATGGGTCATGTAATTAGACTTGCATGTTAAAGTACTGTAGTTTTTAACAGTTTGGCACTCCCTATGTGATGATGTGAAAAAAAACTAGTATGGTATTGTATTAAGCACTTACATTGTAGTTTATTGTCGCATGTCCCGGCTAGATGGTGACAGTGGGGGGGCGACAATCCCCCTCTTTCGGGGCTCCGCAGGATCCCAGCTACCAGCGGAGGCACAACACAGAACGAGAAGGCCACAGCAGCACGGGCCTGGGGTGGCACTGGGTTACTTTATTTGATGTTACGCTCCCTGAGTCTTGGGGTCCCCAGGCAATGAGCTGGGGGCAAACAACAGCTTATACAGGGGGGCAGGTCTCAAGGGAGGATACAATGTTCAGCTAATCAGGAGAACTGGGGGTGGAACACAAGGGCAAGGGATACAAGGGATGAAAACTGCTTGGGACAGGAGAGGTAAACTGGATGTGGGAGGAAGGGGTTTTGAAATTTGGCAGAAAATAGCTGAGTAGCAAAGAGATAAACTGGCACCTGCCTCAACTGAGTAACAAAGACAAGTCTGTGTCACTCCAAAAGCAAGGGGAAAAAAGCCCAAAAAACTACCAAACAACAAATCAAACAAATATAAAATAAAAACACACCACAACATTTCATCATACTGTAAAACATAGTTAGTGAAATGCTACTTCTTCATTCAGAATTTAATTTTCATTATTATTTGTGTTTACGTCTTTAGATTTGCTGTGTAAATAGTCTTGCTTGCAGAATTCCCATACAAACAAGATACTAATTCACTGGATAGGACTTCTACTTTCTCGCTTGCCACTGAGGTAGTGAAAAGTTTTACTGTCTTCTAATCTAGCATTTTGTGTTCCTGATTGAACCTTGTAGAGAATTCTGTTCCCTCCAGGATAATCCAGAGTTTTAGAAATGTGGTCTTAGCCTAAAGCTGGGCACAGCCACTCTTTATGAGTCTGCCTGTTTTGATTTGCCTTCTTTTACCTCTCCTCAGATCAGGTACTGCTGTTGTAAATTAAAGGGAGTATTGCCTCCTAATTATGTCCAATGCAAACATTTTCCATGCTTGTTTTTTTTTTTTGCACATCCCCCATCTAAGACTCAAACATTCTAAAAATCCACTGCTGTAAAAGCAGTAGCAGGTTGCTGTTGCATTCTAAAAAACTTTGCAAACCTTGTAGGTAAAGGAAACTGAAAAATCAATATAATTGGCATCTTTGCCCAGCTGGATCTCCAATGTGTTGCTTTAATGTTGGGCATAACATTTCAGTATATGTTCCTCTGTAACAGATTATATCAATACTAGTCTCAAGTGCTTTTTTATATGTTATTTACAAGGAAGTATATTCAGATTTTTGTTACTAAAGTGATAACAGGCCATTATTTTATTTTCCTATACAATTGGATACCAGTTAGAAAGGGCTTACTTATTCATGCATGTTCTATTCACTGATATGTAGAAAAACCTTCTAAAAGTGGTTTATGAATAAATTTCCTGAAAACTCAAAAAGTGTGCATGTGGGAAAATTCTCATGGAGTAGCTTGGTTTCACCACATACATACATCTGTGAAATACCTGACCAGTCTAATTTCTGAACTACAAGTTTACAAAAGTAAACTTGGGGGCGTATTTTAAAGAGATGATCTATTTCTGGACATAGAAGTATGTTTGCTGTGAATTTTTTTGCTTACTCTCGATTTGAGGCAAAATTAAGAATTTTTCATAATGGTTTCCTGATATAGTGTCTGCCAATGGTCCTACATTTTTCAGGTTTGATAATGTATGAATTATTTGGCTATTTCATAGAATTTTCTGGTAATATTTTGTCAGAATTAATACACAGTACTGGCTGAAAGTACTAATGTCATAGAGAAAGTAGTGGCTATTCTGGTCATGATAAAGATCTGTAATATCAAGCTGACTTATTTTTTCCAGCATATTGCACATGATGTTGGTGATATTATTTTACCTTGAATGTAAATGTTAGGAAGATGCTACATAAGCATTTACGAGATTTGAAATTTTTTTTAGGTCTTTTTTCCAGTCAAGATATGATTTGACATTGTGAGGCTTACTGGGTAGTATAGAAATTCAGTAGTTTATGCAGTAACTGGTTGTTTTTACTTAGCTGACAAGACTTTGCATCGCAAAAATGTGTTAATGGCTAATTTTGAAAGATATTTGTGGTATCCTAAGCGTATTTTCTTACAGCTTTCCACTTGTAGAATGGCAAACTAATTTGATTTAAGTAAATCTCAGTAACGAGCCATTGCTGAATTCCTGTTGTGGGAAGAGCCATGCAAAAAAATTGCTTTGTTTTCCTTCCTTGCATAATTTTCATTCTTTGTCTTTTATTTGTAGTTAAGTATATTTTTTTAAAGACACAAGTAGAGTTATGAGGTGATAAGATACTTGACTTTGAGAGTTGCAGATAGAGTTAAATTCTGTTTAACTGTATTAATAAATAAAATTTAACTCTCCTACATATTTTTAGAAAGTTATAATAATAATAAAGCCTGCTTAAGAGCTCCATTTCCTCTGATTCAGGGAGGGTTGTTTAAAGTAGAGGCAAAAATATTATTAAGCCCAAAAGTGAAGGTTGCTACTTCAGATTTGGGCATTTACAACTCCAAGGGACTTCAGTTTTTATATTTTGTGAAGTATTTTTTGATAGGGAGCACCACAAACTACATGTAATAGAATGCAAAATAAGTTTCTTTTCTATTTTGTTATAGTTTGTTTGCTTTTAAATAGTCCAGGTGAGCTTAACAAAACTAATAATGACTTTCTCAGGATATCTGCAGCACTAGAAGAAAAATAACTCTTATTAATACAAAGAATGCGTCACAGTCTGCATTTTCCTTATATCTTTTTTATCAGCTATCTAAAGCTTGTAAATTATGCTGCCAATCTGATTTCAGAAAGCTGATGTTATCTCTGCAGGCTTATTGATGTTTGCTGTAGAATCACCCTCTGTTCTCCAAGTTGTAGAAAGAAACAACTGGATACTATAACTTGGGCTCGTTTTCAGTGATATCTACTGCCATTGTGATGTAATGTTAGAAGTTGTCGTAAATTAGCACGTTCCTGATTAGCATGAATTCAATAAATGTTCTTTACTTCAAAAGAATGCTTGGGACACGTGCTACTACTTGCATTGTTTATATATGGTACTGTAGAAACTTAACATTTGGAAGAAAAATGTAAGATGATGGTTTGATAAGATTACTCAGAAATAATTAGGTGGGTGTGTAGGCTGCTAAATGTATTTGATTTTAATCTCTAATTAAAAAGTTGGATTTTTTAATTGTTTTTGTGATGCAATAGTTTTTACTTCATTATGCTTTTTGTAAATAGGGGCCAAATTCTGCCTTTTCATTGTGCCTAAGTACAGAATAAATGTTTCAAATGAAACCCAAAGACAGTGACAGACAGATTATCTCTATAGTCCTCCTCCTGGAGGATTATTCTCAGAGCAAACACATGTATATGCCCTTGTATACCTGGAACCAGGAATGAAAATGATGGCTAACCTTGAATGAATATCTCTATGCATTCTTTTGGCTGATGGGAGATATAATTATGTTGTGGGATCTGGCACTGCCAGAAGCACAGTGTTTTCGTGTTAGTGCTGTCTGATTCTGAGATCTCTTATGTGAGGATTGGAATTGGTTGATGTTACAGCAAAGGTATCTCTCTGTGGATCTACAGGTGTGAATTTAAGCCTTGCTCTGTTCCACTGCTCGAGTGTTTACTTAACTCTGCTGCAAGGACAAACTACCTGGTCACTTGAGGTGTGGAATCAAACAACCAGATGCATTAGCTAGAGATAACTGCCTCAATCCTTAGATAAGGAAGTTACTGTGTTAAAGTACACTAGAGCAGTTGTGTCTCTCACTTCAGGAAAACTGTAACTTGCTCATGATTTGGGAACCCAGAGTTCTCTGAGTAGCTGCAGCTAAGGCATCCACTGGGAAATCACATGCTGTGTTAAAGAAGCTGCGGCACAATGTATGAAGCTGCATGGTCCTGAATTGTGTAACTCCCTAGAGGTTTTTTCTAGATAACTCTTCTTCATACCAGTGTTTAGTAAACAATTGGTTGAAAAGGTAAACATTACTTACTTTTTCATTGAAAGCATATCCTTCTGTACATTCTTTTCTATACTGTGTAGACTTTGAATGGCAAACAAAGCCTGATCTATTGACATAATTTCCTAAGATTATTTTGTTCATTTTCAAGTTTTCATTGTATTAATAGGAATGGGGAAGGAAAACAAAAATAAGTCATCCTTTTCCACCTATCAGCACAGCTGTTTCAGCTGAACATGGAGAGGGTAAGGTGGGGTGGATTTGGGGTTTTTTTATGCCTGCCATCTATATCAGTCTCCACTAACTGGAGGAGTGATGTCTGGCAGCAATAGAGTTGCCAGAGCTTTTTTGTCTCCCATTTTACTAAGTGTATATAGCATGTAAACAGCTCTCATATCCAATGGGCAAAATAAATAAACAGATGTTTCTCTATATAACTCACAAAAAGTGCGACAGTAAACAGAGAGGGATTCTATTTGTCCTATAGATTTTGGGTTTTGGTTTTAAGTGAAGAGATTTAGTTTAATAAATTGGAACCCCACTTAGAAAATGAGAATGACATGGAGGAGATAGATGTTTTCTGCATGCTTTGATAGAAGGAAAAGGTAGGGAAGAGGCAAGGAGAGTGCTAATAATGGCATGGGGTGATGCTGGGTAGACTTCTGTCAGTGCAGAATACTCTGCAAGGATCTTATTGGTGTTCATAGAAGACCTTTGCATTCAGTAATGTTGCCGTCACAACACCTTTGTATATACAGCATGTGAGAGCTGCCTGTTTTAAGCACATGCATTTTAAGTGGTTTGCAAGATCACAGAATCACAGCATTGTTTAGGTTGGAAAAGGCCTACAAGATCACTGAGTTCAAGCTTTACCAAGGGTCACCTTATCAACTAGACCATGGCACCAAGTGTCACATCCAGTAGTTTCTTGAACACTTCCAGGGATGGTGACTCCACCACCTCCCTGGACAGCCCATTCTAGTACTAAACCGCCCCTTTCATGAGGAAATTCTTCCTGATGTCTAGCCTGAGCCTCCCCTAATGCAGTTTGAGACCATTTCTTCAGTCCTGTCACTATGATACAGATTAAACTTCACTAAAACAGTTTTCGATACACTTTGGTCCTATCAATTCTGCTGTTCAGTCTGGAATATCTCCAAAATCATAGGTGCTAGACTAAATTATGCAGAACAGAGTTGGAAGTGGGTTTTCACCTAAACAATGAATATTGGTGTAACATCTGCTTTGCTGGTAAAATGAAAAGGTATGCTGATGTTAAGTAGGTGCATCCACTTCTCTCATTTTGTGTGAACTGCATCTGAAAATGTTTGTGGTGGGTTTTAAATGTATTTGTGATCATGTGTTTAAATAAAGGAAAACAGGTTCTTACCCAGTATATAAACAATCTTTGTATATAATGAATTCTATATTATTTAATGTTCTATATATTTAATTCTATATTTATATAATGTTTGATCTATTAGACTATAATTGGTTTGACATAAAGTCTTTGAGGGAAGATTAATATATATTTAGGTCATTACAAATTAATCTTCATTCCCTTACATTATACATAGTTTGAAAAATGAAATTTCAGAAATAGCTGAATCCTTTTACTTTAAAAACCTCAAAACTTTCCTTTGAAACCTTTGGAACGTAAAGTGGAGATTATATTGCACGCTAGAAGATCCTTTGGTCACAAAGGTCATACTTTTGGTCATACTACACTAGGTGACTGTGCTGAAAACGTGATTCTCATTACACGTATTCATCTCATTTCTGACTTGACTTTTTTTCCAGTGTTTGTTATTTAATTAGGTTTATTTTAACTACACTGAGTTGCAAGAGACCATGATATAATTCATAAAAATGTCTGCAATAAGAAATACCATTTCCTAGAGGCATTGTTTATTTGCATGTGTTCCAGGATTTTTTGTGGGTTTTGAGACATTAGCAATTAGTATAAACCTAAATAAACTCAGTTAAAAACAGAATAGTGTGTGACTAGAGTAGGTAAGATTTTTTTTCTCTCTGCATCCTTTAGAGGTGTTTGTCACAGAAATGTCTGAATATTAACATATTTCAGTTTTCTTGGATATATATTTGTCCTTTGCGCTGTGATTTGCTGGAAATTTTCCAGGGTGAACTTTTGGATGATTTCATTAGCTATAGATTCTATGTGACTGGAAGCCTTAGAGGTTTGTTATGCTCAAATACCTTTAGTAATTACAAAATTAATTTATCAAGAACATTTCAGAAAGTGAGAAAAAACCTTCTTTTGAAAATTTAATTAAAACAGAAGTTCTTCTGTAACAAATGTTCTCCTGGCCTATTCAGGGGCTGCTGTCATATCAATTTGCATATAAGTCAAGTCTATTTAGTCATGAACTCATCTACTTTGTGCATTTCAGACCAACTACTTAGAATTTGATCACCTCACACTGATGTGACGTGATCTAGAGCAGAGGGTAGCATTTCAGTGAAAGCATGCAATAAGACCGGGGCTTGGTATTACAGACACATTTTGGACAGGACAGCTTCTGTCTTCTTTCCTCTTAGGCTGCAGTTATACTGGCAAAGAATAAATTGCCAGTGACCAAGGGGAACTGAGGGTACACTTTCAGTTCTCTGTTCAAATTGTATGGGAAACTACCATGGTTTAAGATGCCTCTCAAGGCAGGCAGATACACTGTTTTTCAAACCAGTTCTTTGATAGGCTCACGCCATAATTGTAACAATAGGGTTATATGGACCCTAAAGACGAGCCGTCCTGCTGTTAAATTGCATTGATGTGAAAATCCTGGTCATTTGAAGTAAAGGATTAGCATCTATTGTTTTGAGATGCCTGATTTGCAGCTAGACATTAGCAGTAAGTTCTTCTAGAAGTAGTATGATCTTCTCATGTAAAATTCCAGGTAAAGGAAACCACTGAAGAATCAATGCAGTTATAGAAAATGCAGTTATTCAAATATTGATACTTTCATTGGGAGGATTAGCTTCTCAAGATGTATATGATTTTGAATGTGAAGGCAGCAGATAAGAAAGAAGATTGTTGGAGAGCACGAGTAAGGCATCTGCATCAATAAAAATGCTTCTCCATTAGTGATTCTGAGGCAACCTTAAGATAGGACAGTCCAGATTACCCTGGGTGTTGGGGCTGTTTTGGGCTTGACCTTACAAAGGATTTAATGACCTTTCCATGAGCTCAGACTAAACGAGAGTCCCAGCAGGTCACAGTGTCCTGTAAACTTAATTTTTAAATCAAGAGGAAATGTCCTTCTGGAATGCAGACCTCAGTGTCAATACAGTAGTTAAAAAGCGTGTACAGCCTGGATGGGGGAGAACCAAAGCAAGCACTCTGAGACTGTTAGTCACACCTGCTTGATGTCATTTACATGCTTCATCAAGCATGGAACCATATCAAACCCATAGCTGTGGAACATTGCTTTAAAATTCTACTGCTTCGTTTGGGGAAGAAGGGATGGATATTCCCTTGCCAGCTGAATGGAGCTTGATTTGTGAATGAGGAAGATGTGAACAGAGTTTTTTTGTTGGTTTGGGTTTGTTTTGTTTGCTTGGCAGTTTTTAATATGACCGTTTTGAATGTAGGGGCTACAAAAATAGATGCTCGATAATTAAAAGCAAGTAACAGATAGCCCTAAAGTCTACTTTGGAGTAAGCAATAGGCATGATCATAGAATATTTGTGCCCAGGTGTGCTGTGGTCTGTTTATACCTCAAGCAAAGTAATAAGAATTTTCTATTTGTTTTGTCTCTAGTAATGGAAAACACTGAGTCTGAACCAGTGCCAGCTTCTAGAATTCCATACAGCACTCCTTATATCTTTGAGTAACACATCTCTCTGTCCTACACTTGCAGCATAGCAGGTCTGTGCTGCCCTTTATTGGGGCTGAATTGGGAATATCAGTCTAACCATATAGTTTTCACCTGATAAACAACAGAATATCAAGGCTGCACAGCAGTACTCACGTGCATAAACATACAGTCCAGGAGCACTTGGAGGTAATGCATGTTTTCCTTAGAAAAATGTGGAGGTCAATGATGTTACAGATAAAAATACAGATTAATGTTGTTTTTAATTAAAACTTGAATATTTTTCCAGACAAACAATTGTTTTTATCAAATATTTTATATATCTTTTATCTTCATATGGGTTTGGGTGAGTTGGCACAACACCCCTATGCTCAGATTGTCTGTCTAAAAAAAATTTTATCATGCAGACATTTTATTGGTTTTCAGTTTATTTTTTGTTCAAAGACTTGGTACAACATGTATACAACATAAAACGTGTATGTGATAGTATATCCATATGTAGTATCATCTCTGTAGCTTCTGGTTTTCTGACTTTGTGAGTGTGTAGATAACAATATTAATAGGAGTAATATCCCCACTGAGTTTTGGTTAGTGCTGAACAAATGTTTTAGCAAATAGCTTGTTTGAAAAAGCGTTGCCTTCAAGACTGCTGTCTTCAAGTATGGGTTGAATTCAGAAAATTGTTTACATTCTCATCTCATTCTTCTTCTTAAAAGAGATGGGAAAAAGTAATAAAAGCAAGGTAAGCCTTTCAAAATAAAGTATTTCAGAATTTATACGCAATTTTCCAAAATTATTAAGATCAAGATGTTTTTAATTCATACATGAAGCTGAATAATCCATTATTGCATGTATTTAGGATTTCTCACAAGTAGATTAGTCACATGCAGATTTGCAGGAGCATGGTTTAACTATCATTATTTGAGCCTGCAGCTTTTATTCTAGTTAGAAATATCTAAATGTGTTAGTGATTAAACATTTGTGAGTAAATCTCCTGTGAAAGTCAAAACCACTAGGCTTTAGAAAATATACTGTAAGTGGAGTTGTGCAAGTTTCCTAGTGGAGCTCTGCCAGTACATGGGAATCTGAATCTGAAAAGTCGCCTTTATTCAGATAGTAGACTCCTCAAATGCAGGTTTTTGGTGTGGCAAATGAAAATGAGTTTTCAGAACTTATTTTTCTTTAAAAACAAAATTTGTTTCAAAGCTAGTGTCTCACAGAGAAAATCCAGTGAGCTTAACTCTGTGTTGCCTGGCATTTCTGTACTTGAGTAACTGTTCTCCAGTGAAGCGGTAGCATTTTTCACTGTCATGTTCAACGATTTTCCAATTTTTTTGTATCTTTTCTTTTTAAGATGTTTTCTTAAGTATACAGCTGAGGAGACCAATAACAAAAAGATAAATCCATAGATGATGAAAGGATTTTCCTGAGCTTAGTAGTTAACATAATAGTCTGAAAAGAAAAGAATTTACAAGTACTTGTTCAAGTGTGCTATGTAGAGAGTGAATAAAATAAACAGCAAGATGTGTTGTGATAGGAACTCAGATGATCAAAGGGAAACACTGAATAGGAATAGTTATTCTTTCAGATAAAATAAGGAAGTAATTCCTTTGTGAGTTTTTGTGATCATTTCTGTTGGAAAACTTTGTATGCATTACTTGGAATTTCAATGAAGAGAAAAGCAATGCAGCCTAGATAATAGTGTCAGCTTTGAGCACGAGGTGGCATGTGGACATAGCTTGAGCTACTTCTCCAAATCATTTGAATGGAAATATTGGATTAGTTAACCTTGTGTCAGGTCTGTTAGTTAAATAAACCCTCCAACTGTTCTTGACTGAAAGATGCATAGTTGTGACTGAAAGATGCTGCTGCTTTTCATTAGAATTTTGTCAAACACACCCTGCTAACATAATGATTTTAAAATAAAATGGTTTATTCGATGGAAAAGGATAACAAGCAGAAAATTCACAGCCTTTTCTTTTCACAGGGTGCTTCAGCCCAGTAGGAAATCCTCTTAGTCGAACGCTATTGGGTAGACTACAGAAGGTAAGGAATTCTCTCTTGGCATTTTTTTTAAATTGATGTTTAACTATCAAATGTCACTATTCACAAGTTCTCTCTCTTGTAGAGAGGTGTTTTTTTTATCCTGTCTTTATTCAAAAAAGAGGTCTTCAAACCAATTGTCTACATGGCCAAATAAGCTTATGCTGTGACCCGCTGGTAGTGAGATCAGATATCTGCAAATCAAAAGCTTTATATTTTTTCATTACTTAATTTTTGTTGTTTAGAAATAAATAAATAAGATCACATTCATGTGTTTTTTGTTTTTTACTAAAAAAAAGGCATTGATGAGTAGCTGAGAGAAAAGTGAAGACAATAACTTGGAATGAAATTCTCATTGCAGCACCATGTTTTCATTGTTTACTCATACTTCATCTTTTTGTAACAAGTTAAATCACAGCTATCCTCTGTTTACTTCATTGCTTATCTCTTAAATACTGATTGTAAGCTTCTCCTAATTATATTCATTATTTCATTTATTTCTGGTTTCCTGATCACCATAATAAAAATCCAAAAGAATCTGTAAATGCCAATAATTGCAACTATACATTTGATGAACCTGTATTAAACACAAAATGTATGGAGAAACTAGTGAAGAAAAAAGCAGTGGTGCTTCTGAATATTGAGTGCATTTGTGTCTCCATGAATCTGGGCCTGTTTTACTGGAGATGTTAATCCTCCTACTCCCATGGACAGAATGGCATGGTTTAATATTCTGTTGTAATTGCACGAATTTTAATTCTTGAGAGAAATGTAATAAATGGACATAAATTATCTTGGGTCATTTATATGTGTTTTACAATTTCAGTTTGGAGTTTGGTTTGGATTGCTTTAGGATTTTTTGGACGTACCTATTTTAAGAGAATCTTTTGAGATAGTTATGGAAAGCTTAGATACATAGGATTCACCCATAAATTTTGAAAGCATGGTTTTACGTTGGTGTTATGTTAGTTGCTAAATGATTCCTGTTTTCAAATATTTAGCCATCATATGTAATTTTTTAGGGAAAAATATATGTTGTTCAACCAGTACTGTAGTGTTCTCCATCACAGCAGGCTTGATAAACTTTTGCAGGACCAACTGTTTTGGGAAATGCTAGGTAGCAGCTATTTTAAAATAGTTTTTATTGAGAGCGCTAAATTAAGGTTTTGAATACATTTTTTGCTTCTATTATAAACACATTAATATGTATAAACGCAGGTTAACTGTGTAATTAAAATAACAAACTAGCATTTTTAGAAATGGTAAAAGAGTTGAGGATGTTTTGAATCATTTCAGGAGTTGGAGTATTTAACATGTTTTTGAATTGGTCTTTTTCTGTTTTTTCTTTTCTGTCTTTTTTTTGTAATCCTTGTAGATTTTTCTGCAGCAGCTGTGTTTGCATTTCTGATTTTTGATTGTACATTGCAGGTTTTAATAAAGTGCAGCCTGGTACAGTTTTGCTCCTTTCTTCCTCTAGGCAAATTATAGATTCCCATGCTTATTAAATATTAAAGGACTGTAATCAAATCAGGATTGCAGTTATCTGAAGCCTAAGGAAGTAACTTTACAGTATCTACGGACACATTAATTATGACTGAAGAAGAGTTTATCATTCTTGCCAATTGATACTTCTAGCATAATTTTAATTTAGCTGTTAATACTAGTATTTGTATTTCCGTTTCCCATAGACTAAATTTGTAGTTGTCCTGAGCTAGGACCAGAGTGTGAGAACAAAATACAAAAGTGCTAACAGTATCCAGCTGTTTTCTTCTAAGTCTCATCTTACATAGCATTTAATTTAAAACTTCACTTAGTACAGAGATTGCATAACGTTCTTAGGGGAGGAGACAATTAAGTAAATCTGTAGCTTTTAGGATATTAAGGAAAAAGACAATGGAGCAACAGGAAAATCTCAGATTTATTCTGTAGAAATTTTAAATGTTTTGCATGTTAACTTTTAAGCCAACCAAGGGTTTTCAATCAGGCTCTAGAAGTTAATTTCTTTTTCTTTCTCCTGAAAAAAAACTAATCAAAAAACCGCCAAAAACCAAAAGCAGCAGCAAAAGAAATCTGCTTAAGGTAACCTCAGAATGTTTGCTATTACACACTGAGGCTCAGATTTACTGGACACACAAGAGAAGCTGTAACACACATTCCTTGTGTCTTTTCTGGAGTGTTTGCATGAGTAATATTGCCAGTTTCTCTTACACTGTGTCGGCAGGTGTGGGGTGGGGTGGGGTGGAGGGAAGCAGTGCTACTGGGAAGCGTCCAGGCAATAGATGTTTGTCCTTCTTCATGTCACTGAGTCTGTCACTGATGGGAAAAGGAGGGAGCATGACTTTGGCCATTTGTGCATAGTGGGGTTCACTCCAGTATGTGTTGGGTCTGCCTAAAATTAATCTTAGGAAAGCTTATTTTCCATGTGCTGCTATTAAGAGTTAATGGCTAATTAGAGGTGGAATTTAGTCTGTATGTTTATTCTGTTACATGTTTACATATAAGGAAGAAGCATATGAAACTATATGAATAATTTTTTTCTTTAAATTTTGATATTGTGATATTGGAAGTATATTGGTTCAGTACTAGAAATGAAATCCTGACGTTTTTACAGAAAAGGCAGCAATAAGATATCACTTGTTCTTTCCCAGTGCTCCTTCTCATAAGAGAATGAGCACGATCTAATGCCCAAATTCTGTATACATGCCACTATACATCTGCATCAAAAAACAAAACCCCCATTTGAGCAATCACTGAAACTGACCCTTTAAAAAGTAGTCATACACATTTTAATTAGGGCTATTATTAGGAATCTATAAAACTTGGTACAACAATGTGTCAGGTTACTCTCACATGCAATGGTCTCTTTTGTATCAGCATGTTGAAACATCTTTGTTTAGTTTTGAGTTAGAAATGTCAAGGGTATCTAAGAGGGTTAGTCGTGGATAACCAGTGTGATAATCCATGGTGTAGAACTCGGCATCAACTGATGGATCTGTTTGTCTTCCTCTGAGGATGTTCCTTAATGCTGAAAGCTCCTAATAGCTTTGTTCAACCACAGTCAGTGTGACATGGCACACTTTTTTTGCAAGAATTTTGTTTCTGTTTCTCACAGATAGTCTGCCTCCCAAAAAGACCAACTCCACAGGACAAAGCTATAGCCCCAGATCTGTTCCAGTGCAAGAAAAGGATTAGTTAGTTTCCATCCTGCAGGAAAAATAGGAGACTAGTTAATGTTGTATTAAGAATGATGTATTCATACCATTCAGTATGCCTGTTGCTTTTTTCAAAATCCTGAAAATGTGCCCTAATCTTGTGACACAGCATTTAAAAAATGATATTTCTAAGCTGAAAGGGCACTAGTTTTTGTTGGATGTTTCTTGTGGTGTAACTGGTACTTGGCACTACTGGAGGGATGGCAGGGCCCAGCAGAGGCAGCCTTGCAGTTGCTCTGTGTGTGGTAGCAGCCACGGCAATTGCCCTTGACAGCTGGAGGTAGAGGTGTGTGCAGCCGGTGACATACTCAGAGCACCTCTTCAGGAGGCACCTCTTTGGATTGTTGTTGCCTTAAAAGTGTAAGGCAGTGTCTGAGAACATTCAGCATAGTCTCAGGGTGACTCATAGATGTTAGCTTGTTATTTCCACACAGCTTGCTCTCTTCAAGCTGCTCTCCAGTGTTTGAGAGCCACCTAAATACTTTATTAAAAATGAGAGAGAGACAGATTGAGACACAATAATGGGGCAACATGAGTACCTGAGCTAGATACCTAAATAATACTGCTAATAATTCTGATGAATCATTTTTGAGCAACAGGAGGCACTCCCATCCCACAGGCTAAGCACATTGCCTGCACAGTTCTCTTAGCCTTGAAAATGAGAATTAGCTGAAACCTGTACAACAGTGCTGACTAGCAATAGACCACTGAACAAGCAGTGTACTCTGAACTGCAGCTCCACCAGTCTTTGTTCCAAATTTGTTTATCAAATCAGGCAGTTACACTTTTTTTTTTTTCTTTCCTTCTGTGCATGTACGTAATTATTCAGAACTCTTTCGGTGGTAGGCTTAGATGTTCTGGTAGATGATAAGAGCTGAGTGCAACTGTTTGCCTTTGTGCTGAGTTCGTCTGTAACTGCTGTGTGTGTCTATAAGTAGTGTGGCAGTACCAAAAAAATTTGGAGACTGGATGGAGTTCGGGATAGTCAGTGATTTCTTTCCCATATGGGATAAGCCCAGCTAAATTATGGAGACCACATTGAGGGCAAGAATCTATTCTCAAGAATGGCATTTATTCTACTGAGGATTTGCAAGGATTTTCTCTGTAATTTGTAATGATGTTCCTTGGATCACCATAATAAAAAAAAATTTTAAAACTGCAAACACTAAAATAAAAAGAACAATACATTACAGATAGATTTTTTTAAACGCAGAAGAAGAGAAAGAAGTTCATGCAAAAGATGCATATAGGAGTGGCTGTAAAATATGAAAGAGATAAAGTATGTTGGATTAAAATTTTCAGATTTAAATGATTATAATGTAATATATGTGTTAGAAGTGGGAATGTTCACTTCACAAAGCACACATTTAACACTTCTAAAATATTTTAATTGCTGTGTAATATTTCTATTCTGTATGGTAGTGTGTATCCTGTGATGCACACAAAATGAAGGGGAAATTGGTTTCCCCTTTGTTTAGAAGACCATTGAAAAAAAAATAGGTAACACCAGCAAAGGATTTCCACCTCTTCCTTTTTTTTTCCCCTAGTCTGTTGTTCCTCTGCTAATTTTCGTCATTTTTCTATTCTAAATCTTCTTTTAGCTTAAGCATTCAATTATTTTACAGAAATCAAATTGTTTTAAGGTACAGGCTTATCCTGATTATTGCAATATATACCTGCTATTCTTTTGAATTCATTGAAAGGCTGAAGATCAAGTGGTGACGACAGAACAATTAGAATTAAAGTACTGGTTATTAAGACCAACCTAAATTTCTCCATTATATGGAAGTGACATTTTTGCATACTGATTCTGAGGTAAAGTCCGCTGCAACGACTTCTTAAATATCTGCTGTAGTGTTTGCAATGCAAACAAGCTTGGACTGCACAGTCTTTAGTCCAGTTGTGTCTTAAGTGCAGTGTACATACTTGAAAAATTTAATATCTTTTTCTAAACATCTACCAGCCAATAGCCAATATTACTCAGTGTTGCTTAACATCACTTCTGCTTTTTCTTTTTTGAAAAAAGCATTTTGTTGTAGATAATTCTTACTGTCTTACAGGAAAAATGAAACTACAATGATAGTTTAGCAAAATGCTTCATATTAAAATTTAAAACAACTTATTCTTCTAGAATGATGACAGCCTGACTGCACTGGGAGTGGGAGGAGGAAACAGTTGTCCACCCGGGCAAGAGACAGTAAGTATTATGTAATTTTCTGCAATACCTTCTGTACCTGTTATATTGTGTTTCCTTTTGAAAGCATGCATTTATTTTTTTTTAGCATGATCCCAAGGACATTTTTTTTCTACTGTAGATTTTGTAATTCTTACAAAGATGTTCATTACTGTATAACTACATTACTTCTGGGTTTCTTGAAAAACAGTATTGTAACATTTTGTTAAATACAGATTTTTTTAATTTTTTGCTTGGACATTGACCCAAATAGAACTTGACAAACCTTTAAATTTTACACCAGAAGAAATTCCACTGCTTTAGGTGTAATTGTGAGTGGTATACATTCTTTTTTGGTTCTGAGGTGCATTTCTTATATCCTGTTATGGTCATTTTTCTGATCATATTTTGACAGAGACTATAATGCCAGTTTCCACATTTTATTTAAATTGCCAGAATTACTAAACCAGATGTATTACAGGACACATTGCTATATTAATTTCTTATTTCTGAGAGACAGACTTGATTGGTTTGAACTGTTTGTGGCAGTTTCCATGTGACTGAATTTTTGTAATTTTTTTTTTTAAATACAGCATTTGCACCAGAAGTATCTTGCAAAAGACCTGGCAAAAAAAAAGTAGTTCTTGCTCTGCCTTTCATTGTTTTTCATGCTGCCAAGTAATTAGTGTTGCATTTCTACATTCATTTTTGGGTTTGGGGTTTTTTTACCTTAAGTGACCTCATGGATTTTATGAGACTGTCACTTCACTGAAGTGGGCACTGTTAGAGCACCTCTTACTGGACGTGGTCATGGTTCTCATTAGTGTGGTTTAGTTTGGTTCTCTTCTACAGTTCATATTTCTGTACTGCCAACATCACCTGTGATTACTGTTAGCTTTCCTAATGCAGGGAGGAGAGTTATGATAAAACACATTTTATGGTTTAGCTGCTTTATGTAAATTCAGGACTACTGAATGCATATTTAGGTAAATTTCCAGTCTACTGAAAACTATGCTGATACTAATTCTTTGATGCTGACCAGCTCACAAATTACCACGTAAAATTTACAATGGTAGAATCACTTCCATCTTTTCCCATTCGTAACTGATTTAATCTCTTTAATTGGTGACATGGAATTATGGAAATACAAGTGACATTGGCTATATTTCTACACACGCAACTCACAGGTGATCTTGCTCACAGCAGAAATACAAATATGAAAAGCACTGTGGAATTCAGCAGTCTTAAAATTTAAATGCATGCATGAATATTAAAAAGTAAGGGTTTTTTCCTATCTGTATCATCATAACTTTGCTATCTCCTTCAATCCCATTACCCCTCCTATTGCTCCTAATGATCCCTGTGTCTGACCTCTACTTACAGTGTATTAGAGGAATATGAGGTGAAGATTGTAGGTAGGAAAGCAGCATTCTGTGCGTGTAAAATAGGTCATAATTTTGCTCTTCATTTATGATGAGGGAAGTGAGCAATTCCGTTATTCTTTCAGTTCATTTGTTTTCCTTTCATGCTTCTCTGCTCAGAGTTCACGAGGACGGATTTTTGTTCATAGGGCATAGGAAATAAATAAGAAATTGTACTTGATATTTTCATATTCAGGCTAGAAAGCAGGCTTCTAGTAGTTTATTATATGTAGTATCCGTGATCCTGATGACTGTTAGTACTTTTTTTCATAAAAGTATAGCTGCACTGAATTTCACTGTCAAATAGATTTATTATGTCAAATGGAATATAAATGTATTTTTTGCAGATGTTTATAAAATTGTATATCCAAATGCTTATTGCTAAACAAAACAAATGAAAAATAGAAAAGAAAAAAGAAAAAATGGAGTGATCAAAGCAAAACTTTGCAATGTCTTTTTGTATTAAATTTTTCCTTGGATAAAGCTGTCATACTGTTGAAGTATTTATTCAAACACATATGCTTCATGAGCACACAGAGAATGGGATCTGAAGGTGGTGTAACAATTCTGAGAAAGTGACTGTATGAAGTTTTTTTTCCCTTTTGCTTCACAAGCAAATTGCTTATAAAACTAACAGCTGCTGTTTTGAAGCTAATCTTAGTGAATTGAATGTTCTTAACCATTTCTGCAATCCCACAGTCCTTTATCTTGCCTCTCCTGCTGCTTTCCCACCACCCCTGATCCCATTAGCAAAACTTGAGGCAGCCTCAGCTTTTACCAAAGTGCAGCTTTGGTTTCAGCTGCTTTTCTGCAAGAGGAAGTGAATGTTGCGCTTTTTTCTCTGTGGCATGGTTGTGATAAAGCTGTGGTGTTCTTATCTCTCTTTTAGGTAGTGGCTCTTTATGACTACACAGCGCATCGATCAGATGAGCTAACCATCCATCGCAGTGACATTATCCAAGTGTTATACAAAGATAATGATAACTGGTGGTTTGGCAGCCTAGCAAATGGACAGCAAGGCTATTTTCCAGCTAATTATGTGGCTGGTGAAAGTAAGTTTACTGCTGTCTTCCTGGTATACCGGTGTGGGTTTAACTGATGCTCCAAGATTTTACCATGCTGTTCTGCTTATTGTTCCGAAGATAGGAATTTATGTAGTACACACATGGCATAATGATGACTTATTGTGGTGCAAAAATTGTATTAAGTTAGCTAACCATTGCACTTTCTGCTTATGGAATAAGTCAGCTTACTACTGACTTAATTATCTGTCAGCTGGATTGATCCCTTGTCTCCTCTAACACAGAGCCACCTATTTCAGGTCCCAGCTTGGCAATGTTTTAGGACACATCAGAGCATTTCGCAAACGTCTTGGGGTTTTGTCTTAGGCAATTTCCATTAAATCTAGCTTTTGTACAAACTCTTAGTTTTCCCCCTGCTCTAATGCAGAAAGTTCAGTTCCCAAATATCTGGATTTCCGTATGAAGTTTTAAAAGAACAGTAATGGTTAAATCTCACATTTGAGCGCTGAAGTTGCTACCAGGTCCTTTTCATTAAAACAATTTTGATTAAACTGATACAGACTAACCTAGATGAATTTGAACAAATAATATAGGAAGCATCCTACTTAGTCCACTACTGTAAAGATGCTCAGTGTGCTGGTGTAAATATTCAGCTTCTGGACACAGCATGTGGTTGCACACTACAAGGAATTCATTTGCCTTCCTAAACTATCAAACTATCAGTTATACTGGTGTTTAGAAATCTTTTAACCCAACATTTCTCAAGATGGTTTTCCCCATTTTTTAGTTCCTCCCTATGTCTTTAAAATGAAATCTAGTATTTAAGCTTCTTTCCTAAAAAACACTTGCACATAACACTGTGCTCACTTGATGGGGTCAATTAAAAGTTAGATTGACTATGCCCTTTCCTATTATCTTCTCCTTGTATATCCTGTGCACTTTGCCCTGCCTTTCCTCCTTGTAAGATAACCCAGAGAGAAGTCTGAAGGAAGAGTCTTCAGTGAGGGCCTTAAAAAATGTTCTGAAAAACAAAGAAAGACAAAACCTAAACAAAATTTTTGAGGCAGTTGTACAATTGTGAAAAAAAATCTCTGGTAAATAATTTGCTATTGCAGTTGATGATCATCTTATTGAATCAAAAGAAACATGTAAGATACATTTGTTAAGTATCCCCTGCTTCCTAACAGTATGGAATTCATTCTTAGGTAAATGAATGGTTTTATACAGTAACCAATATATAAATCACATTTAAATCTAAATTTGCTAGTATAAATAAAGGTTTATGGGATAAATTTTCATAAATTCTCATGCATTTGCCTTCAAACATTTTTCACCTGGTTTTGTTCACATCCTGGTTTTGGCTAGATTGTAATATCATGGTGGTTCACAAATTCTTTCATAGCTCTAATAATGGTGAATTATGGTTCCTCTTTTCAGAAGAATATGAAGAACAACATTCAGAATTAATACCAGATTCTGCTCCTCTCCTACCAGAAGGACCAACAGAAGCAGAGGAAGGTTTTCTGACGCTAGATAAGGTAATAATTTGAGAAGGAAGGATTCTGTAAGTAGAAGTAGGTTGTCTTTTGTGTGCCACATGGATAGTATTAATTTTTGATCTTTTATGTAAAAAATTCTTATGTGTAGATCTCATTCCAGGCAAGTAGGTATACTTCCAGTAGAAATTTATATTTATCTTGTGTGGAATCAGCTGTTCCATCATGTGGCAATTAAATATCCTGCTTACTTCCACCATTCTAATGGGTGGCATATCTCCCATTGACTCCAAGTTTACAGAGGTTATGTGTGCATAAGCATTCCTCTTTCTGTGATTTTTGTTAGTCAGAATATACAATATGTACAGAAGAAAAAGAAACAGGACCCGGGTTTTAGTCCAAGAAAAGAAATGGACATTTGATTTTTATGGACTGGGGTTTTTTTCCCCTGAATTTTACAGATTCCACTATATGCAAAGCAGGCCAATTAACTCTCTCTTCTTCAGAGGATTATAAACTTTGCATGCTTATGTTTCCCTTCTGTGAAATAAGACTAATGATTTTCTTAAAACATGGGATATCTTCTAAGAAAAAAAAGTAATTAAAAATTAGTTCAACAACTGCTAGAATTTAAGAAATTTTTATTTCAAAATGTTTGTGTCCTTAATAAGTGTACTTTCCACAACTTTCATTTTCATTTACTGAGATGGTACTAACACACCTACTTTAAAAGTATTGCTCAGTTTTCTTTCAAATTATTTGACCATGTACTTTCCTAAAATTTAATCTAATATTTTGTATCTGATTTGCAAGACTCCAAGCATATTCTGTGTTGCTTAGTTACAACTTTTGAGGACTTCTCAAATGATCTAATCTTTGCTCCATGGTGTATACAATCATGGAATTATTGAGGCTGGAAAAGACATTGCAGTGTTCAAGGTTAAAACACTCAAGACTATTTCTGTTGACCTTTTTTGTGCAGCTTCTGTTTTTAGTAGGTGAATATAGAGACAGCATTTAAGAAGTTGTTGAGATTACTCACTTGGCAATCTTGTTGAAGCTGGCTGTCTTCTTGAAGCCAACTGCTATAAATTTAATTACGTGGTGTTGTGTTCCRAACTATACTTGAAAAATCCCTAGTAGTAGTAGTAATTAATCTGAAGTATCCTTTACATCTCTGTAGCTGAGAAATTCCTAGGCAAACCATTGTCCAGGAAATGCAAGGGTGCTCTACTTCCAGATACTTCTGTAAAGGTAGACTGGAATAAATACAGGAAAAATCACATTACTAGTGATTTCTTTAATTTATTGTGTACATGGCTAGAGGCAAGGAGGTTATCCCAGAGGATGTTTTTGAAATCACCCAGTTTCACTCATACCTGGATTAGAGGAGAGGGAGAAGTGCTGTTATACCTATTTTTATTAGACTTGGTCATTGTTATCCACATCTGTTTTTCTGTTTTAATCTGGTAGGAATTTAGTCAATTTACTGTATCACAATACTTTCGTGTACACCAGCTGCTGTTACTAACATTTGCAGCCCTTATTTGTTATTCAGCTTTGTGAGAAGCAACATTTGATTAGTTTCGATTGCTTAGAATTTCTCAAGTGTCTATGGCTGACGTATTTTTCTAACACTAGTTTTTTCATTACTGGTAGTACTTGTTTTAGTAACACTGGGTTTTAATATTATTTAATTAAAATGAAATAAATTCAATTCAATTCTTAAATTGAATTCTGTTTGTACCTTAAGATAAATTAGCTACTAATAATATTTAATTATTAGTTGGAATTTTGTAGTAGTCTACAAGAAAGACATAATGAATCAAATGTACAATATCAGTCCAAAACCAAGCAAATACGTTGCTTTTCTTCTAGCACAGCAGCCAAGGGTAGTACGAAATCATAGAGTCTAGAGGGAAATTGTGAAACAGGTCCTAGAAAAAATTATATAAGGGGATATACATACGAGATTAAACTAGCAAAGAATGAACACTGGAGAGGGCTTACAAAGTAATACCTGATGTGAAGTCAATGCACTCTACTTTCACTTTTCTTTCCTTCTGCTATTAAGCAAGATCAGGGAGCATTAAGCTGGAATGGAACACATCTACTATTGGTAGAAGGAAATTTTTGTTTATGCCAGGCTTAGTTACCCTGGTGAATTCAGCTACTACAAGACACTCTTAAATGTGTATGCTTAGGGATTAATTGCTTTAATAAAACGTTCTAGGCTGAGGTAATGGCTGAGATTTCAAAAGCATTGGAATGACTGGGAAAGATGATTTGGTGGATTTATTTAAATTTCAAGTCACATCAGCACTGTATAAACCATCAAGAGGATAGTGATTTTAACCAATGATGAATCAAATCTCTGTAATACTTATGATGCCTTGAAATGTAATAGATTTACAAAAGCTGCAGAGTTCTGCATAGAAGAAACAACTTGTCATTCAGCTGTTTGCCAGAATGAATGAAAGTTTTACAAGGCTTTGGCTTTAGGCATTACCAGAGACTTCTGAGACAAAACTACTAAGATGACCACTGAGGGGGCTCATCGGTTATGGCAGTTCCTGTCTTGCAGCAGTGACACAGCAACTTTTCTTCCTATTCCTTTCACTTTTTTTCAGCGTAAGACCTGATAAAGGGAAATGCCAATTTCCTTTATATGGGAGATAAGAAAAATTTAGTAAAACCTTGCATTTTGTTGGGGTTTTGTTTAGTTTGGGGGTTTTTTTCTTGCTTTGGCAGAAAAGCTTTTATTTTTTCAATCCAAAAATATTTATTGAGTAATTAGGTTGTTGCTTAAGATGTTGACACAAGCAGTAAAATATAAATTAATATTTTAGTTGGATTTTTTTTGGACGCAAGAATGTTTTCCCAAATACTTAGTTATACCTAGGTCTGCTATATCTATTGTTCTTTCTGGGGTTTTTTGAGGATTACTCAAATGTTTAGCACTGTTAAGACTGCAAAACAGTTATTGTGAAAATCATCCTAGCAATTACTTGTGAGATTTTAGTACTGTTCAAGACTAAATAAGGCACCTAAAATATTGACTATGACTATGGTTTTAATTACTGAGAATACCTGATAGTCTAATTAAGAATAGTTTTAAAACTGCAGATATTACACATGCATATCTAGCTAATCGTCAGGGCTTTATGAGTGAATAAAGTGGAATTATTAACATTAGAAGAGGGTGTAATACTTAAGATCCAATATTAAGCTTTGCAAATAATTTCTAGAAAAGCTTTAGTTCAAAGAACTTTCTTTCAAAATACTTTCTACCATCAGTTTTGCATTCATAACAATGATTTTATGCAAACCTTGTTTTCCTGCCTTAGGAGTTACTTAACTCCTGAGCCACAAAATTAGGTCATAATCATCTTTAATTACAACATGCATGTAAACTGCCAATTGAAATTTCATGGAGTGAAGTTCTCACTGCACTGATGAAGAATTCCAAGAAATAGAGATGGATTTATCAACTGGCTGCTTCAGTTAATGTGTTGTTTTCAGGCTCCTTAAAATGAAGGTGGAAAGGACAGCAATTCAGATAGGGTTCTATTAGAAACCATAGTGTTGGTTTTGCAAAATTTTGGCCAATCAGAAACTTTTCAAAGTCGATAGAGTGTCTTTTTTTTTTTCCCCAGAAGTTTTCTGCTGGCTATAAGATCTTGTGAACATGTTTTATAATTCAATGGCCTGCCACTCACTACATGAAATACATGTAGCTGGATTCTGAATATTAAATATGCAATGCCATGTTACATGAGAATAGTAGGAAGTAGTAATAGACAAAATAGTAAATTTTAAACTTCCATTAAAAGTGTAAGAAAGTATTCTTTCTGGTATGTTTATCTTTGGAAAATGATGTCAAGATGTAAATAGAAAAAAAAAAGAAAAGGCTTACTGGCAAGACCACATTATTATTGCACAATTTGAATAATCTACCCAAAGGTCATCAAAACTTGATTCCATGTATATTTAAACAAAGTTAGGGATTATCACTGTTCACATAAATAATTCATGGTCTCACTCTTCTTCCCCTAGAGGAGATCCTTGTCAGACTTTGTGAATACATAACCCAGTGTGTCTAAAACCAACCTGCCAAGCAATTGATGCTTTTCACCTTTGATGCTTGAGCTGTTTACGTGAGGGTGATTTTGTGGGCTTAAAATTTATTTATTGAATCTAAATATTTAAAAAGCATTGAAAGCTTGTTCCACATTTCAGAAATAATAGCTAGAAGTTTTTCTATTTGTTTCATCAAACACTTTTATTTTATAATTTGTACTGTTTCTATTTTCTGCATTAATGTTACCTTTCTTCAGGTTACAGGGGAACACTTCAGAGACTGATTATCTTTTAGGAAGAGGAGGGGGAAATAGGAAGATCTGATTATGCTAATAAGGGAAGTACTAAGGAATTAATACAATGAAACTCTTGCAGTGAATAGAACTGAAGACTTTTGACACATCATGGAATCTGTTCATTTTCAAGGTTCAGGGAGATAGCAGAAAAAAGTGATTTTCAATTGAATTAGAATGTATTGTAGTGAAATTCTTAATTCTGGCCTTCATTCCTAGCTAATATGATTACAGATCTCTCTTTCTGCGGGTATCAACATCTGGGCTGAAAGAAACTGCTTTTCTAGAATCAATCTGCAAAGCTACTGTGTATTCTCCCACATATATTGTTTAATAACATTATAAAATAAATACTTCTTTGTAAATCCTACTTTTGAAGTAGTAATTACTTTGATTATTCTTTAAGAAATCATTCATCTGAAGGAAATGTTACTATGGCACTGTCTATAAGGAATGGGCCATTTTTCTTAATCTTTACCCAGTATTAACATATTTTAGCTTTTGAATTCTTAAGTTTCCTATTTCTTCGTACTCTGTTTTTCCTTTAAAATGCAGTTTGTACTGTTTGAGATAGAATCATAGAATGTGAAGGGGTTGGAATGGACCTTAAGGATCATCCAGTCCCAACCCCCTCTGTCGTGGGCAGGGACACCTCCCACTAGACCAAGTTGCTCAAGTCTTTATCTGACCTGGCTTTGAACACTCACAGGGTTGGGGCATCCACAACTTTCTTGGGCAACCTGTTTCAATGTTTCTCCACCCTCACAGTAAAAAATTTCCTCCTAATATGTAATCTAAACTTCCCCTCTCTCCATGTATACCCATTATTCCTTGACCTGTCATTACAGGCTGTTGCGGGAGTGGTACTCCCCAGTTCAGTGCCCCCACTGAAGCTCTCCCAGTCCACACAGCACTCTCTTGCTCCCGCTTCCTTCCCCCTTTCCACTGCACCAGAATGAAGTTGAGAATTGGAGGCAGAAAAGGTGAAGATCATGGGTTGTGATAAGAAGAATTTACTGTAAACGGCAATGAGATAAGAAAATGAACAGAAGCATCAGCAATGTTAATAACAAAAGTGTACAAAAGAGAGAGTGATTCCCATCCATAGATGATCTCTGTGGAGCCTGCTACAATAAATTAGTGCCAGATGGCTTCTCCCCACCAAGTTTTGGACTGGAAGGAGCACCCTTCTCCAAGAGAGTCCTTTTTTCCCCATCCCTGGCAGTGCTGTGAGGTCCTATCACATCTGAGTCCTGGCTCTGCCCCTCCCAGCTATTGCACAGCATTTAACCCTGCCCTGGCTGAAATCAGGACACAGAAAAAGAGTCCCCCTTCAGCTTCTCTGTAGGCCCTCTTCAGATACTGAAAGGTTATGAGGTCTCCACACATTCTCCACACAACCTTCTCCTCTCCAGGCTGAACAGCCCAAACCTTCTAAGCGTGTCTTCATAGGAATGGTGCTCCAGTCCTCTCATCAACTTCGTGACCCTCCTCTGGACTTGCTCCACCACTTCCATGTCCAGAACTGGGCACAGCACTCCAGGTGGGATCTCACAAGAGCAGGGTAGAGAGGCCAGATCACCTCCTATGACCTGCTGACCACACTCCTTTGGATACAGCCCAGGATTTGTTTGGCCTTCTGGGCTGTGAGCACACATGGCTAGCTCATGTTGAGTTTGTCATCAGCCATCGCCCTCAAGTCCTTCTCCATGAGGCTGCACTCAATCACTTCTCTGCCCAGCTTGTAGGTGTGTCTGGGATTGCCACAACCCACGTATAGGGCTTTGTACGTTTTGAACTTCATGAGGTTTGCATAGACCCAGCTCTCAAGGTGCCTGTGGATGGCATCCCTTCCCTCCAGTGTGTCAGCTGCACGTGCAAGTTGAGTTACTCTCTCTTAAGCATGTGTGGTGCTACTTTATTTGTTAGCTGGTAGCTATGTGTTCTGTCTCAAGAAATATTTACACCTGTGTCTATAGTATTACTTGAGTCCTTGAAAGAGAAGTTATCTGGTTTATAAGCAAATTAATCGCTGTTGGGGGAAAAAAGAGAAGGGGAAACTTCACGCATAGACGTTTACTGTAGGTGACCAGTCTGTTTAAAGATAGGAAGAATCAAGCTGAACCACTGAGTTGGTCAAGCAGAACCAAAAATGCTGTTAAGTGACACATTATCTCAGGAGCAAGCTGACTTTTCCCTTACCTATTTTTCTCCTTGGGTCCTCTTAGCCAATTTCTGAAGAAAATTGAACTTTTTAATGCAAATGTTAATGCAAAGATGTGATCCCATAAAAATTCCCAGAGGCCAAATCATTAAGAATGAAAACAGGTGTTCTAAACCATACTGCTTCAATCTGAAGTATCTTGTCTCCACTCTTCCTCCTCCTCCTTTTGTTATCCCTCAAAAATTCACGTAGTGAATTAGATTCTGAGATGCAGTATTTGCTGTGTTAAGCCATGACTACAGTTTTCACCCAAAAGATTTTTCCTTGTATGCAAAAAGGAGAAGTTCATGCCAATGTCTGTCTTGTATACTGAGCCATGGTTCTTCTAGATTCTCACATCTAAGCTAATGCTGTTTGATATAAGGGCCAGAATTTGGTCAGTCTGATTTACACAGGCTTGTTCTTTAAAAACACCAAAGGGGGAGGGGGAAGCAATTGTAAGTTAATTGCATTTTAAATAGGAAGGTCATGGCAAAAGAAATATATGTAATTCTGGTAGCAAAGGTCTCTGCCAGTTGTTCATTTAATGGGGAAATGTGTGGATGGATGCAGAATAGCAGGGAAGAAAATGATGAGTGAGGTGTGGTGTCACATTACTCCTGAACTTGACATGTTAGAACAGTTTTGACAGCAGGCATTGGCATAGTTTTGGGTAGTTAAATACATGGCTGTGAATCTTTTATCCATGGACTGCATAATAGAAAACAAGATACAAGGTTAGTACTTAGTGCAGCGTCCTAAAGATGAGCATGGAAAGACAGAGACATGTTCATTCTTGCCATCTGTGATCCAATGAGTTTTTAATTAGATGAAGTTCTGTAGAAACAGCTTCTATGGGAGAGTTCCTCTGTAGGCTGTAGAGCAAATTCATTTACTGTCATGGCTTGAGTCATCTGAATAGATTCCCTGCACCACTCTATTCTGTCCATCTACCACCTCGTCTGCCAGAGAATCTCTGCAGACCAATCTTAGGGAAAAATCTGCACAGCCTAGAGGAAAGCACCACCAAAAATGTAGATTTGGGATGGGACTATGTCCTTAGTATTTCCTTTAGATGCCCTCTGCTTCAGGTTCTTTTAGAAAGTGTGTTCTGAAATACCTGATTGCTCCCACAAGTTGCAGAGGAAGGGTTTAGTGCTTGATTTACTGCTGTGGATTCTATAGCAGGGATCAGGAACTTGATATGCTTGTGTGTATTTTACCTTTATTTATATTGCTTTGGTTGTTTCTTATGTGGCAGCAAGAGAGAATGTTAAGTATGAAATGAAAGAACTGTAAAGCCAAGCAAGCCCTTTAAAAAAGGAAAATATATACTTAATTCCAATTTTCACTTCTATGATCATAAAGCAAAAAAAACTCTGGAAAAGCCAAGCTTCTACAGTTGACATGAACTCATGTTCTCTTCTTCTGGTGGGCTATATCTCACAAACGAGGAGAATTAGGACATGGCAACAAAATTGAACACCATTAGTGGCACTGTACAAATAAGCTTATTTTTTGTGCTGTGTTCAGCATTTGTTCTTGTGAGCAGAAAAATATTCAGATGTGTCTGAAATGTTAGGGTGTTTTTCTTTAAAGCAAATGCTGCCCTAATAATGCTATATTAATATTTAAGCTCTGTGTTCTGGAGGAGTGTCTGGTTCACACCATGCCTGTTCCAGCACCAGCTTTACTGCATCTTAGTACAGAGGCAGTGACGATAGTGCAGACCTGTTTGGAGCTTCCTGGGAGATCTGCCCATGCATAACAAGTGATTGAGAGGTTTAGAAATGGGCAAAGATGAGATCAACAGCCTCCTCAGCTCCTTCATATTCCAGCCTTCCCTACCTTGCTCCTGACATTGACATGTCCTTTGTGAGTTCCCAATGTTATCGCACTTCCTTTGCCAAAGATCTGCATGTTTTCCCAGCCTCCACTTCTTCCTCCTGATGCTTCATCCCCTTGTTTCACCAGCTCCTTGCATCTGCCACTGATCCCCTTGTTTCTTCAGTACTGCTACTTCTTACATCACTAGGATGAGAAAAGAAGGTTGAGTGGACTGGGAGGGACACAAAGCTGTGTGGGACAGACAAAAGGAGGAAGTGGCAGGAAGATCTGATTCATAAAGATCTAATATCTATCTCCTCCTTTGTTACATGCTTGAAAGTTTGTAGGAATTAAGAAAGCTGTCATAAACAGGACTGTGGAGTGTTGGGAATCTGTCTCCACAGACCTACGAATTCTCATGAGTTGCCATCTGATATATGCCATTTAATATATGAAAGGCTATGTGATGAGTTCTTTTTAAAACAGATCATAAGAATTTTCAGTTAAGCAGCTTAATTTAGTGGATACTTTAAGCTTCTAACTGTAAAACAAGGATAATTTTCTGTGTTTAGGTGTCTGAAAGTATTCAAAATCTTAGTGTATTTTTATAAGAGGTCAGTCTTCTGTAGCAGCACAGAATTCTACAGGTCTTTGGAATGGTTTATATTTGATTATAGTAATTGTATAGTGAGAAGATTCCGTACTAATTCCTCAAAAATGTGGATAAAATGGTCCAACATCATTCACACAGGATTTTCTGAAAAATATTTTGTTTTCACTGCGAGCAGAATGAACTAATGATTCTATGTATGGCAAGGAACCACAAGGTTATAAATGCTGAAGGAAGTATTAATTACTTGGAGTCATTCCCTTTACAACACTCCCTTGTATTTTTCATATCAGTGGTATTATATTTCCTTCTTTTGTGTTTACTTTTACCATTGACTTAGTCTCAAGTTTATTACTGTATTAAGAAGGATTTTGTGTCTGAAGTAGATGATTTTTCTTCCTAGCCCTGCCAGTGCTACATTATTGTATTCTAATAGGCTGACTTTTGTCTAAACTAATCTAGCAATCTGTGTTTTTACAGCAGACTAATTCTAATGACTAATGTTTGAACATGGTTGTTATGTGCAGTGTAAATGTATGAATTCAGTGAGTCAATGGGAGCTTGATCCTGTTTATTCTAAGTCAGCAGAAAAATAATATTAAACTAATAAAATAATCTATCCCTGAAGACTCAGGCATTCATATTTCCTTATGGGAATTCTTCCATTAGGTTTGAGACCTGTTAGAATTAGGTTTATTTGTAGAGGGAGCAAGTTGTACAGAGACCCTCTAATTACTTTGGAAGTGAGAGATTCTACTTTTCCAGATTTGGGGAAATTTTAGCCCTGAACTACAAAGTAACCTGGAGTGATTTGAACTGCTTTTGAATGAAACTTGCAAGGTTAAAAATACAGGTTTTTCTTGTGAAAACTATGCAATAAGAAGGCTTTATAGCATTCTGCTTTTTTACTTGTAGAAGCACAAATAACAATGCTCTTAAAACAATGTGTGTTTTAAGCTGGCTTCAAGTGGATTCATAACTTCTTGTTTCTACACATACCTGAAAACTAAACTGTCTTTCATTTGCAAGCCAGCGTATTTTTTTTGGGGTTTTTTTTTGTTTTGTTTTGTTTTTTTTTTAGCAGGGCACTGTTTCCTTGTTTGTAACCACACAGGAGTTAACATTTTATGGCTGATAGACATTCTTTTTCAAACGAGGTATATTCTCTCCTTATTCAGGAAGCTGGTGGGTTTTCTATGCACATGTGTTGGCCCCGGTGTCTGTCGTCTTTTTACCTTCCTGCTTTTATTGTCTCTTTTACAGATGTCACCAGTCACCAGTAAGTCAGGGGATCTGAAATTTACCTCCAGACATGACACAGACAGAGACTSACCCGCAACACAGTAAGCAAGAAATGCTTTTAACAATTTGCAGTGTTATTCCTGCAACAACAGTTGTTTGAAAACTGTGAGAAATATTGGAAGGGTTGATTTTTTTTTCAAGCAAAACAAGAAGTTAGCTTTAGGGTGATCAGTGGGAGAGTGCTTTGCACCCAAAATATGAAGGAAATAACAGTTCATACACATATGCACATCCCCAGAAGAGCAAGGACTATAATGTACATGGCAATCAAAACTCAGGGATATGTGGTTGCTCACTGGCATCCCTTTAGCTGTGTATTAGGATTTATTGCTGCAGACACCTTCTAAAAGTTAATTAATGTAAATTCCGAAAGGTTTTCACATTCTAAAAAGATGCCAGCAGCACCTTTGATGATGACACTTGCATGTCTTAAAAATTGTAGCTCTCTGTTGCGTGAAAGCTGTAAGCAGATAAGATCTCACCATTTTGAACAGGAGCTTCCACAATATCTTTAGCTTTTGCAACCATTTTTGCTTCAAAAATTGATATCTGAAAATACTTCCCATGTTTGCCATTGTATCTGTCACCTAAGCAAAGTTATTTCACTGATCATTTTCCAGACTGGTTCCTTCCTCGTATAAATAATCGACATTATGCTGTAAATGCAGATACATACCTCATTTGAACCTGCCTTTTCAGGTATGTATCTGCATTTACAGCATTATATAGATTATTTAGATTATGTAGATTATTAGTAAATACAAAATCTGAATTTTGTATTTCCAGCTGTCTCTCAATTTGAAAATAAATTGGGAGTGGAAAGTTTAACTCTCAGTCACGATGAGGAGTGGGCTATGCAACCACACACTGAAAGAATTCAGTGTTGAATTTTGGACACAACTATTCTAGTGTTATATTCATTAAGGAAGGAAATGCCTTAAAAGCACAGTTATTGTGACAGTTGACACAGTCTGTTAAAAGTCAGTATCAAAAATTTGGGATAACTCAACTCCATTGGTAGGACTTCAGGAAACAATTATTTTGAGTGACCTTTCCAGGGCATCCACTGAAAAATGTGGGACCACAGATTTAAAATTATTCAATGGATTCACAAATTATTTAAGAAGAGTCAAGAATTTTGAGTCATACCAAATACAAATTTTTATTTTAATTGAAACTAGGGCTTTCCTGAGAAGATGTCACACTGAAGGAATAGAGGCCAAAAATTACTTCAGTTACTTTTCAAAAAGGTGGCAGAAGACACCTACGTGCTTGAATCACTGGAATATGCTCCCTCATTCTGAACCATAGGGAGCAGGAGCATCATGGAGATTCCAGTCTGAAATCATGCATGCTCCATGTCATAGCACTTCACAGCAGTGACCACATTGACCAGGTCTTTTCAGAAAAGATTACAAGCTACTGCCTTATTTTGAAGCTAGAAAAGAATCCTCTGACACTGCTGATGCCACTAGTGTGAAAAACTGTCAGTATTTCTTTTTACAGGTATTTATACAGCACACATCAGATAATAAAACAGCTCAGAAACAGGGCTGCCTATTTTTCATGAAAACTCTCACTTTACTTTTACCAAAAATATGGCCTGCCAGGACTCTAGTTTTCTTTATCACTGCAGTCAATGTGTCTTGAAATATCCCTAAAATTTATATACATGCAAGTGTTGTCATCTTAACTGGAAAAGGTTTCTATTTCAGCATCTAACAGCAATATCAACGTGACTTGAGCCAGTCCAATCTGTACTTAAATAGTTGCTCCACCTAGAACATGCTGTTTTTTTCCTGTTTTCTGTGAAAATACACTTAAGATTCATGTCACATTGATATATATGGTATGAAATTTATTAACTGCATAATTTCTAAGAATTAGGTGCTTGTCAAGTACACACTTTCAGTATGGAGAAGTGAAACTTTAATACCTGCACAACTTGCTGAGCCAAATGAATGTTTACTGGTTTGCTTATTAGAGCAGTATTGTTCACTACAGCCACAATACCTGCTGTAAAAGAACATGAATGGCAAGTCTTTATGAAATGTCTGGTTTTTTATAATTTCTGGGTGGAAAATAAGGTTTTGCAATGGTAAAATAAATTTTATACAAGATGGTAGTAGACCTTTATCTTAGCCAAGCAGTTCACGTGCCTTCTGCAGACTTTAGAAGAAATAGAGAAATTATGCAAAGTGATTTTAATCTAAGTTTTGATACATCATCACATCTGATGTTCAAATAATAAAAAGATGAAAACTGCTTCTCAAAATTATAGTAGCTTTATATTGGAAATAGCGTGGTAACTTACCCTTTGAATAGTAGTGATTGGCTGCTACTTGTCAGCACAGCCAGTATGTCCTTAGGTGTGTTCCCATTGTATGGTTTCCTTGAGCTGCACTAGGTAGTACTCTGCATAAATTTACATTAGACCCAGCTGAACGCTGGGTTTGGCACATTGGCACTTACAACACTGAATAATTATGATCTTGTACCCTAGTTTCCTCATGCAGCAGTACTCCTCAAATTGTTCTAGGAATCCTAACACAGAGGTTCTTAGACTCCCAAACCTTTTTCTTAGGATGTTACAGTACTAGAGCTGCAGCAGTCCACATATTCATGAGTATACAGTTTAGCTTTAAAAAAAGTTCCAACTACAAGCAGATAGTCATCAGTTCATTAGCAAGGCTGATGTGTAAATATTTTAATCTATAAAACCCGATTATGTTAGGACAGTATCATCAACAGTGCAGCACTTGTAACACCATTTTTGTGGAAAAGACACACATTACATTCTCCAGTCTTGATTCTCCCTTTGCTTATGTGTTTCAACAGCATTAAACAGTTCAGGTCATAAAGCAAGACCCTTTTGTGCTAGGCACAATACAAGTTTTGAGCAAAGACAGTACCTTCCTTTGAAAGGTCAGAGATGAAGTATTGATAAGTATTTATAGTTAAACTTAAAACTTCTGCCAAAAGTGGGAATTCATGGTAAAAGTGGTGTAATATCTGCATAATCCCTGCTATCATGTGCAAAACCAGTTAGAGGCATCAACTGGAATACAGGAGCTTGACCAATCCTTTTGGCACTCTATGAAGGCTGATAAGCAGAAATAGACATTAAAGTGATTTCTGACTCTGTCCTTGTTCAGGTATATTAAAATGGAAAAAACTAATCTTAGGCACTTTGACTGCATGTCTTATTCTTCTTGCATAAATAAACCAGGAATCTCTCCTTAATTGTAAGTGTTTTGGTGTCTGAGCTTAGAAAAGTGCTAAAAAAACAAGTGCAATTGCTTTTATGAGAGGAGGAGACTGGTAATTTGTATTTTTTAATTACATCTGTTGTCTGTTGATCAAGACGAGCTGATTTTTAAGATCATGAGCAGTTCTTTTCAAAGCAATGCTATGATAAAAAGTAGACTAGTGGAGTGGTCTCATATTTTGTCTTCATGGTTTTTCTGCCTTTGTTCTGCTGTGGAACAGTAGTTTTTGTAGTTGTTTCAGCATTGTGCTCAAGAGGACAGGCAGACAATTGCTCTAACACATCAGCTGTAGGTGGAAAAAGCTCTAAATTTGGGCTAACTTTGTGTTTCTTTTACTCTTTTTATATCCACCTTCCTCTAGAGGTACAAAGAAAAAGAAGAAAAGGATACAAAGGAATGAGAGGGAAAATCAGCACAACTTAATGAGCATCGATACTCCTCTGTCATCAGTTACAACTAATGGTGTTGAAAACGAACCTGCATCCCGTGGGGTGGAATTGAAGAAGAAGAAGAAAAAGGCAGCGAGAAGCTCAAACTTAAGCACAAGTGGAAGGACAAATATTGCCTTTGAGCTGGAGCACCATGACGCAGAGGCGTAATTTATTTCTGAATGCTGGGACGATGTTCATTACACGCATTGAGGGCTGCAATTATGATCTCTCTTCCAGGATTTAACAACAAACAAATAAATTAGAATACTTAAGTATGCAAAATGGTACCAGTTGTGACTTATCAATAGTGCAAACCTGTTTTGGATGACTTTTGCCCTGGCTTCCTTGAACTCGACAGAACTTGAAGGTTCAGCTCCTCACTGGACTGGAAAAGAACTGAAACTGTCAAATACAATGTTTCCTAATTTGATGTCTGATTAAACTGTCACTTAGGCATTTGTGTAGGCTGTAGATCAATCCATGGCAAGCAAAGAATGAAGTGAAAAAGTGTGATCTAGAGCAAAACATGCCCAACCAATACCTAAGTTATTAAAGTAGCATTTTAGAGTGTGCTGTAAGTTAAATAGAAGAGTGTTCAGGATGGTAAAATACCAAAGGAGTGCTGACATTAAGGTGTACCTGAAAACACAAGCTTTTAAAAAATATTTTCCTGACATCAAATACGTGTTTGGACTGCATTTTGCAACTCTGAAGGGAGTTGTGGAGTAACTACCTATGCAACTACATTGTCTTCAGTAGGACTACTTGTTCTTATAAAAATTAATTAGTGTTGCAAATTCCAGGCAGTTGTATTTTTCAAATGGGGTGTGCTGCACATAGTAAAGATTCATTGCAGTTTTGTCAGAGTTCCTGGCTGCTTTGGCAGCAGTCTTGCCAAATATACTTTCTTTTGTCTGAATGAAATATTTCATATCCAACTATGCTGTTTGTTTTACTTGTAGTCCTTATTCACTTGTAAGCATCATTACTCTATTTTTTTACTTGAGTATTATTTTGTGAACTTTTACTAATGACTTCACTAATTAACTATGGTGTTAAATAATTTATGTTTTTATTAAACAAAACACTTCCTATCAGTTAGTGTTGGTATTTTTTCTGGCTGATGATGTCCAGTTTATTTTTACTCTGCTAGGAAATTCTTTCTCCTCCCCCTCTGAAGCAATAAATAACATAAAATTAGAAAGCCCTTATTTAGTAGACAGGACACTTGATTCCATTAAAAAAAGAAGTGAAAATAACAATGCTGGGCACTGATGTGTGAAATGCGCCCAGATGCAGAGGACTAGTTGCTGTATATTGTAATATCTTCCTTGCACATGTTTTGAAGACAGAAAAATCTGCAAACTTTTTTCTTTTGAGTAAAGCACAGCAGCAAATCCTCTCTTTTTGCCCCACTGGTGGTTGCTATTTGCCAGCAGTCCCAACTTTGCTGTGCCTGGAGTGTGTGCATGGAGCCTTGCCCTAAATGGGGCTTTCGTGTGTGTACTGGAAACTTAGTAATGTCTCTTTCCCCAGTCAGAGGTGGTGTAAAATTACCTCACTCCTGGGGCTGCCTGATTCTGTCCAGGCTCCCCACCTCTTACGTCCCTGCAGTGTGTTCCAGCTCATCATCCTGTGTGACATGTGGCATTTAGAGATTTTATAATGGGGAAAAATCTCGACATCTTACATTTGTTAAAATGTCCTGGTCACATTTAAAACAAGGGCAGAGCATGACATCAGGTTCCACATCAGGGAGAGCTGAGCAGTAGCCAAGATCTGGGAGCTCATTGGAAAGCATTGTAAAATGTTAATTTGCCATTGTCGACACTGAAGACAGAAATAACACTTCAGATAAACACCACGGAGAGATGGTAGTTCTAATCAAAGGCACAGCACCTCCTTTCATGCTTGCGAACTAGGGCTCCAATTATGTTCACTGCTCTGAAGCTGAATAGAGCTGCTTTGCCACACTTTCCAAATTGAGAGGAGAGGCAGCAGTAGTGTCTTCCAAGGCACAGTTCCAAATAACAATTAAGCAGAAGGAATCAGATAAGAGCCAAACATGAAAATGCAGGAGTTGAAAATAAACTTTTCATAATGTTTTCTTGTAATTGCAATAGCTTTTGTTTTGCTTCTATTTTTTTTTTCCCTACCACATGGTTGGTTAGAGACTTCTTTTCTTTTATACACAGTGTCACTGTGGCTAGTTTTCTGCATTCATTTCACAGAAAAGGAACAAAAATATCTGAAATTTAAAAAGGTTTATGATCCTTCAGTATTAAAATTAGAGCCTTCACCCTAAAATCTCTTTAACAAATCATGAGCGTGGCACAATGGCAAAGACAGTTTTTACCTTTTGTTCAAAAATATGGTTGATGCATTCATTTTAGAAGAACTCCTTTTTGGTATCAGTAGATTTTTTATTCTTCAGATATTGCTGTTGGGATTTTAAATATACAAAAAAAGGATAAAACTTTTAAACGCTTTAATGGTTTAAAAGGAAGTTTTTAATTAAAAAACTTTATATAATGCTTCTTGTTTCTGTGTTAATTCAATCCACATATTTTCTAAAATCACTTTACAGTGAATATCATGTATATTTACTGAATATTGCTTAAGTACTTAGAGGACTTAAATTTCAGTGGAAGAAAGGAATTCCAGAAGGATTCAGATTACCTACTGAAAATTTTCCTTTTTCATTAGATGAAGCATTACAGTGTCCTGCAAAATTGCTTCCTGAGCCATGATGTGTGAATTAAAATGCAAGAGTTATAAAAGTCTCTGAGAGACTTCCTTAGAGGGTGACACCAATTCATTGCTGGAACAAACCAGATAAAATGTTGCTTTAAAAAGTGTGAATATTAGACATTTCTAGCTGCCTGGCAATAGCAGCATCGTGGGTCTTTCATTGTTCTGGTGTTTGTAGGTTTTTTGTGTGTGGTTACACCGTATAGTGGCTATTATGTTTTTATGATAGGGCAGAGATATTGAGAACTGTGTGTAAATCAGCAACGCAGAAGAAAATGTGTGGCCGTGTTTTCCCCGTGTTTCTCAATAGCCATCAAATTGCATTTAGTTTTTTCCTTTAAATAATTTGAGGAGCAGACATCATAAAACATAATAAGTGTATTTGTAGCATCACTTAATTCAGAAGGCAGTAGGGGATGGATCACAGTCAAACAAGGGCTAATGAGAACACAGAGGAACATGACAACCGAAAGTCTCTGTTGACTAGTGAACTAAATCTGCCGGCTGGACGCGATTGTCTGACGGAGAATTGAATGTCAGGATCATTTAGGGTTAACAATGGCCCACTGCAAGCAAAAGCAGACAGCTATGAAAAATAGCCGGCATGGTAGTCATTCTGCAGGGACCGTGGATGCAAACTTGATAATGAGGCACTTCATTCACTACATCCTTCTGCTCTAATTACTCAGGTGAATAGGAAATACTTCGTTGAAGGCGGGAACAGACTAGAGCAAAAACACTTGTTTGGTAAACACAAAGACTGATGGGGTTTTTTAATGATCCTGTTCCAGCACATATGAAATTAGTATGTATGCAGTGCAACCTATTTTATGGATGTGGAAACTGGGAGGGGATAGAAATATTTTCTGACTAGTGGAGGGAGGCCAGGAAGATTAATGTAAAGATTGGTACTCCAGGGTTTTCTCTTTAGCATTCTGTCCAGTGTCCATGCAGAATATTGCAAACAAATTGACTTATTTTAAGTACACCTGCACTTGTAAAAATATACTGTGTTAGTTCAGTCAAGGGGGTTTATTAATTGGAGTTTAGTATACATGCTTTAGGAACAAAACTGCTGCATGTAGGGAATAGAAACAAGAGGAGGTCTGAGAGGGGGAAATAAGCAACTTCAGAAGAAAGCTGCTGCTTGGGAGAGACTTGCAAAAATGTGGCAATTAGAAATTGGAACTTCAGAAGAAGGAACAGAAGATAGCATGTAGGTGTGTTATAGCAGAGCTTTGGTTGCTTCAGTCATGTTTTTTAGACTTTAGAAATTCAGATATTAAACCACTTCACTTTTTAAAACATTTGTTTTGTGCCATTTACAGAAACATTTGGGATGAACTCTCAGGACCTATGAACAACATTCTGTGTCCCCCCAGTAGCTCTTAGCTCTCTGGTGTTGTAACTCTGACTGCAGCCTGCAGAGTTCCATGTAGTCTATGACTTGGAGAGCTGTTAGGAAAGATGAAGCTTTCATTCCCTGATTTCTGGTACAGGTTTTCAGGAGGCACCTTTATAGTTGTCTGTTGCGATGGGCACCTCTGCCTCGATTCAGTCCTCTCCAGCCTCTTCATCTGGTGCAAAACAGCTGCAGCAGAGATTGAACTTCAATAATCAAGCTGCTCTTTCAAACATTTAATGTCATAGGATCCCTTTCTTACATGTAGATGAGTTGTGCTCATAGTGGTTTTGACAAGAGTTTTGTCTTGTGTTCATCTGTTGTGTGCAGGTTGCTCGCTGCCCCTCCCTTCAGAAGGGTTTGTTTACCAGCACTGGGATGTTTGTGTAGAGTGCCAGTCCTGCAAGCTGCTCAGAGTAGATGGACCCCTATACTCAAAGCTCCAGCAAAATCAGCAAGGAACAGGCTTTGAGCCACAACATCTTGGCTGCAACTTGTGTATACTAACTTTAAAGGCTGGGAAAACATTTTCTCTCTTGCAGTCATAGATGAAGATGTCAGCTCAACATTTCATATGAAACTTTGTCCGCCTGATTGTTTGTGAGAACTTTGTCAAGCCAAATGAATTTTCACTGTGTTTGGCTGTGACAAGCAGGTTTACAAGTCCTGTGTAATGCTCAAATGCAAACAATCAGCACAAGCTGCGGATGGCACTTTTAGCRGAAAAAATGTTTCCACACCGGTAAAGTAATATCAGTAAAATCTATGCTCTGAGCAGACTTCAAATTTTTCTTGCATTTATATCTCCTGCAAAGGCAGGGAGTATAATAAACTAGTGTGTAGCAGCTGTAAATTTTCTGAGGATTTATCTAACCACAAATACATCGAAATGGGGAAATAGGTCTATATTAAACTGTGCAAGATGCTGCTGGAACTCAGCCACTTCTGCAACATCCTGTAATTAATTTATTATGACAGGTCTGGCAAACTGAAACACCCAATACGCTTGCGACAGACTGTTATGATATAGCTGTTTGAAAACTCTGTAGTCACATAAAATACAGGTATTAAAGGAAAAAAGAAGAAAAGGTAGCCCGGTGTTACCATTATTTTTCTGTTATGTAGAAATTTTTCACCAGATTCACATTCACCAGCATCCTGGAGTGCACATGGCAGACTCAGTACCTCTGCCTGCACTAGCTGGGGAAGGAAATTGTTGCAGAATATATTGGCTTAGATCCTACTGTTCTGGGATCAGAAGGAGAGATAATGAAGTTCTGTGGACATGTTCAACTGAGGGACCTTTTTTCACACATTTTCTGAGTCAGCGCAGGCCTAGCCATGTCTTTTGGTGATGAAGTTAATAAGAGGAGCTGAGACACTCAGTGATGGTTTAACTTTCTTCTTGATCAGTCCATATTTGTTTTACTGCCTGTGTTTAAGACTCTTGGTTTCATTAAATAACAGTGAAAGAGTTCCAATGAAATTGTCTGTGAGTTGCAAAGAGAAATAGTACAGATTTATCACAAACCAATTTTTTAATGTCTCTAGTTCCTACAGAGGTGACTAGAACAGGTTGTCCTTGCATTCAGCTGCTTATCCTAAGTTCATTGCCTCAGTTTTCAGGTAAAATAAATACTGGATTTCATCTTTTTCTGGAGGTTATCTTCAATGTTGAACATCCTGCTCTTAATCCACAGCTAAACATAGCTAATTCAGCACTGTGCAACTGGATAATTTAAAGAAAATCCTTTCTCTCCTCCCAAATTTTTGGTAAATAGAATAGGCTGGTTTGCTGCCTTGCTTGTGCTGCCTGTTTCAAAGAGCACAAGTTAAGCCTTTGCATATCCATTGCTGCAGGTGAGCCATGCCAAGTACATGCAAGTAGTTATCATCACCAAGTGTTACTCACTTGGTAGTGCTGGTTTTTTATGGACCATAATTATTCCTTTATTTTCCTCTCAACGTTTTTATTTTGCCATTGCTTCATCAGCTTGCCTTTTTTTTTTTCAGTGTATGTCATCAGGATTTTGACATCTTTGTATAGACACTGTATAAAGCAACTTCATGTTATGTTCTGCATTCATTTTAGAGCTTAATGGGGATATACAATCATGGATGTAATAGTGACATCAGCCTGAGGTTCATTAAAATAAATGCCATCCAAAGCCAAGCTTTAGCAGGCTGCATAAGCCTATAATAAGCTTATACGGGGTTGGTTAATCCCCATTGTTGTTTAGTATAATGTCATAATAAAAAAGTGACATCAGGGAAAGGGCAGAAGGGGCAGTAAATGTGCTCTGCAGTGTGGCCAAGCGCTCCTGACATCCCTGCTCCTTAAGCAACAGCATGAGCAGAGCTGAGCAGGTCCAGGCTGCATTGGAGGGTGACTGAAAGTGGCTCTTTGTTAAGTGAGACAGAGCTACAGAGCCACGAGCATCCCAGAGTGGCGTTCCTTGGTGATGCACTGTGGGTGTGCACAGGCACACAGAAGGTGTGGAGGAACACGTGGCCCTGCACTGGCTTGCTTCCCAAGGATACAGCTTCATTGGGCCTTGCAGGCCCTGTTCTCCATGGGGAACGTCCCGAAATCAGGACTCCCAGTTTAGAGCCCAAAGGTTCTAATTTGTTGCCTGTATCCAAAGGCTTGGATGAGAAGGAGGTGGGCTGCCCCTAGGGTAAGCAAGGGCACCCAGGGCACCCTCCTCAGGGGCTGGTTCTGAGCAAGGCCAGGGCTGGGGCTGCCTGCTCCCCAGGGAAGAGTGCCAGTCACCGAGCCAGCCCTGGGAAGGAGGGTGGAGCTCTAGGCGGCACTTCTGCCTCACACTCGGTTGAAGTGGTAGCTGCAGTTGTCTTTCTTGCTCTTCTTTCAGTCAGGGCTAGATTTCCTCTGAAAGCAGAAAAAGCTCTCAGTGGCAGCTCTTTGAGTTCAGTGTCTCTGGCATTTTGCCCTTTGTGCTCTTTGTCACCACAGTAGGATGGGTTTTCAAGTCATGGTTGGGAACCTGGGCACCTGGCTCTTTCTGAGACTTACTTGAGGCAGTGTTTTTGATATCAGTTTGTGGAACAAGAGTTAGAGACTTGGCTGCCTCCAGTTAGATCCCTGAATAGCCTGAATTCAGAAGGAAAAAAATTGTCTGATAATTCTGAGGCTCTGCTCATTGGTCAGGTTCTGCTCATTGGTCAGGTTCTGCTCATTGGTCAGGTTATGTGTTGGAGGAAGACCTATGTAGACATGGTCTAAGATACAATTTCCTGATGGTTTGTGCTATCCTCTAGCAACAGCTGGATTCAGTTGGCTTCATCAGGAGAGTTGATACTTTTAACAATTCCTAGCATTGATTGTTTTTTCATGCCAGTGAAAAGGAAGGCGACACAGAACAAGGAATGCTGACAGCCATTACCAACATCACTATCAACAAATATTTGTCCTCAGCCATGATAACTAGAAGAAGAAAGCTGTAAGACTCAAATATCTTCCAGCCTAAATGTCCACACAATGCTGCCACCAAAGGTGATGAACCTAATATTTAGCTCAGGTTACTTGTTCTAAGGACATGTTTTGCAAGGAGAGGAAAAACTGACTAGTTCAGCACATTGGGGCTGACATTGGTCAAACACTGTCAAGGTTTGGTCTTTTTGGAGGCTGAGGTTTCTTCATTGAGTCGTTTGAACTCCACCAGTTTCCCACACTAAGCTCAGTGCTGTAACATCTGTGAATGTTTTGGGTTATATATTTTTTTTAAGTGGTTTTGTTCCATTTTCTTTTTTTTTTTTTTTTTGAATGTGTGGTAAAACATTGGAAATTTGTTTAATTGAAGAAATCTATTCCTAGTTCATTTGAACCGTTGGTATGTTTTTCCAGAGCACTGCCATACTTTCCTAGAACTAGAATTAGCTAAATTTAGACACTTGCTTTCTTAGGACCCAGCAATGGACTAGCTTCCAAGTTGAAGATGCATGTGTTTGTGCCTGCAACAGTAGCTGAATGCTGGTTAACCTCACTTGCAGAGTTCTGGTGTGAATTGGAGTTTCTTGTCATGAATTCATCTCACAGGGTCAGACTGAATCCTGTAAATTGAATAAGAACTCAGCCAGAGAGAGGAAAATAGAATTTGCTGCCATTTGAACATGTGCAATACCAGCAGAGAAGTGCTTAAGCAGGGCCCTGGCAGTCTCTCTGCACAGTGCAGCAGTGTGGAAAACAGGCCTGGCTCTCCGCAGATTTGTGAGCAGTGGCACATGTCACACGGGATTAAGGACTCCTGGAAGGACATGCAATTTGTGGTGCTGCTCCCATTCTCCCTCCCAGCCACCCTCAGTTCCCTGCTGGCCTCCTGCCTCCTGTGTAAAACTCCAGCTGAAATGGAGAAATGGGATGGGCGGCAGTGTGCCAGCCGCCCGGGCATCCCACGCCGCTTATCTCCCTGACGGACGGCCTGCCGTCCATCCCTGGGGTGACTCACTCCTTGTGCCTCCTGTGGCTCAAAGAACTTACTCACTCCTGGAAAAATCTGTGCAAATATTGGTATAGCTGCCTTGTTTTACATCGGCCCTTTTGAAGGTTGGCTTTTTTGTGGAGGCAGGTTGGCTGCTGATTTGCCGCTATAGTTACAACTTTTTTGACTAGAAAGGTGTGAGTGGAAGTAGTTTTTGCTTCTTCTGTCCTAAGGTGCTAAAGAGTCTGCTCTAGAAGAAAAGCATTTGGAAATGCTTTGGAAAGTTAAATTAAAAGCTGTGGTCTGGAATCTTAGTGCTGTCTGAAAACCAAGAAAACACTCTATCAAAAGGTGTTGAAATGATTATTTGTTTCCACCTTGCTGAGTTTAATTTACAGCTGGTTTTGTGAGTTTCAACTGAAATCAGATTAGTTAACTTTAATCTGAAACTTGTGTCTAAATACTCAAAGACCTAACTCATTAGCTATATTTTATCAGTATTTACTAAAAAATACCAGCAGTGATTTTACAAATTTTGAAAAGAATAGGATTACATTGTCATAGGAAATATTGAAAATGTTGACAATTTTTCACAAAAAAATTCTGTGCTTATTTAAAGACTATTTTGGGGAAAAATCTTTTTATGAAAAATACTGATGTTGGATATTCAAATCAGCTCACTCATTGGGCAGTAAAAGTGGTCTAAGTGAATAAGAGTGCATAATAAGTGACATGACTTTTGATTTCAGCAAGATTTTTGATAATGTCTTATATGATGTTGTTATTACAAAAAATATGTGTGAGGGGGACTATATGGTCAACTATCACAAGGAGTTGATGCATAACTAATTAAAAAAGAAAAGCTGCATTCAAAAAAGAGTTATCCAAGTTTAGTTATCATACCGGGGAGATATTGCAAGTGAGGTCCCTGAGGTCAGTTCTCTGTCACTTCTATTCACTATTTCCATTAATGAGCTGGATGATGTAGTTGTATTTATAAAATGTGTGCGTGACACCAGGAGTTTGCAGGCAGTTTGTAGGACATGATCAGAATTAAAAATCATGTTGGGAAATGGAAGTAATGGTGCAAATCAGTAAAATTGGAGCCAGTAAGATTTGTGCTAGAGGAAGAAGGAACCAAAGACAAAAATACAAAGTGGCTTTTCAGTTTAATTGCAGAAAAATGTGAAAGGTGACAGGATCAAAGGCAAGCTAAGTGAATCATCAACACACTATGTCTGTTTGGAAAAAAGGGTCACCTGAGTGATATTAGCAGACGTGAAGTGTGTAAGATCAGATTATTACTTCTTCCCAAGTTATGCTGGTGAAGCTTCAGCAGGAATACTTTGCTTTAGTTTTGGGCACTGCATACTGGAGCTGGCAGAAAAGCTGGAGATATGGTTCAGGGAACAGCAGTGGGCATGACAAGAGATTTAGAAACCTACAAAAAATGTGCAAGGGATTGGAATTTTTAGTGTAGAAGAGGTAGGGATTGGGAGACACAATAGGGGTGCTTAAGGTTTTTACAGAAAGCAATGAGTGAAGTAGCTCTGTTTGGCACAATCTATGCCCATGTGATTTCATTAAAAAGCTCATCTCTTATTTTTTCTCTCTCATGGAAAAGTTACAGCAGTGTGATGGAGAAAAAAAAAGTATTTCTGAGTCCATTTAAATTATATGATCATATATTTCCTTTCTTTCTCTTTGTTATGTGTACTATTATTAGTTGTCTTTTTCTTCCTCTAAAATAGCATCTGTATGACTCACTTAGATCAGTGTTGGTGCATAACAAACATTCTTTGAGAAGAAAATTGCAGTGAAAATTTTTTATTCATTATCTCCTCTGTCATAAATCTCTAGCTGGAGCAAAACTCCTGACCCTGAATCTTTCTCCAGAACTCATGAGCCCATGGCTATTCAGTTTTTATTGTGCTTCTCCAGTGATTTATGGCATGACCTTGAGTAAATTGAACCTCCACTTCAATTTCCCTGTCTTTAGCTGAAGATACTAATATTTCTCCTGTGGACAGCCAGAGCTAGTCTGTGTAAGACTGTCTTGACAATGTCCAGTCCTCAAGCAGAGTCTTAAAAGTTTAGCTGTCACCTACCTATGACTCAGTAGTTGAAAGGTAGTCTGTATTTACGATGGGACTAAGTTTTGAGGATTTGGGTATTTTTTAAGTACTTCTGTAAAATTGTGTTTTTTCAGTCTTATGGCTTGGAAGGGCACTTTAGATTATTTCATTTTGGGGCTGGCACCATCAGGCATGAGAGCAAAAAGCTCTGGAAAAGGCCTTTGTTTGTAAAGGTGGAGTACTCAGCTGTAGTTGGACACTATAACTTATTACAATACACTCTGCTGGCAGCTATAATGGTAGAGCAAGCTCCACTGGAGCTCCAAAAATCTGGGATGGGACTCTGGCCAGAAAAACCGAAAGCCTTGAAGTATGTTCCATGGCAAGGAAAGAGAGGTTACTTCTCCCCTCAGGTTTCTTGCATTCAAAAGTGATAATTACCATCAAAACAGAGAGAAAAGATAAATGCCGGATAAGCTGGCAAAGAAAGGACCCAAGATTCTGTCCTCTACAAACCGGAATGCCTGCCCAGCACATATAATGCTGTCTTGATTTGATGACAAAATAGGAATGTATTAAAAAGTAGTTGAGGAGACCCTGCTTATTTTACGGAACATGAGATAATTATGTCCTATCCATAGATAGGAGGGTCATGCTGCAAATCCAGTATTTATCTCAATTGTAAGCACTCTCTCACTAAGGAGTGGAAGTATCTTTACTTTGAAATGGGATTAATAAAAGGTGTGACCACTTAGGCTATTGAAAAATATGCAGACTTATATGATGACAGCAGGTAGAGGTATTTCTGGTGGGTCCTGACCTCTGCACCTTCATTTTATTAATTCACTGAGCCATATGTTTAAACTAAAATAAATACTGTGGTACAGCGGGAAATATCTCACTGTTGAAGAACTTGGTCTTTTCCCTGTCCATTTCTCTTCTTTTGTGGTCTCAGTTGGTGAATGGTCTGTAATGTCCTCACATTTTTTCATTTCTATTTCTGGGGTCTCTTTCTCCACTTTGCAGAATTAACAGGATTTCTGTTCAGGAAATCAGGTAGTCTGCAAATGCAACCATTTGGTGGACAGGAGGGAAATAATAGTCAGGAAATTACCTACACCGCGTTACCATGTTTTGGTTTTGTTATTTTCCCTACATTTTCCCGTTCCCACAAACTCTCTGAAAGCACCAGTTCTACTCCAAGTCTGAGAAATCACTTATTGCTTGCTAGTATAAATGTATTTTCTCCGTCAGTGTTTTAGTTTCATGCTACATAGAGTATATGTGGATTTTATGGCACATGTATTCAATAACCCCGCCAGCCATTCAAATAATTTGGGGTTTGGTGTCAAGTGACGGAAGCTGGACAATTTTTCTACAGGAGTTGCTGATGCACATCTGAGTGCACACAATCAGTGCATTTAATTGTCCACAGTGGGCTGCATGCTTGTCCCTGAGAAGGCTCCAAAGCGCTGGAGGAGCAACTTTCATCTCACATCCCTTACCAGGACTGAGCCCCTGTCAACTTTAAAATGTGGAAGTTCTACAAACAGAGATGTTTTTGAGCTTCACTGCTGGGCAAGTCTTGCTGGAGTCCATGGGAGCTGCTGGGCTTCCCTGCTCTGGAATACCCTGACAAGGACTCAGATTTACCTCCTCCTGAGTTCTGGCAGCTGGACATCAGAGGATCTAAAGCAGAGGGAGCCCCAGGAGCTGGGCCTGGGCAGCGCTGGCCCCTTGCCCAGCTCTGTGCGGGCACAGCCCTGCCAGGGTGCCCCGGGGCGCTGCCGCGGCCGCGGAGTTAAAGTGCAACCTCCGAGCCCGGCTCCCCAGCCGCTGGTGCCTCGTGCAGGTCACGCTGGCAGCGCCCATTGTTCTGGAGCATTTGAAGGGCATCCAAGCTTTGGCATCATTAGATTATTGCCATGGTGCTCGGGCTGCAGATCCTGTACAATAAAAGGGGTTTTACTTTTTGTTCAATCACTATTAGCTGTTATCTGCAGCTTTCATCTAGTCTCCATTAATGAGAGAACAAATAATTCCAGGGACTAAATAGATGTTTGACCATTCAAATATATGCAAAGTGATACCATTTATAAATGGGAGGAAGTTGTTTTGCAAGCCTAGAATTCCATTTGCTGTGGAATTTCCATTTAACAGAGTGAATCCAGTTAAATCCTGAAATACTACACTTAAGGTTTTGTCACACTTCATCTGCCTTTCAGCTGAAGTCTCCTAAAGGCTGATATTTCTAAATCCCTTTCCATTTCCTTAGTGGATAATTATCTGTTGATACTATTAACACTGCTGCAAAGAGGAAAACATCAAGCTATTCTCCATCATTTTGCTGACTGAAAAAGCAATAGGCTTGAACTGCAGCGAGAAAGATTCAGGTAAGACTGTGAGAAAACATCGTGTGAGGAACTGAGAGGTCTAAAGAAACTGGGCATCTCTGTCACCAAACAGTGTTTTCTATTTTTACGGCCAACAGACTATGCAAGACTTGCTGCTGCAGTCTCCTGGCAAGGGAAATGTTTTCTCTTTCACTGAGTCTGCACATGGAATTCATTCTCCAAAGGATTGCATCACAGCCCGGCTTTCCAGCGGCTCCAGCCCCGGGGCAGCCCTGGAGCTCTCGGCTCTGCAGGCACGGCTTTCCCTGGCGCTGCTCCTGGGGCAGGGTGGGCGGTTTCGCTGAGGGCCAGCAATGTGACTGCAGCTCAAATCCCCAGCTCCTGGTGAGGTGTTTTGAGCTGGCCTATTTGAGGTGAATCAGGAAGGGCTCAGTAGCTCTGACACCGGCGCTGAACTCCTGCTGTACTGGTACAACTGAGCATTTGTTGCCCACTTTCCCCTCTTTCCTCCCAGACCTATGCATTATTCTCTGTTTACCAAAACTGCCTCATTTACAGCTACAGAGGCTTTGGCAGAGCTAACTCTGGGTTTTGTCACAGCTGAAGAGCAGCTGAGCAGCTGCAGAGCATCCTTACCAACTCTCCACCCTGAAAGCTGAGGCACCAAAGACTGAAGGTAAAAACAAGCCCAGATGTTGCCTGCTTGACTTCTCTGTCCTGCCATCACTCAGCTTTCAGTGGTGGGTAGGCAACTGTCAGAATTTGTGACAAATCGGAGGGACAGTTAGTTCTAATTCAAGTTGCTATGGAAAAAAACTGATGGTGGGGGAAAAAATGACCTGGACCAAATAAACTTTCTGCAAGGTGAGAAACTGCACTACCAGTGAGGTTAGACATGCATTCAGCATGTGATTGGAGAAGGGAGAAAAAGAAAAGCCCAGTGCATTTTGAGAGGGGCATTTTAAGGCATCAAGTGATGGAAGCAAGAAAAAGGGACCTTTCCCTCTCTGCAGCCACTGCAGTGAGCCTGGTCCTGGAGGGCTGGAGAGACCCTTCACTGACAGGTGGATTCCCCAGAGACTGTCAGAGAAGTAAATACACCCTTGCTAATGACAGCTGCTTAGCTAGAGAGTGAAAAGGAGGCCAATACGTATAATACTCAAATGGTAACGATGGACATTTTCTTTTTAATGGAAGGAGGTATAAATAGCAGGAATGAGATGAAAATGAGAAGCAAAACTTGGGCTACATGTAAATGGAAAAATCTTAACATTGAGATAATGGGATCATCACCTCAGGGTAGCAATGGAAGCCTGCAGTTTAGGACCTGAACAACCAGCCAGAGAAGGAGCACGAGGCACCACATTACAGGGAACAGTCCTGCCTTTTGCACTTGAATTTGCTCACAAGGCTCCTTTGCCACTTCTCCTTGAGGATCTGAAGGAATGTTTAATGTGGACGGCTCAGCCAAACTGCAGCTTTGGGAATTCTTATCTATCCTCAAAGTCTTATCTTTTATTTCTGTTGTTTAGATTTGCTGACTTCCCGTCTACAGCGCTTATCCAAGTTTATTGTTCAGTTTTACTATTCCTTGCTTAACAATTGCTCCTTTACTCTTGACGGTGCTTCTTGAGTGATTTCTGTTTATCTTTACCACCAAGTTCAGGTGTTAGAAGTAACATGCTAACCTTGGAGCCGTCTCAGCAATCCAAAGATGCAAATTTTCCCCGCAGATTTGCTGGGGCTTTTTTACTTGCATATCAGCCTTTTCATTTGTAGCATAGTTCTAAACTAGATATGACTTTTGCATTTCTCTGCTCATGTAATTTTGTTCTAGTTCAGATAGCTTTTGGGGTTTTTGATTGGTTGTTTTCTGTCTCTGACCCTTTCTAGGCAAAAAAGGGTTAATTAGCCTCAGTAAAACATTGACAATCACTGGGGACTGCTGCAACTGAGATGAAAAACAAGACTGCACCTGTATGCTGGCAATTTCAGATAGATTCTGGTCAACTATTTTTCTCTCCTGCTTTGTTCTGCCAGCTGCCTCAATGCTTTGGATGCAGGTGGAAGGATGGACTTTGCTATCTATAAAAAAATTAAATGGTGAAGACCAACTTCCGTCTCACCTCCCCAGGGATCAAAGTGATTGCCACAGAACATGGCAAAGCAGGAAGCAGGCTGCACGTGGTCTCCATGCGAAAGAAACAGGCTAAGAAATTTTCCCCTTTTTGCCTCCCTCCTATCTTTCTCATCCCCTTTATTTTTCTTTTCTTTTTTTTTAATTTGTAAGAGACAGTGAAAGCATGGAAGGAGTCCCAAACTGATTGACCATAACTGGGGGAATGAGCCGCCGCTGCATAGTACACGCCCTGCAATATCACTGCTGCAGTTCCTCGATAGAGGAGCTATTGCAGCTCCTCCAGTAAGCAAAAGAAAGGCAAAAGATTCTCTGGGATCTCTGGCTGTGTGTCTTGATGTGTGCCTATGAAAGAAGTTCTCACAGAAACTGTGTAGATTTATGTCATAATATGCCCTTGTATGATTAAAATGGGTAGTCCTACCTGCCTGTGAAGGTGCCTTCACTGCAGAGCAACAGAAAACACATGGACTCTTGAAAGGTCTGAGATCTATTCTCAAAACAATATTTTACTATTAAATAATTCTCTTAGCAGCAAATTTTGCTTGACACAATAGGAACTTTCTGGTGTTGTGCCTCTCAGTGTCTTCCAGCCAGGCTCTCCTTGACATTTCTGATTGGTGCTGTGATAGAAACAAACAACAGGTAAAGAGCAGTAGTAAGATCTGAGATATTTAAATGTGAGTGGAACATAAGACTTGCAGGATAACAGTTCTATGAAAGGGCTTTGTGCAGGGGGAAACCCCCAAAATATCCATTGGAAAAGTTAAAGAGTTACTCACTGTTCGTGTGGGTTTTGAAAATACTATCAGAAGGAAAAGACATCTCATTTTCCCCCTCCTTCTTCAGTGATACGAACAGATGTGTAATTTAGATTGTTTTCCTGGGTTGTAGTTTTACATCACTTCTCTACAAGCCCACGCCTTCAAAGTGCCATTAAAAAACCAAAAAGGAGAAAAAACAGAAGTTGCTAAATGGAGATCAGTGAGTTACAGCAGCTGAAATTAACCCACATGCATACTGCAATGAAGTGTATGGGGACTTTGGAGGAGGTAGCTGGGTCGGGTTTGTGTAATTTTATTTTGAGCTGCCCATGACCTTCTAATGCTAATCTGTCTTTAAACAGTGTATATTTATGTGTATAACATGGGTAGCTGGTTACAAAATAACACTTGGTATTAAGAAATATTAACAAAATCTCACATGTCAGGGCATGCAGTACCCCAAAAAGAACGTCTTGGCCTCTCCTCCGCCAGTGCAGAAAATACTAACCTGGTTTGCAGGTAGCTCCCGCCTGTCCTACAGCACCAGGAACCACCACTGTGGTGTGTGTGAGGCACAGGAGGACAGTGGCTGGATGGAGGAGCTTGCCTGCTTTGGTACAGGCACAGTGTGCCCCTGTGCCCCTGTGCTGTTTGGCCTTTCTGACGTGCACCGTCAGTGCCATCCCCGACTTGGCGTGGCAGCTCCTGCCCGCGCTGGTTGTGCACCACCACTTCCACATGCAGTCATGGGACAGCACTTTGTCCCACGTGTGTCATGCAATTAGGGAATGCTCCTGTACCTGCGCTTGCCCAAGGGTGCAAGTGAGGTTATGCCTTCTGCTGCAGAGAAAATCAAAGCCTGTAATATCTTTGCATTAGCTCAGCCATTGATCTAAGAAGCTGTATCAGGTAGCCTAATAAAAATATTGCTCTCCTTGTAAACCTTGTCTGACTCTGTAGTAAATGAGTTACTTTTCCTGATAGCTGATGAGAATTTGCTTGGTGTTTGAATGAGTTTCTGAACTTTCTATCCACACTGTGAAGTTTTATCTTACGTGTGGCAGAATATTGGCATCATTAAGATAAATGATTCACTGCTTCTCTTTCATAGGGACAGTTACATAAAGCAGTTATGATCCTATTCATATCCCTCATTTTACATCCAGATGCATTAGTAATAGTTAATTTTGTCTTACAGAGGATGAATTTAAGGTTATGTTTAGAGTCTGCATTTTTTACCAGCAGTGCTATTTGTAAGTAGGCAATTTTATGCTTTTGTGAGCTCACATTTGACATCATTTTCAAGTTATTTCAAATTGTTCTCCAATGGTGGAGCTGAAACCTGAAATACTTCAATGTGTCAGCAAACAGTGGTAGCAGGAAAGTGAATTCTCATTTCTTAAACAAATGAGCCTGTTTTTACCTCAAATGTGAATGATCCTGAAAGGCAAGAGTGATTTCCTGAAGAGAACTTTTTTCTTCCTTTTTGGATGCACAAACTTTGGATGGTCCCAGTCAGTGGAGAAGGCCTGAGTTGGATGCTATGTTCATTTGCTGTTAGCCTTTCCCCGACAAAGTTTTGGGTTTAGCCCAGGTTGACTGGGCTTGCATGTGGGGAGGGGCTGGGAATGGCATCCAAAGGCCCGTGTTTTGTAGTGTTAATGCAGATATGTTCTTGGCAGGCAGGTGGTCCTGGACATGTCTGATGATTAGGAGGGATTTGATACTCCACCTACTGAGCACATTAATGGATTCCCTAGTTCAGTCCTTTGTGCTTTACACATTTTAGTCTCTCCTATGAAATACTAAGATTTTTTCTAGGCAGAAATCCCAGAGCTGCTAATATCATCCTTGCCACACTGAGAAATGAAACCTGATCATTCAGTCTTGGATCCCTGCAGAAACTTACACAAGACTTTTTGTGTAATGAAATGCCTAGTTACYATACTGCAACAAAACTGTGTTCAGTAATAGCCAAATCCATAGGAATTTATGAATGCCACAATGCTGATTTTCAAAAGTGGAAATTACATAATGAATCTTGACATTGACTAAACATAAAGGGACTGTCATAGCTTTTTGAATCCTAAAATAAGATCAAATGAAGGTGTCACATTCCTTTCCCTGCCAAAGGTTTGTGTTGACTGTCAGAAGACAGTAGTGCACAACCATTACTTCTTTTCTTTAACAGTACTCATCTCTGAGACTTTCCTTTGTGTGGCAAAGGTAGGTGTGTCTAAGTGATATGAAGCTGTATTTTCTTTCAGTCCCAAAGCACTCAAGTTTCTGAAGTGCTGAAACAGCATAGGTGTTTCTGAAGAGGTTTCAGAGATCTCATTCCTGTCTATGCTCTAGCTGCAGTTCTCTTGCAATGCTATTGAACTATTCCAGTAGCCTTAATATGATCAGATATGAATACGAGGAATAAATGCTGATCTTCATGATGAAGTAATTGCCTAAAATATAAATAAGTGTGGTTAGTGAAGCTTTGCCTATATTAATATGCTTGTTCACTTTACCTGTGCTTAACACAGAAGGGCATTCTGCTTATCTGTTCAGTGAAGGCATTTGCATCTTTTCAATTACTTTTCTTAAATGTAAACTATTGGTGTCAAATGTTGCCCATCTTCTGAATAATCAAAAGGTAAAAATTATCATTTAAAGTATAAATTAAAAGATCATTAAGGCTTGGGAGTGCAGTACTTCAAAGTTAGGGGAGTCAGAACTGAGGTTTGACATGCAATTAATTCACCCTCCCCTCACTCCCCACTTTTCTGTATATTCATTACAATACTATTCTAATTACACAGGCACATTTATGTGTGTGCACACACTCATGCACATATTTACATCTGGCTCCTAGCCAGTAATTCCCATTGCTCCCAGCTTGCCTTTACACCCACCTTGCCCCGCACCCCTCTGCGCTGGTGTTGGGCAGCCTCGTCCTTGCCCTGCATCAGGCTGAGCAGCAGGAGGGACCAAGGCAGCCCAGCTGAGCCCAGTGTGACATTGCATCTGTCCCTACAGCACAGAGCAGGGTGGTGGATGGCCAAGTGCAGCCCCTCACCCTCAGAGAGGTGGTGTGACCTGCCCAGGAGGGGAGCTGCCAAAAGGAGGTGAGCCCCCGGTGCTCCTGTGCTGAATGAAAGGCTCAGAGGGCAAGACTTGGTCAAGTTTATAGGAATCCTCATAGGAATAAGAGTCACAAATTACACTCCTGCCTAAAATTTTGAGTGTCTGATCCACAGTGTAAAGCCAGGAGAGTTTCTTAATTGAAACAAATATAAGAATATTTAAACTGGTTATTATGGTTTGAGACCAAATGACAGTGGGGAGCCTAAATGGGTTTTTAATCACAGTATATGCAATGCAAAACAAAAAGTCAGTTAAAGTTCACAGGCTCATGCTATGCTAACTAGGCCTACCAGGGCGAGGAAAAACGAGTTTTCCTCAACCTCATTCTCAGAAAGGGCTGAACTGTTTTTGCTGCAACTTTTTTTTTTTTCTTCGACATTTCTCTTTATTTGTTTTCCATTCTAGAATGTGTGCTCTAGTCATTCTCCTACCTGTGGTTAGTGTTATTCAGAGAAGAAACACTGTAACTGAAACTCTGAGTTCCCTCCAGGCTAGTCCAGTACCACCTCCATTGTCTGAGAATCCTGAAAATAGTTAAAAATAAACATGTTTTTCAAAGTGGACAAGGCTGCCTTTCTAAAATCAGAACAAAAAAATCTTGGCTAAGAAGAGTAGGGGTTTTCATCAGAACCATGTACATGACCAACTACCCTGAAATGAGGTGATAATGCATGTGAATATTCTTCTACTGAAGAACATTCACCAGGTACATTTTTGGCTGAATATCAGCAATTTTGTGGTGGGAGATGATTGTGCAAGGTGTATGAAGATGCAAATGGTTCAGTCTTCCCTGCGTGTTCAAGAAACATCTGACTGAAGTGTCATGTCTGAAGTACAAGTTCTGATTTTTTAACAATCTTAAGCAGTAACTGGCTCAAGCCTAAAATAACCAGGGCTCAGACTATTCATGTTTTGCAATATTTTTAGCAGCCAATAAGTAATCGGTGTGTCTTTTCCCACACAACCTTGATGAACAATTCTGAAAAGTAAAGCTGTGTCGTAGATTACACCAGACCCAATGAGAATGCAGCAGTTGTGCAGCCCTGAAAGCTGTGGATTCTCTGATACTCAAACCACGGTGGGAGGCCAGACATTCACAGGATGTCCTGGAGCCTCTGATTTTTTCAGTCAAACTTTTTAGGTCCTCCTGAAGAAGATGGCTGCAACACAAGTTGACCAAGCATGTTGTCCGATCAGCATGGACAGCTGTGGCTTTAAACAATGGCAACCATTGTTAGGTCAATTTTAAAGTAGGTCCTTAAAGTTAATGTGATTATGCAAATGTTGCCCTAACTACCATGGCTGTCTTATATCCTTCACAAATGAGTGCATTGTCACTTTTCATTATGTGCATACAGSCCTGGTGGTTTGGTGGTATCATTGTATCTCTTGGAAATGGACCATGTAAAGGCCATTCACTGTTGGCACTGCATTGTGCTCTTCCCCAGGCAGAACAACCTTGACCCACAAATGAGGGTGGTAGAGATTTTCAGGCCAAAACCTGCGAGTGTTATTCACATGATTACCCCCATTGACTTGGCTGGAAACTCTTGCAGCAGGCATGGAAGAATTAGGTTAAAATACAGTTGTGAAATTAAGTCCAGTCCACTCTAAACCGCAATGTATCTGAACCGACTTCTGACAACCTTACTTCTAAGATAAAATGTTTTGTATTAAATCACTTGCAGCATAAATTGAAAAATTAACTGAGGGGATAAAACCCCAAACATGTCAGACAACTTCTGTGTATGATTTTTTCCATAGTGTCTGTATGATTACTATTATTAATTTCATTTTAACCATGAAATACCCTTTTACAGAAAGCCATGATCACGAATGAGGAAGCTGAGAAATCTCAGGATCTGTGTGATCTGGAAGGCAGCGGATTTCAGACGACTCATCAGTTGGGGGACATGACTGATTTCAGACTCCTGGTTGCATTGCTTTCAATGAAAACCAGTGACTTGCAGTTTCAGTTCTCATCACAGAAGATGTTCTCACAGCAATCTCTTGTTTGGATGGTTTTCTCTTTTTCTGAGTGCGGAATCTGATGTTTGTCTGAGTTCCGTCCTTTGTGAGTTTTTGTTCTGGTGAACAAGTCTCCATAAAGCAAGCACATGATACATAGATTCAGACTGCTGGTTGGGATTTGGGCCTGCTCAGTAAAATATCCTTCCTTTATTTCTAACAAAATACACAATATATATATATAATAGATACAATAGCGACAGAGATTTGCATGCACTTACCTCACGTGAGTAAAGGTAAGGGAAAATCATCACTCCCAGGGAAGTCCTTTGCTGACTTGCAGCAGCTGTCTTACGAACACAAACTTCCTCAGCAGATGCAAGGGTATGGAAACTGCAAGGGTGGCACACTCTGTTGCTTGGTTCTCAAAACATCCTTATCACTGCAACACTTCAAGATTGCTCCAGAACTTTGGTGTCCTTGGCCAGCCTGTGTATTCACTCCAGAGAAATCTGCTCAGTCCAAACCTACGCATGTAGCAGCTGGGCTCTTCTCTCACAGTGCCTGGTTTTACTGCAAAGTTTGGATTAGAGTGCAGAAACCTGCTCTGGTGGAGCAAGGCTGAAGCTGTAGCACCCTCAGCATGGTCTTCAAGAAAGTACAGGGCTGCCTTTGGGACATTCTGGAGCCTTCTGGAAAAGTTCTGTGCTCTAGACAAAAGTGGATTTCTGTTATTGGAAATCCTTTGGAAAAAGTTAGTTATGGATGTTAAAGATGAAAGAAGAAGAGCTTGTATCACTAACAGGAAGGAAAATGAAGGTATCAAATAAATTTGCATATTCACTGTGCTCAATCTGTCACATAAAAACCAAGTTGCTCCATTGATGAACTGCCAGAGAGTATGGTAATAAGTATTTTTAGGATGTTGGACAGACAGCACAGCAAAACTTGGCAGTGACAAAAAAGAGGGGGGACTGCTGGAATAATCAGCATCTTATTTTAATCATCATGCTTGCTGCTTTGTGATTTCTGTGGCAAAATCATGGTGTAGGTGTGTGTCAGGTTCAGTCCCCCCTGACCACGCTGGCTCTGGCTCTGAGATCCCACAGTAGCTATTCCAGCTGGCTGCAGAGAAGGTTTGCAGGTTTAGAGAGCCCTGGGTTTCACAGCAGCGATGGAGGAGGGACTGTCACATTGGTTCTGTAGCTTATCACCACACAAACTGCATTTCTATTTGTTATGGGTTTTCTGTTAAAGGATGTGGCCACAAATCAGAGGCTGACACGAGAAGGATTACTGCAACCTCTTTGATTAAAGAAAGTTAGGGGTGTTTCTGTGTCAGTGACAGATCAGAAGGGGAGCCTGTGAGTTGCTGCTCCTGGACTGCCACTGTGGGACTTTCATGGGGCAGCAGGAGAACCCATCCCCTTCCTGGGCAAGTGGGAAGCTGCTGAGAGGGTGACAAAGCTGGGTGTAACATGGCTTGGTGGGCCCTATTCCTGGTGGGCCCTATTCCAGCCCAGAGCATACCACCTCCAGTGAAAGGCTTTTGTGTACCTCCCTGACTGGAGGATGTTACTTGAGATACAATCAGAGCTCACTTTTCAGTGAAGATGATCCTGAACCTGGGGATACCAAGGGAACCATTGTGAGTGTGTGGGGCCTCTGCTGAGTGGCAGTGGCAGGAACACATCAGCCATGGGCCAGGAAATGATCCATGTCTTTAGTCCTGGCCAAGTATGGGCTTGGGTTCTCTGCTGTTGTGGAGATCAGAGACTTTTTTTTATCAATCCTTTTGGAGCGGTGTTTGGGCCTGAACCCCATCAGGGGCATGTGCCTTGATGAAACAGAGATGAAGTGGGCAGCAGTGCAGAAGGGATGGACAGTATGAGCAGAGCAGAAAAGAGAAGCAAAGTATAATCTCTTTTGTTTATTACTTAACTGAAAGGTATTCTAGGCCTATGACTACAGCAAACCACATTTCTTTGGTGCAAGAAGGCTTAGCTGAGCAGGTAGGAGCTCTAACCTCTTGCAGATTTCCCTTTCCCAGCCGGCAGCACAGGCTAGCAGCACCTTTATCTGTACAGGAAGGCTGAGCCAGCACCTCAGAGGTCTCTGCCTTGAGCTGGTAGGAACACAGATATCAAAAACCCACTGCTGAAAAAGTGATAGCCTCCCTGCACCTTCAGATAAGTCCTGTGCTGATGTACACTGATGAGAGAGTTACTGAAACACGAGAGAGGCAGCGGGCAGGAAAGCACACCTGCAGGCACCCTTTCAAGGCTCTCTGGGGGCTCTCTGTGTCGGGAGGGCCCCGTCAGGCTTGCAGCTGGGCTGGCAGGAACCGGGAGATGCAGAGGTGGTCGCTATGGTTAGTGTAGAAACCTATCTGGGGAGAGCTTCCTGAAACTTTCTTCTTCATCCTCTTCGCTTCTCTGACAGATGTGTAAACAGAGCGTGTCTTGGAGCTGTGTGATGGGTAGGGATTGAATCAAGGGGTAAAAGTTGTTCTCTCCATGAAATGAAATTTCCTCGGCTATGAGTCGAGCTAGGCTGTAAATGTGGATTTGCGCCGTCTGAGAAGTGGAGGCTGTTTTACAAAGCAATTAAAAATTCAGCAATCATTCTGATACTCAAATGGATTGGAAAAATGCATTCTAGAAATGTCATGTATCAAGAGGGATTATGAAAAACAAAAACAAATTCAACAACCCAGTCACCAATAATTTATGGAAAAATAATAGCAGAGTGGATACATTTTGCAGCACTTAACAACGAGCTGTTTAACCACTGCCAACTTGCAAACACAGCTGAAGGCAGAACCTGGACCTCTCTGGTATATCTTCATTATCTCACCTCCAGCAGTCACTGAGAGCAAAAAAAGTCACAAACAAGTTTGTGCTGGTAGCAGGGTCTTCAGTGAAAACCACTGAGACATCAAAGTCAAGTTCAAAGAAAAGAGGCAAACAAAGGGAACAAGTGCATTTGGTCAGGAAGCATGACTTCCTTTTGAATTAAGACATTAGACTGGAGATTGAAGGATGTGACCAGTGTCTTTCCTTGGCCACCCAGGCAGAGCCCCACCATTGCTCCTGAGCAATGTCTGCTCTCATGACTGACTACCCATGCTAGGGAACAAGGACACAGGCAAAATGCAGACCAGCACCTCAAAACCATTCTTTCCTGAACTGACATATTTTTAACATGCTCATTAAACACAAATCAACAACCAAAATCCCCACCAAAAAACTCAAAACAAAAAATTGCCGAAACAAAACAATAAACAAACCCCTAACACATTTTTAATGGATTTCTAGGAAAAACGCTTTTGTTTTGTGCTTTGCCATCACATCTGTCTCAGATCAGGAATGAGGTAGAAATACAATTAAATGTGGCAGGAGTAAGAGGAGGTTATGATTATGATGCTCCCATCACAATGTTACAGAAACATGCTTTGCCTATGTGCCTGCCTGTGTGGGCTTGAGGGAGAGCTGATTGTCATTGACTTAGCTGGCATGGATAAGGATCAAGATTACAAATACAGAGAGAGAAAACCTGGCTTTTATGAAGGATCACTTTATGCTATGGAATATTCAATGTTGTGCTTGCTCTCTGCTTTACCTTCAGCAGATTTATTTTGGCTCCTAACTAGAAAGTCTGGCTCTTTCATTCAAGCTCTAATATTTTTTTCCCAAACCAATTCAAGCTCTGGCCCTTTTTAATTAGTGGCACATGCTGAAATGATAATTTAAATTCTTTTCAGAAATCAAAAGAATTCCCACTGACAACATTATTATGTTATAATTACAGAGGATAAAAAGGTTAATAGGAATTTGAGCCAAATATCTACTCTCCATTTAATGAGAACTTGACAGAACCTGCTTTCCTTTCACTTAGGTAGGTTACTCTAAGTTTGAATGTGCCCAGGATGGCCACACACCTGTGCAAAGGGCCACCGCTAGGACAGGCAGCCGTCACCAAGACCATTGACACAGACCTGTCTCAGGACAGCTCTTGCCTGACCGGCTCAGGACGGAATTTGCCAGAGAGGTGGGACTCCTCTTGGGCCTCTGGAAGATGTGTGTTTCAGACAGTGAGGAGAGCAGGGTCCCACAGGGACATTTGTGTGAGAAAGGTGTGTAGGAGGTGGCACTTTGCTGCAAGGGAAATGCAGCCACTCTTGGTGGAGGGAAAATAATCAGCTTCCTGGGTCTAGCATCCAAAGAAAGCCTCTTCCTTCACCCATGCTGGGCACCACATGCATGCAGAAACAAACTGGCCTGAATCTACTGAGTGTTCTGTGTTTTCAGTGAAATGAGAAACAGGGAAAAGAAATATTTTCCTCCATATTAGCTCTAAGCGTGCCCATCAAGAAGACAATTATTGTAATAGTTATACATGTTTAAGATGGATTTTAAAGCAAGTGAGGGTGTAGGGGAAGAAAAGCCCACTCCTTTTTCTGGGCACCTGCAGGCTGAGCTTCAGCAGGATAATGGACTGTTTGAACTCAGCCATGATCTGTGCAGCTACCACTGGAGCCGTACGAGGCAGGAGTCTTGCCTTTAAGTCCTGTTGTAAGCTTGGCCTTCCTTTTCCCCTTTTTTCTCTTTAAAAGCTGTAACACATTGCCTAAGCAGTGTGGCATGCCTCAAGGCAGGCCTGTCCCTGTTCCCAGGTCGCAGGCTGGGTCCCGCAGGGCTCTGGCATCTTGCACAAGTGGTTTGAGGCAGCAGCCCTGGCACAGGCAGGGGCTCCCGCAGGCTTCCCCTTCCCCGTGATCCCTGCCCGGCCCCGGGCTCCTGCCGGGGGGAACCGCTCAGAAACAGCCTCGGGGCCGGCTCTCCTGGCCCCCAAACCACACAGGAGGGATGAGTGTGAGCACACAAAACAACTGGCAGGGGGCTGCTGCGAGCACTGCTCCCTTCTCACGCTGAAAGCCAAAAGCACACGAGCAGGGACCTGTGCAGAGGGTGGCAAAGGCCTTTTTGCTCCTCTCCTTTTCTGTGCATTGCATGGTTTGAGGGCCAGCGTGAGGCTTCAGCTGGGAGGCTGGGGCTGGGTAAGGAGCTAAAAGGGCTGGAAGGTACCTATGGGGGTCAGCACACACATGGCTACTCTTTCATCATGAGCTGAAGTCTGCTCTCATGAATAACAGTATGACTTTGAAGCACTTGCATCAACTTACATTTCTGCAATTTATTTTCAAGCTACTCAATAAAACAGGGTTTTTTTCTGACAGGATACCTTTTATTTGTTTGTTTGTTTTGTCAGGAATTGCTTTTATCTCTAGCCTTCCTAGGGCTGCAAGACCCTCAGGATGTCAGCTGTGTGAGGCTCTTGCAGGTCTGTCCAATTAYTTGCTGTCAAGCACAATGCACCAGGGTTTCAAAGTATGCTCTCACCTCTGTTTTCTTAAGACAAGCATGGAAAAAAGCCTGTTCTACAGTTACAAGAACTCCAGAATATTTTTCTCTTATTCAATTGGTTTCTGACCTGATTGTCCTTAGATGAAAAAATAAATTAGCCAGCATTGTGGGATAAGGGCAGTTTTGCACAAAAGATGCAGTGAGTCTCCCACTGACTGAAGCTGACCTGGACTTTGGTGTCAATAGAGATGTGCCCTGAGACCACAACATGCTCAGTACTCACTGTTTTGTGCTGTGTTCCTTCCACTTCCTTAACAATCAATGAGAACCGAGGATTTTGACGCTATGGTGCGCAAAACTCTATTCCTTGCTTATCTAAGTGTGCTGGGAAAAACCTTCTTGGCTTGATTGTTGCCTTTAACACCACCGCCAAAAAACTGAAGACAAACAAGATTAGGAGGCCACGCAGGTTTAAGTAAAAAAAGAACACACTTTATTTATCTACAAGGCAGTACATTGTTGTATAAAAAATTAAGTGCAGATAAAGCTGCACCAAATGCTATTAAGGCAGCAAAGTCAGAGGCTGTTATAAAAACACAAAAAATAATAAAAAAAAAAATCAGTGTTTTGCCATATCAATAAAGATCTGATATGGCAGTACAAAGAACCATGTATTTCTAAGAACCTGATTCAGTACACAAGACCCAAGTTAGGGAACAACTAGCTAGACATGGAACAAAAGAGACAACATGAACAAGACAGTGTTCTCCCAAACATATGAAGGTGCAATGCATGCTGTTACAAACCAAAGAGAAACAAAACAACACATCCACACAAATAAAAATCTCCCAAGAACAGTGTTCAAAAATATTGCTTATAAAAAATAAGGGGAAAAAATATAAAAGATGTAAAAAAAAATTAAAACAAAAAGGTCTGAAATGCTAGTGCATAGTCAATTAGCTAACATCAACATTTGTTTTTTTCCATATAAAGCTCTACTGCTCCTTTTACACTAGCAGCATGTCTACACACTAAGGTCTGTAGCAGCAAAACACAGTATTCATTTGGCATTTACAAAATTAAATTACTGAATAAAAATATAATTTTTCTCATAAATCTATGTTTCATACAGTAATATTTTTTAAAGCAAGCTAATTACCCACCCCCCCCAACAGAAACACACAATGTATAATGGCCTAGAACCAAAACAGAAAAGAATATTTCAAGAGGCATGGATGTTTGAGCATTCACGATCTTGATCAGCTTTCCCCTTTTGCACAGACAAGCGTTTGTAGTAATGCTTTTCACTTCGGTATTTTACACCAATTCATTTTGTTCAGTGATTTAAAATATATCTGTGTGAGTACCTGCTCTTTTATTATTACAAAACAAAATAAAAAATAAAAAAAGAAACAAACTAAACCCCACCCCTGACTAGCACATCACTGAAATAACAATACTGGTGTATTAAGTCTGTTTGATCTCAAAAAGTACAAGAAAAATTATCTTTATTATAAGACTGCACTTAAGATCATTAATTACCGATTCAAACTCAATACCTAATAATTTAGGCAAGTATCATTAAAAAAACACAAACTCTTAAGTTGGGTGAAATCCAACAAGAATATATATGCTGAGTGACTAAATGCACTTTGTGCTGCTCCCAACTGTTGTACCACAACAAAGATAGGCTCTTCTCCCATTCATGAAAAGTTCTCATGCAGAGGAACAGGAATTTCCCAGTGGAGGTGAAGTGTTCTCAGAACCATAATGCTTCTCTGTGCGCCGACCCTTTCACATCACCAGAGTCCGGGTGGGGAAGGTGCCCATGTATTTGCGCGCCTGGTCTGGCAGAGCCATCTGATCCTCGATCTTCCCACAGGACGCTGGCTCCCAGGCATTGTTCAGATGCTAAATCAGAAGAGAGAGATATTTAGTTTGAATGCTGTGTGATTTATCCACAGTCCCAGCCAAAGCCGGGCACGCTCACAATTAACTGTTCCATGAACAGGCAGTGGGATGTTGTCCTGTCCCCTGAGAAATTGAAATCTCAACACAACAGGCAAAAAAATGTCACCCTGACTTCTCAGTAACCACAGGGGCAGACAGACCAGATGATCTGCAGAGGGGATGCCGCAGGATATCCAAACTTTCCTGCTTCTCTCTCAGACAGTGTCTTTTCTATGAGGCCACAGCTACAGCCTTGGCTTTAATCCTTTAGGAAGATCTAAAGGAGAATGTACTTGGCAGGCCAACTTTATGGTCACCAGAGCACAGACAGGCTGCAATGCACAGTTAAAATATTCAATGTTATGACCACGCACGAATTCCTGTTGAACTTCCAATGTAAAAATGCAGCTGTTCTGTCCCAGAGCTCCCTAAAGGGAGCTGACAAGCTCCACAGCCTGCCCAGCGCTGCCGAGGACTCCTGCGCTCCAAGCTGCTCTCACCTGTGGGCAGCGATCAGCACCCGCCCTACAGCTCAGCTCCCCTGCCAAAGGAGGAGGGAGTGGGGCTCGACTCCCAGCAGAAACAGCTTTTTAATTATCGTGTAAGCCATTTCACTTCTTGTGGTATTTATGGAGGTTGCAGACACCATTTAGTATAATGCTAAAATGAGATAAACCTATCTGCAGAGGGCTGTGTGTGCTGTTATTTATTTACTCACTACACATGTGAGACATTTCTCATTGCCTTGAGCTATAAACAGCAATGAAATTTCAAAGCTCCTGGAATTTACCAGGATGCACAGTTTTATTTTTTTCTATTGAACTCTCTCACTTAGCCAATGTGTCTGCCTTTCCACACTGAAACTTTCTCTAAGATCTGAATAATACCTCTATTATCACACAGTTAGCTGTACAAATAGTCTGCATTCCAAAAAGGCACACAACTGTGCTTATCTTTCCACAAGAGGATCCCAGCACTGCTGAATACTGAGAAGGTGTATGCTCAGGATCCACCAGTAAAGACAAGTCAGGAGAAACCTTTCTCAGTTCTCCATTGTATTTGAAAAGGATCATCCTTGCAGCACAATAACTACATTGCCTAAAGAGATGTCCAAAGCCTTCTCAACCTCTAGGACAGTGGATGAATCATTATTAGTGGACTGAAAACCATCTGCTAAGAGCAGAATTGTCCTGGCGTGCCCATGGCTCTTTCTGCCAATTTCTAGTTGCTAACTTTGCAAGAAGATCCTTAAATTATTCTCTGGCCCAAATGTTTACAGAATGCTCTTCTGACTGTAAACAGTGTTGTCTGAGACATATGGATAATAAAAGGCTGGGCAACTATGAAATACAGACAATTTCATGTAACATGCCCTAATCAGGGCACCAGCACAAACACAGGGACCGAGGTTCCTGCCTTGGAGGGCTTGCAGTCTAAAAGAGACAAACCCAGTGAATAACTAAGCAAGTGTGTTAGTCCTCTGCAAACTTCTGCTGGGCTTCCCTAGACATGGCTTTCTCTTCTCTTTGTAGGGAAGCTCCAAAAGCTGGCTCTTCTCCTGGATGCCGTTTTGCAAGCAGAACTGCTGAACCCCAGTAGGAGTTCCCTTTCTGAAGGAGAACCAGGTCAGGCCTCAAATCATTAAGTTCCTGCAGTTTTTGTGGGACAGCTGCATCTGTGAAGTGAACAGACACGCCATACACCTCTTCTGTAGAGATGTATACCTTGTGCTGTGGCTCAGGCAAGGGCACATGCCAGCAGGCAGGTGTGACACACTTTCTGTGTGCCACAGACCCTCATGCAACACACCACAGCTCCTTTTATGCTTTGGTTAAACAGCTTCCAGCATCACTTTTTCAAAGGCGCCTACACAAGCTGGGAACCTACAACTCCCTATTGATCCTCAGTGGGACTCAGGCACCTGTGCATATTTTCCCCAGCTGTTTTAGAAGTATTTGCATGAGAAACCAAATTAATGTCTGGTATAAAGCCATTGGTTTTACTTAGAAGTCGGGTTTGTTCTGTATACCTCAAAAGCAGCTGATAGCTGCCATATATCCATAATTTCCAAGGACAGAAATATGTGTCTAACCAGTATTTCCCTGTGGTCCCCCAAAGCTTCAATTCACCAGGCTAGAAATAAGAGATCAGCAGTCCCTTAAATAACTGAAAATATGTAAGGAAAAGTCCATTTATCACAGTATGTCAATTTCTGAAAACTAGAAGTAACTTCAGGTAAGGAGTGTCCTCATTTCATAAATTAGGCTTAATTGTTAGTATCTACACTGAGCTCTTTGTATTAACAGCCATGTGCTTAGTAGAAAAAAAAAAATCTGTATCCTGATATCACCAACATCTCAGCAGGCTGCTACATGTCACTCATTCCACGGAAAGCCTGGTCTTCATCTTTAACCTGATGTCAGTGTGGCAGAAGCTGCTCGGGCAGGCAGTAACCCTCTGCCCTCCCACTGGGCTTGGCTGCCCCGGGGAGCCCTGGGCAGCAGACACAGCCAGCACAGGAGGACCAGCTCCACCCCTCACTCCAGCCTGCTCGAAACAACTTCAGCTTTGCTGTAGGGACAGAAAGGTTTTCATCCATGTATTCTTTTCTCCAGAAAATTACACTATTTACACTTTTCCCCTCTCTCCCTGTTGTGACAAACTTATAAAAAGAGGCTGACTTTGCATCTTATTGATGATGGTGGGAGCTCAGTTACAGTGAAGAAAGAAGCATTGGACCCAAAGGAGTATGTTTCCTGATGCAGCATATTTACTAACACAGTTTTCCATTCTACCCTTGGGGAACTCAGATAACATTTGAGTGGGTATTTTTAATAAACATTTTCTGTCTGAAGCCCTGACTCTCATCAGCCAACACAAAACAAAGCACAATGCCTGTGCCTTGCCAGCCCTGCAGTGCAGTGCCAGAGGCACGTGTGAAAGTCATCCTGATGGGAGAAGTTTTCCTTCCCCCCCTGGCAGGGAGTGCTGGGTCCTACAACCCAGGCAGAGTGCCTTGCTGGGCCTGGTCACACACAGCTCTGGGATCTCTTTGTAAAAAGGGTAAAAAGGGATCCCACAATGCCTCCTTCACAGCAGCGTCACAGCAAGTACTGACAGGGCTCTGTTAAAGGACAGTGGCAGCGCCCCACAAATGTGTCAGAAGGAAAGAGACCCAAGGCAGAAGGCTGCAGGCATGCAGGAAAACAGAACAGAAACCCCTGCCAGAACACTCCTGTTTCAGAATGCTCATTGCATCCTCCTGAGCACATTTACAGGTCTAACTCTGGAAACCAATGGATGGAAACAAGATCTTTGTAACCAGAAGCCAGAAGGCCTGACCCCATTCCTCACCAAAATTAATCCAGTGGATTCATCCAGCCTAAATTCAGTCATCTAAGAGTGAGGTGTTCATTTTGGCCCCTAAATTCCTAGCCAGTGGGAAGTGAAAGTGATTTCCAGAGTAAATTCTTTCCACACATGCCATTTTTTCATTGCCTCGCAGGGTAGAAGACCAATATTAATTTTGCTGTCAATTAAAAGAGTTTAAACCTTTTCAGCCAGGACTTCCACTGAATTTTTGTCTTCCAAACACAGCAGTCTCTCTCTTTAGGTTAAATCACAAAGTGGAGGGGGAGCAGAAAGTACAGTACTACGAGTTCCCATAGGATTAAATTACAGATCCATGGGTACAATTTCAGCTATGTCATTCTCCCTGTCCATTTTCTTTTTCTCTCTCTTTTTTTTTTTTAACCTCAATAATCCTACCAGTACATCCTTCTCCTGGCAGCAAAACTACCTTATTTATCCTGCAATATGCCTTCAACTGCCCTCAGGCAAATGTGAACTGTAAACAAACTGTCAAAGCTGTAACTGGGATATCCAGTTAAAGCACTTTAAATAAAAACTTGGACCATCTAGAGAAAACAGACCAGAGTAAGGGAAGAAAACAATATGGAAAGGTGCTTTTCTAACAGAACTAGTCCTTCTGCTCTTGTAGCCCAGACTGCCTTTTCATGTGCTGTCTCTATAGCTTAAGCAAGTTCCTGTGTTACAACACCTTTTGTGTTAGACGCCAATGCCAAAACCAAACACTGCTGCAGTCCTGCAGTGCCGAGCTCCCAAACTGATGAAAGTCTAGTAGAAATTCTTGGGCAAAGAACTGTGTTAGAAGACAGATTTTACATCTCTGCTCTGCTGGCAGGTAGCTTCAGCAATTCCAGCAAAGACAGTGGTGTTACAAACACCACCATTAATTTAGCCAAGCTTTGCTAGTATTTAAAAACAATTTTTAAAAAGCTAGAGTATTTAAAATATTTCAAATGCTCAGACTACTAGAAGGTCTCTTAGCATGTTTCCCTTCTGCAAAAAGCTGGATTTCTTGCCAACTTTCCCTTAGATGGTTTAGATTGTCTGCAGAATGTGCCACTGAAAAGGCTTGCAACAGAAATGCAGCACTCCTGAAACAGTAAAACAATGCACTAAACAAAACCATCTCCTAGCAGAATACAATAGACAGCATATGAATAACATGGCTTTCTATTCTGTAAGGATGCAGAACTGGCAGGACAGTAAAGACTAATCAAAAACTAAAGTGACCATAAATTACTTTTTTATCTCATTTGACAAGACAGGCCACTATTTCTACCCCTGCTGCTGGCTTTCCTCTGGGGCACAGAACAGATTTCTCCTAAACTCTGGGGCTTTCCAAGCTGCTCAGAAACACAGCTTGCTAAATGTGAAAGAATAAGATGGTCCAGCTTTTCAGCTTTTGTTTTAAGCATGATACCAGAGCTAGAAAGAGCTATTTGATGGCATTTAACCCTGAAGGTCTTGTTCAGGTAAAACTCCYGCTGAAGATGTATGAGCTTTCCAAGTAAGATGAATGGACAAGATATGGAAGTGGGCTAAGCATCTGCAACTCATATTCTTCCCCTCTCCAGTAATCTTTTCTTTTTCCCCCCACAGATCAGAATACATTGCTGCAAATATGACTAATAGTAAAGTTGTCACTTTTCTTCCTGAGACACCATTACCAGCTCAGGGCAGCTGTAACTTCCAATCTGTTTGCAGCCCAGATTCTGCTGACCTGGGAGGAAAACATGCAATGACTGGCCTGTAACTTTGAACCTTCTCTGGCTCCCTCAGCTGTGGCAAGCATTTCTCCTTCCTGTGCACATCACTCACTGGGGACAGAAGGGGCAGTGCAAGTGAGAGAAACCTGTGGGGCTACCTTCCCCTGCTGTGCAAATCTCAAACACAGCGTGCTTCCCCCTCTCCCTTCATTAAACAAAGAAAAATATGAGATTTCAGGACCTTCTTCCCCCAAAAAGCCATGGAGGAAAAACAGAGAAAGTCTGCTCTTGCAGGAGACCATGCTGCCTTCCTGGCCATTTTGTCTAATAACCAGCTGCAAATAAAGCAACACTTCACTTTTTTAAACTGAGAAAATTAAGCTTCATGACAGCTCCAACACTTGAAAAAAGGTTAACCAAGTAACTGTTTTAAAATCCTTTAAGCTTACTCTTTGAAGAAAATGGCTACATAAACCGCTGAAAATCAGGAAATTCGAGCTGAAATGTGTCAGTCTGTGGTTAAAAAAATGGAAAGTGACAGGAGCTAGGGGTTGAAGAACATTCTCTTTAGCTTGCAGGGCTTCTACCTTGTGTTGTTTCCTTTGTTACTGGGGGAAGAAGATATCAAAGCAGTGCTATTTTCTTAAAAGGCTCCATTTCATGGTGTCTTTTGATAGCCTGCAGGGTTAGGTGGAAGGTCTGTGATTTAGCCTACTTTTCTATCTGTTAAAATGTCTATGTTAGGATAGTTTGATTTATGTACCGCTACTGCTACAGAACATAATGTGAAATAAAATATAACTTTTACATAGGAAGGGCCAGAAACAGAGAGGTTTTTATGTAACCTCTTACGAGGCAAAATTCAAGCACATGCTCAGTACAGATCATCTTTTTGTCTTGGTATTGGAGCATGTTATCCCAAAATCTTAACCCTTGGAAAAGTTGTTAGTGACACCAAAATCTCCCTGACATGCAACTAAGGGACAAAAATATAGGGGGCAAAAATACAGGTTTTAACTAACCCCATGCGTGCAAAGCAGAAATATTTGGGATCCATGCAATGGAGAGTAAGTCTACCACAAGGCAACATGTGGGTTTGGTGGGACATTCCTGTTCCTGCCAGTCTGATAATACCCAATGCACAACCATGAGATTTGTCACATAGGACAGAAGAGCTGGCTCAACCTCCACACCTTACTAGGAAGATCCTACACAAAGCTGCCTTTACATCCAGTGTTTTGGGGAGACTTAACAGGGGATTGAATGAGGATAAAGCCCAAACTGTTCTTGGGTCTATGGAAGCTTCTTCTCCCTTTGCTCTATACAACACTGAGAGCACCAAATTAAAGCGAGTTTGGAGCTACCTGACCTCACATGCCAAATGATGCAACATGCTGTTCCTGCTAAGTGATGGTGAATCATATTGTGCTATCTGATATGGTCATCAGCTGCTATTTACTAAATGGCATATGATCAGTCATGTGCCCAAATGCAGTAAAAAATATCATTAGAGATGTGTTTGAACATTTGGTACTCTTGCCTTTGGAGTTTAACAGTAAAACAATAAGTAATTAAGGATTTTGATCAGTTTATCCTTAGCCAAATATCTTTGTGTAAATGTAGTGCAAATTATTAAAGCAATGGAGAACTATGGGCTGGTAAATATACTGTCTCCCTCTTTTCTAAGTTCAAATTTAAAAGAAAATGGAATTYTAGGAACCAAGCATTAGGGGTTAAAAAACCCCCTAAGTTTAGTGCTGTCTTTGTTTCTCTCTTCCCTTTCCATGCATGGATCCCAAGGCACAGAGATTGCTGTAATTCTTTCTTGGACTGAAGTCAATGAGAATTTGCCTAAGTAAGAACAGTTGGATCAGGCCCAAAATATTAACTGCAGCAATGTCAACACATGCAGACACAATTAAATTTCACCTACATGAGTTCCCTCATGCATAATGTCTACTTTCATGGGATCAGTGGATTTAGTCCAGTTATTTGTTTGTGTCCATGCATGTGTTCAACTAGGAGGGTGAGACACCAAACTCTAAACCAGGAAGGGTAGAAAGCATAGGACAATAACATGCTAAAATCTGGTCATGGACAGAAAGCAAACGGTGAAAACAACAACCACCACAAAGGCAAACGTTTTCCACGGCTTTGCACCCTTTAGACATGCTATGGCCAAGGCACGTGAGCCCATTTACACTGGAGTGGAGGAGGGGAAGCATCAGGGACAGAGCAGCAGCAGTTTCTGGTGTGAAACAGAGCCAGACTACACATCCTTTCTGAGCTGCACAGGGCCACACTGCTCCCCTCTGACATGAAGCCAAGCAGCTTTACCATTCCTTTTAACCACCACACCAAATCCAAACCAGAGTGCAGCTATTGGCAGACAACACTGCATTGTTATAAAAAGTCTGTATTTCATTCTGARAAAGCTGTCTGTGCCACCATCACAGAAACTCCAAGCCTCGTTCTTCATTTAAGATTACATTTCAGCTGAAAAGCTCAATGTTCCACCAGCAGAGAGAACAATTTCACCTTCATACTAGTTCACCAAGAATCTGCCTACTAACTATTCATTTTGGGGCTTTTTACAACTACTTTTTCTTTCAGTTCAACACACTTTAAACACTGAGAGGAGTTGGAGTCCTTTTWAACTCAGTTTCTACTTAAGAAAAGGTCCTCTTTATCCAAACAATGAGCACACCTGACTTTTAACATGGTTTTCCTGAGCAAGGACTGAAGAATTGAATCCAGAATGATCCACAAATTGACTCATGTAAACTTCCTGAACAAAATCAGCATGAGTGAGGACAGAAGGTTAAACAAGCCCTTTCGTTTATAGCAGCTTGTAAAGAAAATATTTTTAGATAGCAGGAAACATAACACCGGTACACCAAAGATCAAAAGATCCTATTTTACAGACCTCTCAGATCCTTCTTTTTTATTACAGCCAGAGTGCAGGCAACTACCACTAACAGGACAACACATAGCCCATGCTGCTTAGCTACCTGAAAATCTTGTCCTAAATCTATGAAGGAGCCCAGAGTTTGGCTGTTGGGACACAGCAGGGCTGAGCTCTTGGGGACCAGCAGCCTCCTCCCATGCACCCACCAGGGAGCTCCAGCAACTCCCAGGAAAGCTGGAGACCCAGGCTCCTTTGCCACGAGGTAGATCTGAATTCAGCCCCTCTATACTGCCCTAGATCAGGGGCAGTGGACCTGCAAACCCTTCTCTTGGCTGTCTACCACACTGCAGCCAAGAAACACAGCTCATGAGGGAAGAGCAGATAAACAATATTGAAAGTGAGTCTTTGGCCCCTACAGACACCCCCACGCCAAGGGGAGTCCTAGTCCCTGCTCTCCAAAGCTGTTTTTCATCAAATGATTCTGCAACACAAAATACAAGCCTACTCCATGGCAAACTGTGCCAAATGGGGACGTGTAAAATTTTACTATCTCCTTTTTTAATGCCTGGCTAGAAATGCCTAATCAAAACCAGCCTTTACTCATTCCTTCCTACTGTAAATAAGCCCTAATGTAAATTCTGGAAAGAGGGAGGAAAGAAAGGATTAGCCATGTGGACTATCTGTCTGAGAGTCAGGAACTATGGAGTTACAATTTCCTTCCTGACAGTGACTCACCCTGGGGAATGAGACACTTTCCTTTATTTCTTCCATGTGGAGATGGGCTACAAAATCACTTAGTCATCTACCTTGGAAATACAGAAATTATGTTTTGTTTTCTGAATGACTTGCTGTGGGTTTCACCTAAAGCACACAAGAGCTGCCAAACTGCCTGCTAATGACTTTGGAGGGCTTTGGATCAGCCCCTGTRCAACAGTTCTGTTTTAAAGTACAGCAAATGTCTGTTTGTTAACACTTGGCAAAAGCACAGACACACAAACCCTGGCCTCACATCTGACTTACATTACAACAATTACACATTTAGCCCTCAGTGGGGAAAGGCCATCCTTGTGCTGGGCTGAATGGGCAACACTGGACACATCTGTGCCAGCCAGGCAGTGCTGGAGTCTCTCCTCTCACCCCAAGGCCAGTCCAAAATTCTGGCCACCACCACACCGCTCATATCTCCAAAACAGCAGTGCCACCTATAAGAAGCCTATGGGGAAAAAAAAAAAAACACCTCTGGTGCATGTTAATTCTCAGTCCTACCAATTCCACACTGCACCCAGCTGAGTTACAACACCCCACATGCAGGGCTGGCCCTGTTTGGCTCCCTGGCTCTGCCGCAGCCACTGTGCCCTCATGCTCCACAGGCAAAGTGAGACCCTCAGCCACATTCATCTGAACATTTCATTCTTCCATACTCAAAATCAGCCTGTGAGAAAGCAATATAATATATATATACATATATGGATTCATATTTGTATTCTTATATACTTTTATCAAAGAATAATTACCTGTAGAGGACTAGCTAGTGACCTGTTTCTAGGTACTGCAACTGTTTTGTGAAAACTGTCATCATCTTCAGACACAGGCATCTTTAAAATGGAACTGGTAAGAAGATTCTGAACAGAAAAAGAAAAAAGAAAAAGGTTTTCAGCAACTCAYGAGAACAGCCTGAATTGGAATGTATTGTAAGAAAAGTCGGGCTGAGTGCAGAAGTTGCTACTCTGGGCACAGCCACAGATGAGGAGCAGACCTCAGCCTGGTGTCTCTGGGTCTTGGCTTTGCAGAAGCATTGCCCTGTGCAAAGGTCTTCCATCCAGTGAAAATCCCAAGTTCAAGAGTAACAGCAACACTGAATAGTCCATAAGCCCTGGCAATGTAAAGGGAACTGTGCTCATGCAAAGCCTCCTTTGCAAAAACCAAGAGAGTGTCTCTCTCTCTTTCACCAGTTTTTAACTCCATGATCTAGTAATTTCTGCACACAGGTGCAGGCATCCTCCAAGTGCACGCTCTTCAAAGTCTGTGGGCTGCAAAATGACTGCAACTTCTGAAACCTTCTATAGGCATCAGAGTGATAATTAAGAGTAGCATTTTGCTTTTTATGCTTAGTACAGGAAAATGACATAGAAATAAGGAATAAAACCTACTTGTGAAGAAAATCAGAAAAAATATCCTCTTTCACTTGCATTTACAAATCAAACAGGAATGTAAAACAAAGAATTCTTTTGATGGCTTGAAACCTTACACTTACTGGCACATCTTCCATAGCAGACCCCGGTGTAAAGAGCTGAGTGTTCAGGTTTTCTCCTTCCCAATGATTTGAGCAAAAAAAATTTCCAGCTTTATCTGTTGGGGACTCCACCTGAAAGCAGAAAAGGCATGATTCAACCACCACATAACTGACCAGGAGATTTTTGTCAGTTGCTTAACAAATTGAACAAATATTCTTCACAGAGGTGCATAATGCATGTTTACAGTAACACCTTTTACAGCAGCCTTGCTCTTTGCAGAAGAAAAAAGTTCAAGGTTCTCCAAAAAATCCCCATCTAATAAAACTTTGAATACTTGCACACAGTGCTCTGTCAGTATTCAGGAGTTTAATCCCCTAGAAAGGATTGAGAATAAATGTATTTTTAGAACTTTAGTGACAAAGTAATATAATGCAATGTCCTCAAATGTTCAGGTTTCTAAGTCACTCCATGAAGCTTGGTCCCCATGGGGTTCTTCTATACTTTTCACCAATATTTGAAAGATTCAATCCAAATTCATGTCTAATTTTTCTTTTCTTTTTAAGTTTCAAACGAAAACTGCATTAGAACGGCCCAAGCAAACCCCTGCTGAAAACAGCAGAAAGACTTCTATGGAAATCAATGGGAGATGAATTAGACATGCCTAGTGTACTATATGGAACCGACACTAAGATCTTGGGGCTCACATGAAAGAAAAACAGACACAGCTATTTAATAGAAAAGGCATTGCTATAAGTTTCTCAGCAAAGAGTTCTGAATTAAATTGCCTCAGGTAAGTTTGAGATTTACCTCTTGTTTGATTTTCTTCAGCAAAGGGGGTCCACTTTCATGTAGCCCAGCCACTATTGCAGATTCCTCCGACTCCTGCTTGATAACATCCTGCAGATCTTCTACAAGATGAGTTGGAGTTTGAGGCTGAAAGAAAGAAAGAAACGTTATATCCAAGTCCCAGAACATCCCTCTGCACTAATATCAAAGCAACTTTTATCATTGTTTCCTTCTTACCAGCATCTTCAAAGGACCGTATTTGATTTCCTGAGCTGCAAGTGCGTTTTTGAATGGAGTGGGTGTTCTTGGAGAGCTTTCTAATATCGACCTCTTGATTGCTGGAGTCCTGAAACTTTAAAAAGAAGGAGAGGAACTTTAAAGGAAGATGCTTGGAAATACTAGCTCTTAACAGAAATGCATGCATACAGGCAGTATTGTTGTAAGACTTTGGAAAATATTTCCCTATCATCCTGTGATCCATTTTGCCTTTACAGCAGAACATCTCTTTGACTGTGATAAGGCGTAATGGTTTTATTTTAAAAAATGGTGAACCTATATGCATGGTTTTATAACCTACCTCAAAAGTCATAAAGCATAAGTTTTACTCCCAACTAAGAAAAAATTTGAATGTGTGAGCAAACAACCCTGCAGGAAACATAGAATCATAGAATGGTTTAGGCTAGAACAGTCCTTAAAGATAATCTAGTTCCAAACACCCTGCCACAGGCAGGCACACCTTCCATGAGATCAAGTTGCCCAGGGCTTCATCCAYGGATAGGCCATTCACTTTTCTGGCCAGCCTGCTCCAGCGCCTCACCACCCTCTCAGTGAAGAACTCTTCCCCTGTATCTAACCTAAACCCAGCCTCTTACAGCCCAAAGCACATGCTGACCCAGCACTTTGCTTGCATGCAAATGTGAAGACGTGGACCCTCTTGAGTTCAACAAGACAAGAGACTTACATGTGGTTTTCCTTCTGAGCTTTGAAAGCCTGGTCCCTGTGGAACGGGGAGGTAACTGCCATCTTATGGCCACACACCGGCGTGGAGGTAAGTGCAGGGTTCTCCAGGTTCAAGTTTTCGTGAGTGGATGAGGTGTTTAAGAACTGCACATGTCGAAGAAAGAAAAAATTAACAGAAACATCTAGATTACATGGCTGACCTCTTAAGCTGATGTTATTCAACAAAAGAAGAATAAATYGGTTTTTTGTGATTGACATGAGTCACTCTCCTGACCCTATGATGCGAGTAGGGGTATGTGGGACTACATTGTGAAAAAATACTCAGTGGTTTGGCTCAGGAAGCTAGAGAGGGAAATTCTAAAGGAAACGACACTCTGTTCCAATGAGAAAAACTTTTGACCACTTTCAGATCCTGATTTGGATTTTCTCCAAATAAATTTTGATTAAGACCAGTGTGCCCAAGAAACTGGGTGAAAATGAGCAAGGTTTTTGTTTCAAAAACAAACCCACAGGAAAAAGAGTTAAATTCCACAAATATTTATATGGGCCATCTAGGGGCTTTTAGGGCAGTGAAAGTGTTGATGACAGGAAATAAATTTCCTATCACCTCTCTCAAAAGAAAGTACTTCATTTTCAGAGTATAAAATGAAAGCTGCCACCTGTGACGGGTGTGTGGAATACTTTGGAATGGAAACAGCTGACTGAAAAAGAGGCAGCACTATTTGTTTGGAGAAAATTGCTCTTGCATGTGTTCTACCTAGTAACCTAAATTATTGTTTCTATTTCTAGTCTACAAATCTGTGAGCATAGGGGCATCCTTTATTCTGACAACAATTCAATGTATTCCCTTCTAGATTCTGTCACTTTATAAAAATGCGGCACRTAAGAAAATCTGGCTTTCACTGGAAAAATGACATATGATTAAAATAGCTAATAGGTAATGGGAAATACAGCAAGAAATCATTACATGAAATCTTTTCCTTCATGAAATAGTGTTTCTTTGACATCAAAGACTAAAGCAAACCAACACAGACAAACAAAAAATCCAAAACACTTTTAAATAGTGCTACAGCTGTGAAACAAAGCAACCATCATTGGGAATTTGAAAGTGCACACCAGGCCATTTTGACGGGCCATTTTCCTCCTCATTCCTATTCCACTCCAACTCTCATGGCCTGGGCAGAGGATGGCAAGCGTGATTTGAATTTTCTGGTTGTTGTCAGTTTGTCTCACAACCTGAATGCTATTTAAATGTAGTTTGGGGTTTTCTAGGTCAATGAATCATACTGTAAGTGGACAGAGATGGAAAGTATCACAGATGATCAGAAATGTTAAACTCTAGTAGCTGGAGTTAGCAGCAAGAGTAAAGCAAGGGGTCACACTCCCATACAAAAAAGATCCAAAAAGGCAAAAAACCAAAACACAAAAAACCATGCCCCACAGATGAATTTAAAAGTCAGAAATCAAGAGTTAGCTTGCTGATTAACTAAACTCAGCAGTGAAGACTAGGAGCAGTGCGGAGATTCAAACACGGAGTGAAATCAACAAGCACAACGGTAATTAGTCATTTGTTCCARAGGATTAGTTTCTAAATTGTTAAGACTGGGGTGACTTTTGAGAATTAGTAACATCTGTGCAGAAGTCTTGATCTACCTGCGAGGGAGAGAAGGGCAGGCTTTTGACAGGGGAGCGCTTAGGAGGAGTTGAGCTGCTGTCGTCAGCTCGGACCAAGGTGCTACCGTGGCCACTGGCTGAGGGGCCGCTGTGCCCTCTCCTTTTGCGAAGAAGGAGCCACGGAGCCGCACTGCCCTGTGAGGCAGATAAGGTCTTTGGTGAGCCAAGAGAGCCCTGACTCGACATGACTTTGCTCAAATTTGTGGTGGGCTGTCCTTGCGGTCTGCAAGCACTGGCCCCTCTCTGCTGAAGCTGCGCGGCTTTGCCTGAGGGAGCTCTGCTAGCCGGAGTGTCTGTGTCTTCAAAGAATTCAAAAGTGCTGAGATCACCCCATGATGAAGGATCCTGAAACAACGTGGGAGGCACGGAGCTATAAGACAGTGTATAGTGCCACCTCATGAAAATATAGCGCTAGGATTTGTTTGTAACCAACAACAACAACAACAAAGTCTTTCCCAGTTCAATTCAGCCTGATCCTGTTCATGGGAGCAGTAACACTGTGAACACAATTTGTGTTTTCAATACCTACCTTGATCTTATCAAACTGTCTGACATCCTAGTAGTGTTGCTGGCAACTGAGTCCCTAACAAATGAGTCAAAAGTCCTTACTATTTGCTTGCACAGTGTTTTCTGCTTGGTATGATGATGGTGACTTTTGTTACAAAAAAATGTGTGCTGTAGACCAAGACTGGCCTCCTCCTAACATGCAATGCTGCTCTGGATGTGCTGAAAGGGAAATGATACCAAATGAAGCAGACACCTCTGCTTCTTAAGGAGGTTGCCACCAACAAATGTAATTCAATGCGCTACTTTACATGTAGCATCCCAGAGACTGCAATGACAACAKGTCCATGTCAATGTCTGTCAGATACTTGACATTTAAATGTGTGTTTACAGTCCTCCACATATGCCAGGACAAGTCCCTTAAACTTTGAAAAGCAGCTATTGAGGCTGTAACTAAAAATTCTAGAAAATGATGCAGATACATGAGCGGCCACACCCAAACCTATGGCATGTGTCACTTCAAATATCAGTAAATTTCACTGCATTGCTTAAAATTTTTTGTGGTATCTCTGACTGTATTTTAAGGAGACTTAAAATTGAGAGATTGTTTCAAGCACCTGCTGTGCACCTTGCCAAAACTCACACTCCCATTTCAAGATGTAGCAGGAAAGGGAGACACCCAAAAAAACGTGCATCCATGCTTGAGGGCTTAATTTACAAGCAGTTGCATTTTGTCATGTCAGAAGATAAGCTTCAGATCCTGGAGCAACTCGAAGTTACTCAGGAAAAAAATCAACCACCACATTTAGGACAATCCCAGCTCCTTACCCCTTACTCCTTGACCATGCACAAATCCACCTGAGGCGGCGAGTCTACTTACGGAGTCTATTAACTGGAGTGTTTCAGCAAATTCTAAGAGATTCTTAACATTGTCCAGGATGTTGCTCTGGTGAACAATCATGCACCGGGCAGGGGATGCACTTTCCTCAGGTAAGCAACCGTGATCCACCGGTGGAGATGGAGTACAGTGGTGATGCTCCCCCAAACAGGAAACAGGTGCACTGTCACCACTGGTCCTGGTACTGTCAGCAATTGTGGTGCTGTGCCAGCCGGGGTAGTTTGATGTGTGGTTCTGTGTCTAAAGGAAGAAGAAGGAAAAAAAAAAAAAAAAGAAAAGGGAGGGGGGAAAGGCAGAAGGAACTTAGCAATGAAATTGCACAAGGTGTCAGATACCACTGGAGGAAAGATAAAAGTAGTTGCATCATCATCTAAAAGCTTATGCCTATGAAACAATTGTCAAGATGTTTCCTTTCATCAGTGCAAGATCTTGTTTTAAGTAATACTGGCATTGTATGTGTTATTCCAAAGTTACCTCATAATTTACTTCCAGGATTGTAGGCATATGTCATTACTAGCATATAATCAATTCATACTTTGTTACTCCAAGTGCTCAAAAAGTGTCTGAAAGTCCTTTTCTGTAAGAAGCAAGAAACGGCAGGATTTCCCTACTGAGCGCTCAGCACTGTAGGAGGCTAAAAGTTTTTAGAGTTAGAGTTGCTTTTGTCTGCTTATCTCCTTTTCTTCTGCTATCCCTGTCTAATGCTACAGCTTACACCAATGCAATGAAGAGGCTGTCAAATCAACGTGGTTAGGAAAGCAGAAGAACAAATTAACAGAAGTTTCTTTCCAGTGTGATCATGCAACAGAAGAAATTGCAAAACATCAACTAAAGTTAAAAAGTGGCCAAACTAACGTATCATGCATGCAGTTCTTTTACTAATCATTTAAATATTACCCAAAAAAAAAAAAAAGATTCTGCTGGCTATCACCTATCTTCAAAATGATTTTGGGATTCTTGGCTTTGGCGACGGTGTTAAGTAGTTACACAAGGGCTTTCACGCATTAACATCCAATGGCATATACAACCAAGTGTGAGAATTCAGTAATAGCCAGCACTTGCTCCACACATGCAGTTATGAAGAATCTAACATTATTCAGAGGAGTAAAACAAATTCTCAAACATGCATCAAGTCTGAAGCTTACGAAGTATATAAAACACAGCTGAAGGAAAGAATACAACAGAGAAGAAAAATCTAATGCACAGGCACTACATTTTCATCACATGAACCATTGCACACTTTCAGAAACACAGATCCCGTTATTGATTAAAGGTCTGTAGGATTTTCAGTTTTTGTACAATCATCATGTTTCCAATATTACATCACGTAACAGAGCCCAATCCTGCTCCCACTTTGCAAAGTAAGATACCTGCAAAATTTTTGGATTTTTTTTCAATAAAAGAATTTATGATGCAGATACAGGTTACATATGTGCTATGTTTCATCCTTTTAAAACGGAAATATAGAGCCTTGATTAGTACTGAAGGCAGAGGGGGAGTAAAAAGTTAAAAAGACAAGCACTGGGGTAAGGCTGCTATCCCTCCATCCAAGCACACAGTGACAATCTTACTGGTAATGCCTGCTGCCCTTTCAGTTCATTCTCAGTCGACATTAGTAGCAACTCTAATTCCTTTATTCGCTTTTCTTTCTCAGGGTCTTCATCATTATAGTGTCTCTGAAATTAAGAGTTAAGGGAAAAGAAAAGATAAAGGTCTGATAGGATGTAGCAACTAAAATGCTCATGGTTTGGCGACCTGTGGTTATAACAGCCAAATTAGATTCCAAGATGAAACAAATGTCAATTGTGTTTTCCACCACCAAAGTCTCTGCTGAATTTCAGTATAGCCATTTGAAATGGAGAAAATGAAGGCCATCACACCAGATGTCAACTACTGCATTTAAAATCCACTTCAGAAGGAGCAATTATTAGCCATGTTAGAACTCCCCGACCTTCCCCATTTTCTCTTTTCACCACACTTAACACATTAAAATGCTTCCTTAATGTACGATGTCTGCATTTTAGTTTATCAAACATTTCAGAAATTGACTCTTGAAATAAGGTTCAAGTTATCTACCTGGATAGCTGCAGCAGCTGGCTGAGGTACRTTGACAATATTTACATGCAGTGCTACTGGATACGGGATCTGACCAGGAACCTAGGTCAAAAAGCAAAAATTGATTATTTCCATCATATTATCTGCTTGCATTGCCAATTTGTGTTAAACATACTTTGGTGTTAGGTACTTAATATTTGTAGTCTGTGGAGATGAAATACCAAAAAAAAAAAAAAGGTTTACAAGAAAAGTAATCACATTTTTAGGAATATGACAGCAAGCATTAGAGAGGAAGAAAGAAAATTCATATATGAAATATTTACCCTTCCTGAACAAGATGAATAATTTATAGACACATTTGTAAGGATTTTCTAAATTGAAGTGAAAAAGCAAAGGATGCAATTTATTATCATCTAAAACTCTWCAATGCAACTGTCTGAAGCAGGAGCCTGTTTCATTATTAATCATTAATAGAGAAGAAATCTGATTAAAAACAATACTTGTTCACTTGGTTGTGACAGGCAACCCACAAACAGAATACTACTAAAGAGAATGTGGGAGATTTTGACATGGAACACAGAATTAACCAGATTCAACTGATATTCAAGAAATTTAATATTCCCAACTCTAAGAAATATGTTAACTGCTCCCAGGGCGTTAAACCTGCTTTAGCCAGTTCCACCACCCGAATGCCACCAGTTTAAAATGTACTTATTTTCACCACTGAACAAAGTCAAAGAAATCCTTATCTGACATCAAACACATCCAAGTCCACCAAGACGAAGAAAATCCTTCAAGCTGAAGCCAGGCACGGCTAAGCTGCACCCATCTGTCCAAGGAGGCAGAACAAGCACCCCCTCCCCACAGCCACGTGCAGCACTCACGTTCTGAGGCTCAGGGACGTGGTAGTAGGGGTAGTCACTGCCCAGCGAGGGCTGGCTGGCCACTGGCAGCTGGGCGGGTGGCGATGGGTTGTGAGCAAAGGCCATCAGGTGGTTGTTCTTCTGAAAGCCAGCAGCTGCTGAGGAGTGGCAGGCTTTGGAGGACTCCTGCAGGTAGCCCTCCTGCTCGACCTTCCGGCGCATGGTGGAGTTCCAGTGGTTCTTGATAGCATTATCAGTTCTGCAACAGAAATACAGGCGCTCGAGGAGTTTCAAATACAAGCAGTTCCAATTCAGACAGGTCAATGGGCAGGGAACTGCTGTTGGCATTTCTGTTTAAACCCTGAGCTCTTCTCTGACCTTCCTCCTACTACAGTAGGAGGAAGTAGTAGTTGGGAATAACATCTGTAGTAACCACTACAGATGTTACTCCCAACTTCTAAGGAAAGATGCTCAGTATAAAGGTTACGGAAAAAGAAAAAAGGCTACGGCTGTTTACATACTTTTTAAAGGAATCTCTCATGACTTACATCCTCAAATTGTAAGAAATTACTAATTTCATCTTCACCTCATTCCCATGAAGTGAGGAGACAACAAAGGCTAACTTCTCTTTGAGGCTATCCTAAAGGAATGCCAACATCTTCTTATCTCTCAATATTTCAGTGGAGTGTTATTGTGTCTCATTGCTGGAAAGAAAGACTGTGGAGAACAGCTGTGAACAGACTAACTTCCAAGCAATTTTCCAGCTGGTCACCTAGACGGCAACAACAACATGCTGTACATACAAACTCAGTAAACAAAACTGTTGGGATTTTTCTTAGATGCAGAAAAACTGAGATTCAAATCCTCACATATGAGTCAGGAAAAGCAAACTTACCAACTTTGTGAGATTTTTAAGGGTACACTTTAAAAGAGCCCTGCTACTTGAAAAACATCACCACTACATGTTATCATTCAAAGTACTATCTGTGATGTGTGGAAGCCACGAAAATACTTCCAATGGCTAATTCCTTTCTTGTTATYTTCTAGAAGGTGAAAGCAGCCCAGGGAATGATTGCTTAAAGGGCTAACCTGATCTTAGGCCTTATATTTATGTCTTGAAGATGTTTTATCAAATATCAGGAAGAAAACTAGGAAGGGAAACCTCTCCCTTGCTTACATTATTTGCTTGCCCACATTTTGTGTCACTTTTAATCAAGCAAGACACTGAATCTTTTAGCTCATATACAAGCTGTACAAAAGCTTTCAGTGGGACAAGTATTCCAGGACCAGAGTTTGAGGAAGAAGTTTTTCCTATTTTACATATGGTTTTTTAACAGGTCAAAATCATCTGGATGATTCAAGAGCAATTACAAAAGTTGAAGAAGCCTTCTCTTAAACAATTTTGAACAAACAGACTGGATTTCATGTTGAAGGCATACCCTTAGCTGAATGTAAATTATGTTCCATTTGCAGGGCCTGATCCTTCCCTGTTAAATTGATTTAAATTTTGACAGTCATCAGGCACAAATAAGACTGCACAGACATTTAGGAAACTCTTATGGTCTTGCTGCACTAACTGGCTTTTTTACCTGTGGCAAACATTAAAAGCCTGAAAAAATAGCACACTGCTGTGTGTACTGACCAAACAGTGAAGTTCCCCACTGAGAAAAAAAGCACATTGGTGTCACTGGCTTCCCAGGTTTTGATTCCAAATTTTTTTCCATTTATACAGTGCAGCCTGAAGTGACCAAAACAGACTGCTCAGACCTGCAGCTTTTTCCTTTTTTAAGAGCTAAAAGCATATGTCATTACCGTCCAGGCAGCAACTTTGCAATCTCTGCCCATCTGTTTCCCAGCCTCTTGTGTGCCTGGTAAATAATTCTATCTTCCTCTTCTGTCCAGGAGGTTTTCTTCACTTCTGGATTCAAATGGTTGTGCCACCTCTCCCTGCACTGCTTTCCAATCCTTCCCTTCAAATGCTTAGCAATGACAGACCAGCGCTTTGGACCGTATTTCTGCACGAGCTCTATTACCTTCAAAGAAGGACATAAAAACTGCCTGTATTTAATGATGCATGATCAATCAATGAAATTTTTTCTGTGGTGAAGCAATATTTTCAACAACATTTCTCAAAACTGCCAAAGTAAAACTAATAGCAATTAAGGTTCCCCACTTCCCATTCATATTTTTACCCAAAAGGAAAAATCTGGTAACAGTTAAGGCATTTCTAGACTGCAACTCCACATTACACTGCTGTAAAACAACAGTAATTTATTTGCATAGCAAACTTAGAAAGCACTACACAAATACAATCTGCCTCTGGCCATAATAATGTTGAGACCACCAAAGTTTCCAGGCGTTTTGCCCCAACACTTGAAATCTGCTCATAAGGCATTAATCAGAAAGAAAAACTGATTACCTACCCTTTGATCCTCCTCTTTAGTCCAAGGACCTTTGATAAGTTCTGGGTTTAGTACCTTCTGCCATCGGTGCTGGCACTGAACATCTGTCCGATTCTAGAGAAACGTGAAATACACAAAGTGGATAATTCTTTAGGAAAGATGAATGTAGAGTGAGAATGCTCTTATTTACACACACTTATTTTGACGTATTTCACTACCAACTAAGACTACTAAACAACACAGAGTGATACTGTAACTCTGAGAAGAAGGTGGTCAACTATCAATTTGCTCACAGAATAGATAAGGTTTCCATCATGTCTGCATTGAGGACTCCATCACCAAAACTACACAAATTTTATCTTCCCCATCTGCACAATGGCTGGCATACTTTCACAAGAAGTATTTCAGCAACAGCCAAACACAAAGAAATTATCTTCAAAATAATACTTACAATTCACCAAAGTTACTTTTTCTTAGATGTGCTGAGACATTTTGTTTCATTGTCACATTGACCATCAACTGTGCAAGTCCCCACCATCCCCCAGTTTTGCTTGGTTTTTTTCCAACCCATTCCAAGAAGTGAAAGGAAAAATAAATGCAGAGGTTTCCACAGTAATCTAGCTGCATTTCTAACTAAGGTCTCMATTTGTGGAAGTTTTAGATCTCCCCTGAAAATGTAACTATAAAGCAACCACTCCCCTTCCCCTTTATTAAGGAAACCCCTTGATAAAGAGTTGCTACTAAGCCTGGAAACAGAAACCAATATCCACTTACAGGAAGGAAATTGGCAATGACTTTCCAGTCTTCTGTGCCATTCTGCTCCACRAGCTTCTTCAGCTTCTCATCCTGAATCATAAACCACCCCCCCCAGAGATAATTAATATTGCAATCTCTTATTATCCAAAGGAAATATTTTTTAAAATTCATTCTTGTAGCTTCTTATGCATCTACTTCTGCTTTCTGAGTGTAAGGGAGGGTGACCTGTAGACTTTGCATGCTTTTAATTCCTAGAGCATAAGATTTTTCTACTCCTTTGGAGTTTGGTAGGCTATTTACTGTGTTGCAAGAGAAATACTGGCTTCTGTGCAAGTCTTTGACTCACAATATACATTCCCATTTTACTCATCAAAGCACCCCAACTGTTATTCTTGGACTGGATTTACAGGAGGAAATGGGTGTTTAGATACCAAGCATCAGAATAACCTTGAAATTCAGTAACACTCAGGCACTCAGCTACCTGGGCACCTCTGAAAATCACAGCCTTAAGCTTTATATGTCTTGCAAGTAATGGGAGTTCCAGTAAATTGCTCACGGCCTATCCWCCTACAATAAATGCACAATAAAACTAACAGCTCCTTTTTGCTACTGTTCTCTGCGAGGGAGTTTTGCATACCTGTAAATTGCAAAAAATTTGGCCCAATCTTTTTAATGATAAGGCCAGAAATATAGACCCTAAAGACAAAAGAAACCAATCTTATGTACTGGGAAAGATCAGGATAGAGTAAAACAAACCAGAAATGCCCCAGGAGATAAGAGGAGAGAGTAGCTCTCTCCTTCCCCAGTTAGCACCTCCCATTATGCTCCTAGTTCATCCAACAGGACAATGGCCTTTGCACCTCATGGCCATCCTTTCCTCCCTGGCCACATCACAACCACGTCCATCTTTGTAAGAGCAGACTATGATTAAAAATAAATAAATAAAAAGCTTGCAAGGGGTGACCTGCCACTGTTTTTACATCAATACACATTATTAGAGAAGAGAAAGTCAAAACATAACTCAAGAACTGTATTAATGTATTCCACAACAAAYTCRAACCAGTTAAATGGCCAAAGGAGAYCCATCTGGCAGAGGAGTTTGATACCACAATTTCCCCAGAAAGTCAGCACAAGGGTATCACAACTAATTCTGGCCTTGAAAAGCAAAATACATCCTGAATGCTCAGTTTTGGTACTGCTGGATTTCTCTCCTCCAGCTTTTACTTTATTTCCACTTGGAATCATAACAGTGCAATTAAAGTGCAAAATTCCAGTGGTACAGAAGGACTGCAGCAGTTTTTGCCACAGTGGTTTGCTGCTGCGGGACACTGAACACGCAYGGGTTCTGGCATAGCAACAGTTTCCAAACAGAAGGAGGAAAGTAGCAACAATGAAGCACTGCGACAGGTGATTCGGCATCTGCTTCCCCAAAAGGGACTACACATCACCTACTTTAACACAGAGCATGGTGGAAATTAAACAGTTGTGTTTATATGTTTTATTTAAAAGGTAAGAACTAYGCTCAAAGTTAAATAAAACATGAAATGTAGCTAGTGGGTCAAAAAAGTTGTCCTCAGACATGGGACTGTCACTGAAGTAAGTGTGCAGATTAGCAAATATGGTGAAGAACATGAAGCAACTTGGAGAAGAATGTGATCCATGCTTCCTCTTATCTTTTTACATGCAGGAGAGGAATGAACTTGGATTTACCTCTTCCCGGGTCCACCTGGTTTTTCCTAAGTGGCGTTTTCCAGTCTTAGGAAGCAGACCATCATAGTCGTGATCATACACCTCAACATCTTCTTCATCGTCATCACTACTATATATACTGCAAAAGGAAACACAGCGAGACAGAGTGGAGCATGAGGACTTGAGCTACTTAATTACAAAACACAAAACCCCCCCTCTACAATCCTTACAAAGGTTACACAGATAAAAGTTTTAAAACTTGCACAACAAGATTTTGTTCTGCATTCTGTTGTTCTAGTATTCTGAACTGGTTCTGCTGTTTTTGGTATCCACAGATACAGGCAAAGGGCTGGCAACCTTCGTATTACTGTGCATGTTTAGACCTGCTCCTAATGTTAGATCAGTGGTGAATTACACATTTGGCAAACTTTCAACCAATGAAGGTTTCAAATTAAAATACAATGTTTGGGACAATAAAGACAACTAGAGGCTGTGTCCAGTACACGAGTACRTGTTTAAGATCTTTAACTCATGCCATACACATTCTGAAAAATATTAGTGTTTTTGTATGTTTAATACAGCAGATTGTTATACTGCTCCAAAATAAAACCGACTGTGTAGCAAAACAAAAAGCTAAACAATAACTTTGCTTGAAAAAATGTTTATGGGCCCTATATGAGAAGGCACAAGTTTWTACAATGAGTAAAGACAGTAAGTGGCAGCATTAACATGCAATAAGCTCAAATATAAAATATCCCTCCATTTATGGGTTTGGACAGATAAGGACTGAGGACAAGTTTGTTTAATCCTGCAACCAACAAATGAATGACTGASCCCTTCTATAGTCCCCATTTCTATAACTTTATTACCTCTAGTCTATTTCTAAATCCCTCATACTGTTTTTGAAATACTCTGCTCACCTAATTCATGACTAAGGGATTTCCCCAGAGGCTATCTATTGGTAAAAAAGACTCCATGACTCTTTTCACAAACAGCACTTTCTCCAYCTAGCTAACTAAATCTAAAAAGAGTGTTTTGCAACAAGACATGCCTTTCTGGTGGACAGTATTTTACTTCTAACTTTTAAGGTATGTGCAGCAGTTCTGATACTTCAGCTAAGAGTTGCTAGCCACGAGTGTTAGAAAGGGGTCAGTGTCATTAAGATTAAAAACTGTGATACATCTGATGGTATGGCATGCTGTGGTATGTTAAAAGTATGACTTGGACATTAAAGTTATTTTGKAATAAAATTAACAGGCGCTGTTTCTGCTGTTAACCAGTTTTCAGGAGATTACTTTCAATTAAGTTGCAGTGAAGCATGGTTACTGTTTGTCAAGATGCGAACACCTCYGAAAGGCAAGCTGCTGAACATACATTCTTTAAAAGTACTGGGCTAATCACACCCTACATCTTCCACCCTGTTTTCTGGCCTGTGTATTGAAAGAACATGTAGCTTACATGCTACATGTAAAAAGTTTTCCACAGCCTGCTGTGGTGTGTGCGGCCATCCTGCAGCCTCTGCCGGGTGCCCCTGACTCACCCACTCAGCGCATCGCTGCCACCCGCAACTCGCACCCGCCGCGCTGCAGTCCGGCAGCCCCACCATTCACTCTCTATTCCCCGGACCCCATAACCACTGGGAGTAAGCCCCGATGGAAGCTTCCACTCYGCACGCACCCCTCGCTGGCAGCTGGAGCCTCCCGCGCTTGAGCAAAAGCTCCCACGCTCCAGCTGCCACAAGCGCGGCTCCGTCCCCAGCCGCCGCTCAAAGCAGATTCACTTTTCTCAGTGACACACAGAGACAGCTGCGCCGCTGCCCATATGCCAAAGGAAGTTTTGTGGCACAGTTTCCAAGTATCATTTTGAAAATGAGTTTTCCGTAGACGGCAACCAGCAGGTACGCATCCATCGGCGGCGCAGAAAGCGCCGCCGGGAAACGCCGCTCTGCAGCAGCAGCGGCAGCACAGCASCAGCGGCCAACACGTTTAAGGACTTCAGTGCGGGGCCAGTTCTGTAACAGGGTTATTTAAATGACTGGGGCCTCGCTGGCACCGCAGAACCGAGCAAACTTCACTGTACTACCGGCGTTCTCCAGCAGGAGAAAAGTGCCCGGGGATTCCGGGACGCTCGGTAGTTTCTTCAGTCAACCTGGCCCTCAGCAGCACTCTAAAACTTTATTTTGCACCTCCGGCCGCAGCCCTGAAGCGTCCCCCCAGGCGGCTCGGCACGGCACGGCACGGCGCTCCGCCCGGCCGGGATAGCGGGAGTCCCCCGGCCGCCCATCAGCGCTGCACTGCTCGCCGAGGCAACCGGCTTGTGCAACGATACACGGGGGG
>JACDOX010000002.1:16843748-16856176 GCA_014549065.1 Cardinalis cardinalis
AAAAAAAAAGAAAAAAAAAAAAAGGCTGTAGAGGAAATGACTCGCTGCTGTTACCGTGATTGAAGGAATTCGGGCACCAGCCCCGCGGGGCAGAGCCGCTGGATGAGGCGGACCCGCACCGAGCGGCCCCGRCCTCCCAGCCCCGAGCGGCAGCCGTGTCCCCGCGGGAGGCGCCCGCGAGGCAGCGGTAGCTGTCCCTCTCTTTCGGGAGACACGGGCYGGGTGATTCACCGCCAGCTCTAGCGACAGCCCCGCTCTGACACTCAAAAGTACAGCCCGGCGCTCGCCCAGCGGCTCTCACCGCCTCCTCCCGCACAGCAAGCCCCTCTTCCGTAGAAACAGYCCACCAAGCCCCCTGTCCCACCGGACGCGGCTGGCTCCCGGGAAAAGACAGGCAGCGCTGCGACCTTCTCCCCTGTCACAGCCAGCCAAAGGGGAGAGGAGGAGGGGAGGATGCCGGGCTGCAAAGAGAAAAAAGCCTCCACGTGTCCGACCCGCCGCCCCGGCTAATTAGACAACAACCCCGCTCTGTGCGCCCGCGCGGCAGCGGGGCCACGGACGCGGCCACGCGGCGCTACCGCCCCGTCCGGTCCCGTCCGCCGCCTCCGGGGCACCGCGGCCCCCAGCCCCCGGCCCGGCGTGGCAGGGATCGCCCTGGCCCGGGTGCGCGGCAGGCGGGYGGGCGCTGTGACAGCTCCGGCCGAGCGCTCCGTCGCACCCGCAGCCCCCCGCCCGCGCTGCCGCGCTCCGGCGTGTGCCGAGCGCCGTGTGATGGGAAAAAGCTAAGCCCCACAGGCCAGAGTCGCGCTTCCAAGGGCGAAAGGGCCGCACGMATAAAGGAAACAAAAACTCGAGGGAGCGAACCGAGTCCCCGCACCCGCCGCCCACCTGTCGCCTCACCCGGCCGGGAATGAATGAATGAATGGGACGGGACGCGCTACCTGCCGCCGCCGAGCCCGCCAGACATTGTCCCGCCTTGCGGCCGCGGGGCGCGCAGCTCCCTCGGGCTCGGCTCCGGCTCCTGCGGGCGGCGAGCACCGGCCCCCCGCCGGCGTGCAGCGCGGGGCCCGAGCGCTCCGGCACCAGCGCGTCCCGCTGGGCTGCAGCTCCCCCGGCGCCTCCGGAGGAGGGGAGCGCCCCAGCACAAGGGGCGGAGTACACCAGGTGCACGGAGGACGGGGGGCTGCCCGCCCGTCCGCCGGGCGAGCCGGGTGCCTGCTGCCGCTTTCCCCCTCTCCCGTCCCGCGCCCCGTCTGACAGGCGCGGAGCGCAGCCGGCCGTCCCCCGCCCGCAGACAGCGGGTTACCTGTGCCGGGGTCTCCGGGACATCCTCGCACCGGCCGCTGGGGGAGGAGGACGGGGGAGACCGAGCCCGCGCCCGCCGCCGCGCCCTGCTGCCGGGCTGCGCCTGGGCGCTCCGCCGCCGCGCACGGGAGTGCCGAGGAGCCGCGGGAGGAGGAGGAGGAAACAGGTTGAGATTAAAGAGTAAACTCTGTAAACAGAGATGCCATCAAACAAAGGGCCCTTGGACACTCCCCCTCCCGCCAAATCTGGCGCCCCTGCAGTGCGCAGGCGCCTGGCGGGCCCGTGCCGCGGCGGCGGGGCGCGGGGCGGGCGGACCGGGGCTGCGCGCCCCACGGGGCCCTCGCGCCCCGCCCATCCCGCGCGGCAGCGGCGGGAGCCGCCCGCGCCAGCGCCGCCGCCGCTCCCGCCCCGCGGGCCCTCGACGGCGCGTCCGCTGCCCCCCCGTGCCCGCGCCCTGCGGCTGTCGCTGATGGAGCTGTCGGGACGGGGGGCAGCCCCTCTACCCCGGGCACGGCGGGTGGGGAAGGCGAGTCTCCCCGTGGGKCGAGAACTCTCGGGCGAGACCCTGCGACCACCCCCGGCCCATGCAGGTGCCTCCCGCCGACGGGGGGAGGGTGGGCCTTGGCGGGTGCACCTGCTCCGCTCCCTGCGTGGCGTGCGGGCTGCAGCGGCTGCAGCCCTCGRGGGCGAGCAAGCCCCGCTGGCAATCGAAAGGGAACTCGGAGGGGCCCGGGGCTGCCCGGGGCTYGGCTGCGGTTGCCTCGCCGCGGGGGATTTCTGCTATAGTTCCCCTTGCTGCTGCCCGGCGTGGATGCTGCGTGCCGCCGCGGCGGCGGGAGGGGCGGCGGGTGTCCGATGAGCTCCAGAGAACACGTTTTTTGATACAGAAATGAGTCAGGACGTGAAAAATGGCGAAACATGCAAAGTTCCCAGGCTGCGCTGCTGCTTGAAAAATCATGGCTTTGCAGCGGTTTCGGCGCACTCGCCCTTTCCTCAAAGGCCCGCGGCTCATCAATGAGCTGCCGACGGGGCGGGCCGGGCCGGGCCGGGCCGGGGCGGGGCCCGGGGCCGCTCCCGAGCCCGCGGCGCCGCTGCCGGAGGGCCACAGTGGGCTGCTGGGCGGGCCGGGCACCGGGCACAGCCCGCGGGCAGCCCCGCCCCGCCGCGGCGCTCCGCTCCGCTCCGCTCCCGGGGGCTCCCGCGTAACGCGGGTCACCGCCTCGGGCAGTGCGGGGATGGACACGCACCGGGGCTGTCTCCCCGAGCGCACGCATCCCTTGGGATCACACCTCGGGCTAAATTAGCCGGAGGGTGCKCGTCGTTCCTGTTTTGCCCTGCTCAAGCCTCCGGTAGGAGGTGCCGTGCCTCTGTTTGCCTACCTGTAAAATGGGTCTGCTGCGCCGGGGCCAGCGTTAGTGCCGGGTGAGGGGGCTTTGTACAGAGCCACGTCTGCAAAGCATTCCTCTGCGAGGAGGTGTGCATGGGGGTTAACACTAGTCTGGAAAATTGAAGACTAATTCAGCTCTGTTCTACACCTTTCTATAAAATGCATTTTGGCATCAGCTGAGAACAARGCTACTCATATCCATTGGATTTTTAAGTTGTTTTGTAGTTCGGAGGTTTTTCCTCCAGTAAATATGTATTYGGGCAATGAATGAAATCAGAAGGCCAGAGAAAATACGGAAAGATGTCTTAGTGTCCACAGTGTTGCCAGGTGTTTGGGATATTACTGTTGCAAAATCAAAACTGATAATAAGCCACAGGAGTGTAAATTTTGTGTGTGTAAAATGTTCCTGAACCCTTTGCCGAAAGTTRTTTAGAAGTAATAGAGTTTTCTGAGTACTGCTCCAAAGTGGGTGTTGTTTATATACACAGAAGGCCCAGAGCTGGGCCTGTCATCAGTGCAGCTGTAAGGATATGACAGAATTCACTGGATCTGCTGTTAAGGATATGTGCTACTGCTCTGTGACTGAAAATGCATCTTTCACTGAAGCCGTGTGGTCATTTTGCCTGCTGTATTTCAGAGAGGTACAAACAAAACTGTGCAAGGTTATCTCTTCCTCCTTCAGCAGGAAACACTTTTCCTTATTGATTTTTGCAAATATTTCAGTGTTAACTGAGATAAATCCARCATCTTCCCGATTTGGATGTAAATTTGCTGAATAAATGCAAAGAATGTCTGTTACTGCTCTCAAGAGAGTTGTTAATATGCACAATTTTCTTCTGATGGCTTTTTTGCAAGGCTACATTTCTTTTCCAGTGACTCTGAAGAAGCASATTTTTTAATCCCAGACTGAAAAAAGAATCCACTATATTTGGTTTATAAGATTACATAAAATTGCAAATAAAACACATCTTACTGTGTTCAAAACAGAGGGAAATGACACCTCTGCTCCAGGTTTAAAGGTCTATCTTCCACAACTCACTCTGCATATATAAACCCCACTAAAATCAGTAAGGTGTGTGCATGCACTCCACTGAAGTTGCTTCATTCTTAATGCTTAAAATTTAGCTAGAAACAAGCCACAACTCTGCTATTTTGCTTTATTTCCTGAGCATCTGTAGCTTGGGAGACTTTGATGTGTGAGGGTTCTTTATAATATATTCTTTGGGCCAAAGCCCAAAAGAAAAATCACCCTTCTGCATCTCAACTTAGATGTGAACTAGCAGATTTCTTACATTACCCTTCCAACTTTATTAATTGGTGATGTCTCTGAGCCTGTTTATAGTAATTGCATCAACTGACAGAGTAATTGTAAACAGTGTAACTGCATGTTCTGGAGGGTTTTTTTTTTCCTTACACGAACTATATAGGTAATTTAATAAAAGTAATTATATAAATGGTAAATACAAGTTGAATTACTTGATTTCCTGCACCTCCACTACAAACATAAACTTCAAGATGAAGTTTAAAAGCACGTGAAGAAAGTTTCAAGAATCCTGGTTAAACATCAAATCTGTTGATGTCAATCAAATCTATGTTGACTTCTTCCTTACTGTTTTCCTGTTGCGATCTGCTGTTCAGCTGGCATGGCTTGGGCTGAGCCTTGCCAGCGTCAGTTAACCAGGCATAACCAAATAGGAAAGGAATCRTGAAGGAAGTTCAGCTGTGAGAAGAGCAGTGAGCCTGAGCATCAGGATTTTCTAAATGTACAGGAGATACTTTATTTTAGACTTTGGAAAACCTCAGCAGCAGTCTTTACTTTACCTCTGTGTTCCTATTTTTTCTGTGTTTGTCACAGAATCTGCAAGGAATACTGTGAAAACAGTGTCTAAGAACTTGTATGATCACACAACTTTTTGTCCTATCAAAAGTCTTATAAATTGCCACCTTTCCCTCTGGTACAAATATATCTTAGAATTCAAGAAGCACTTTTATAAATGTATGTTTTTGTGTGCTTTTTTGTTTACTTTCTGCATTTCTTTCAGCTTGTGTATCATAAAACAACAAGGAACTTTCACTTTTTTAGTTTCACTTTTAGACTGTAGTTACGGTAAAGTTTCAAATGCAGTTGTGGTATTTTTATAATTGAACATCAGGTGATTTTTGGTATTTTGGCCAGAAATGTTTTTAATAAATATTGTTAAGGCATCTGAAGCAAAATAAAAATGTATGTTTTCCTTTGATGTAGACTTCCTCACAAGTTCCTCATAAAAGGAGATAAGAGGATTGATTAAAAGTTATRGGGAAGGAGGCAGGAGACTGGGGTTTAATGCCTCTTTTATCATGTATGGAATTATGTCCAACAATGTGCATTAACATTTTTGTTCCAGTAACCTGTTCAGTGTGTGAGGGCCACGCAGRTGTCTTCCTGAGGGATACCTGCCTCAAAGGTAGCTGGATATGTTAGCACCCAGATTTGCATGTGTGCTGGGACTCCAAGAACAGCAAACACTTAGGTGTGAGYGGCAGCCACCTCCCTGCTGAAAATGGACATAGCCTGGTCCTGGGTAAGGCCAAAACAGATGGCAACAGATGTGGGCCAGCAGGAGATGCAGCTTCCTCAGCACCATCACACTCACATTTTCTTACAGCCAGGCTGGAAAGCAAGAGAAAGGGTAGGAAGCTGACTGGAAACAAGATCTCTCCTAGGATATGCATCCCTGTGTTTATAGAAAGAAGTGTTTGACTGGCTTCTACTCCAGCAGTGTACRTGGTGTAGCCTAGATCTTTAAGTCTGTACCTCTGGTTTCTGCACATGCACATTTAGAGCCCTCTAGACCTCTGTTATACCCTGATTATAGCAGAGCACCTACAGTRAAAACCCAGTGTGTTCTGGTGTACAACAGAAATGAGATAGCAAGGGTTCAGACTTACCACTTGATTGCATTATATCTTTTTCTTTATTTATTTTGAAAGTATAGTTGACCTTAGGTCAGGCAGCAATAAGAATTCAATGATAAGGTGAAACTGAATCAATTGAAATTTTATAGAATTTGATGAAATTAGGATCTTGAGTGAGGGAGCAAAGGTAAGCCTTACACTCATCAGCAGAGGCTCTTTTTTGTGGTAAACCCTTTGTGTTTGTGTATGGCTTGAAAGGATAGTWATGCCTGAGGCCTTCCAACTGCAAAAATAGCTTACTATAGGAACTGAACATGTGTTGTACAAAAGCTCCTTTTTCATTTGTTCTGAAACAGCATGGTGCAGTAGGTGCAAAAGGAGGCTTGGGGCAAGTGACACCACATCTTTGGACACCAGCAGAACCCCATGTCCAGTTGGCTGCCCGAGCTTGGTGGGCTCAGTGGTGTTCCAAGAGCCAGGGCCTCCTCTGAAAATTAGCCTTTCCCTGTAAKACCTTTCTATGTAATTCCTCATCATCACACAGAGCAATCTAATTTCTTTTTAAAACACAGTGCTAACAATAAGAAGCATTCATTGCACAWATTGCAGCTTCATCCTTTTAACCTGCAGTGGAGCACTGACATTCAAAATAATATAAAATTTGCTATATGGTGGGGCATTGACATTGTATGTTACCAGAATACCTGGAGCAATACAGCCTTTCCAACTACTTTCATCACACATGASACTAAGTGATTCCTTGACTTTATTTTATTGCTAGCAACTACTACTTGAAAGGCCATCATGATGTTTGTTTATTTATTTATTTATATAAARTATGATGTGATAAAAATATTAGACAAATCTGATTAATAACAGAGGAGAGAACAAATAAGTGAAACCGTATGCAAATAAGCTTATTTCCTTAAATGATTCTTTTAAGCATACTAATATGTCAAAGAACAGCAGTATGCATTTCCAAATGATAAAGTAAGCCCTATTCACAATAGAAGTGATTTGCTTCATGTAGATGTTTACCTACAAGGGTGTGGTTACTATAATGTATGCCTGGCTGGCAAGCAGAGAGGCTTTTGTTCTGTGGCTGCTTTTAAAAGTGTCCTCTGAGGGAGGTGCACCTCTGCACCAGTCCAGCAGAGAATTCCGTCTGTTCCTTCTCTCCCGTTTTTGCTCTTGTAAATGCAAAGCAACTCTGGTGATGTTTCTTAAGGTTCTATAGATACACCTTGCTGTACCTGAAAGCAGAGCTTAATCTATAAACTGTAGCAGTGCAGTTGAGGGCAAACGCATGTAAATGAGTTTAGCCACTTATTTGTGCAATGCACAGCACAGCAAGGTCCTACAGACACCAACAGCTTACATTGAGCCCTTTTTCACTGTCATGCAGCTGGAGAGGCCTGGTTCCCCATTACAGCAGTCTTTCTTCCCTCTTGTTCTATTGACTTGATAAATTGGAAGGAAATACAAGGTGATTTACACCAGTTTAAATAAAAGCATGGGCAGACTCCTGTCAAGTCCATTGTCTCTAAAATTCATTAATGTCTCCTGTTACTGGAAAATATGTAAAGGAGATTTATCTCCTTCTGTGGTTCTAACTCACTGGTTGCAGTCATTTCTTACCTATTTTCTTTTAGATGTTAACCCATTATTAATCACATTTTTAGATTTGTCATGGACACTTATGCTTCTCACACAAAGCCCTATTTCCTGTGTAGTCTTTTATTATCTTATTAAAATATTTTGAATTTTATATGCTTATAACCTTGATCCTTTCAGACTTTCTCCCGTCGTTTAACTGACTGAATACTGTGAAGTGGAATCAATCTCTTCTTTTTCCACTCTCCTACACACTTACTCTATTGCTTTGGTAGACTACTGTAGGCTAGCTACTAGAGCTTTTCATTTTCACCATATCTGTTTTATATCCWCAGGCCCTATGTCACTCCTTTCTATATTAGTCAGTAGGAGGTCCAAAATATTGGCAAGAAAAGTAATTTTTTCAGGCCAAGACAGAATTAATCAYCTCCATTTCTGTGTCTTGCAGCCCTTGTTACTCACTGCTGTTTAAGAGGTAGTCAAATGATGTTGGCAGTAAAGCTGTGTATACAAATACAGAAGTGCTCCTTCCTCTCTTTCTTGTGCCCACAAGGAAGACCATCCCTTGTGCTGTCATTTAATTCCATGAAGTTGCTCCTACATCACACTGTTAGCTTTTAAAGAACTTTGCTGGATCTTAGAAGCAAGACCAAGTGGTTGAATAGGTGATTACTATCACTTAGAAAACTGAAGCAATCACTATGTTATTACTAACTATTTGTGTCCAACAAAGTTTGGGTATGAACTTTGAAAATGTGTTCACCAAATATTTTTTAGCAACAATTCTTCAAATTGCGTGTTTGTGTGCACTGTTTTTTCAGTGCTGGAAATAACTTCTGTGACCTGCAAAAATATWTCCCAAGATATCTTGTAAATGTCAATTGACAACATCAGCCAACTTGTGGTTTGAGAGCTTAACCAGATAGAAAAAGGATAGTCAAAAATATTGAAAAAGCTTRTGCTCAGCTTCTTGAAGAGAGAGCACCTCAGCAGTACTGGGTGCTTAATTTTCATTWGGGATTTAGCCTTTATAGGGTTTACATGGCAAAATTAGCTAGAAAATTATCCTTGGTGGCTAATTATAAAATGGAGATGGTTTAGTGGACCCATAAGGAAAGTGAGTAAAGCACCAGGTCTGTGGCACGAGTGACGTGCTGGCAGTGCTTGGCTTTGAGTCCTCTGCTGTGCAGTAGCTACAAAGACAAATTGTAAAAATGAAATCAGCTTTGAAAGACAGGTGTCAAAGTGGAATTTTCTGTGCTTTCCTTTACTTCTCCCTTTAGTGAAGCCTGATGAGTTATATAGAAAATGATACTTGGAAGACTCTTTCATACATTTAGATACCCTGTTCTTTTTCTGTGCACTCTCTCACACATGTAAAAGAAGCCATTAACTTTCACATTCACCCTTCCAGTGCTTTCATTGCAGTCATTACTAATGACTGCACTTTCTGGACATGATGGTGTTTGTATCCCTATTCTTTAATGTTTTATTACTTCTGTTTTGTGCTTCCCATATGTTTCCGGGGAGAATTCCCTTCTTTCTTTTACTTGTCTTGTTTCTGCTTGCTCTTTCTATGTATGCCAATTAATAATGAAGGCTCTGCCTGTGTTTCCCCTCCCTATGGCACAATGTGGTTTTCTCTAGCTCTCACTTTTTGTGAAAAGTAGGCCATCTACTGTTGCTTTCTAGTATGGATTACAGATTCCCCAGCAAATGGCCATGCCATGCATATAGSTCCAAACTGGACTTCAGAAGTGCCTATTCTCCTGTTCATTGGCACTTCTTATTTTGCAGATTGTGATGTAATAATTTCAATAGCAAACTGAAATCTTATTTCTTTTTTTCCTTCTTTTGAATAGTAACTAATATAATTGGTTCATGTTCATCTGCCATAAACCAAGTTTTTCATTTTGTAATCTAGATAGTATTCAGTGTTCTGGTTTGCTAATCTAAAACTTTTACTCAAATGAACATTTTTCATAGTTATACATCAAGCACCTTTCCTCTTTCCCATCTCCACTGAAGTTAGAGGGCAAGRGATTATCACCTATTGATTTAGGCAGCTATTAGTGACAGTTTTTGTCAGTTTAGCACATCTTTGTTGTGGGAATTTTTTTGTTTTGTTTTAGTTTGGGGTTTTTTTCTTTTTTTTTCTTTTTTTTTTTCAGTGTGGTTTTGAACAGAAAAGTGACTTTAAAAATTGAATCTTGGTAGTACACATTCTCCATATGTCTTCTGAGTCATATCTGGATAGTGCACTAATGAAAACAAGCTCCAGTGTTGTCAGCACTGTAAAAYACAAAGGGCATTGAAAGGGGAGCTGGCCCATCATCTGCCTGTTGTACCACCCGGTCTGCATTTTGGTTCTGCATCTGATTTCTCAGCTATTTTTGGAGATGCTACAAAAACTGAGCATTGACAGTGCTCAACTTTTTATCAAAGGTGAACTTGCTGTGGGGGCAATTGTCTGGACTTCATTTTGATGGGGATATTTTTTATTGATTAGAATCACATGCAGCCAAATACAGCTTTTCTGGTCTGTACTTTTAGGTCAAAGTTAAATATTTATTCCTTTCCTTCCTATGAAAACTGACTGAGGGGCTTATCATACAACATCAATTTTGTGAAAAAACTTTCCTTTATTTAGTGACCTATTGGTCTTAGTTCTGCAATAAAATATTTACTGCTTGGTTCATTAAGAATAAAGCATGAGTATAATAATTTTATTATGGTCAGTTAAATTTTTGTTCACTTGCAATTACATATTATTTTTCAGTGCCTTGTCTCTCTTTTCACATTAAACTGTCATTAATTTTTTTTAATTTCAGTTTTAGGTAAGTTGCAGTTTTCAGGGATGTTCCCTTTTCTCAATTAGAAATATAAGGGATTGCAGTTCCTCTGGGGAGTGATTTTTTTAAAAGTTGACCTACTTCACATAAGCAAAATTACARAACCATTTCATCTTCTCGAGTATCGACTCTTTAAACTGGTCACTAAGAGAGAGGCAGCCTTCCACTGGGTGCAATAGATGTGCAAAAGAAAAGGAAAAGTAAAGTAGATAAAGGCACCTTTAGTAGCTTTGAGAATGATAAATTTAGATRGATCCTCAGTGCTTTGTGGGTAGAAATATAAGACAAGTGAAGACAGCTCACTTTTCTTTAACAAGACATTTAGGGAACCAGCTAAATTGCTGAGGGGTTCATATGAATAAATAAAGCATCTGTCCTTACTGATCTGTCACTTGTCAGATGTTGTTTTAATTTGATGAAGAGGCCAATATCTGCTTATGGCCCCTCTCTCTGCTCAAATATAACTGGAGAGCAGGACTCAGCTCTTAGGGTGAGGCACTAGAACTTAACAATGGCAACACACCAGCTAAGTKCCACCATGGAGCTGTGACAAATGACATTTTGATAGACACATAGGAGCTATCTGATTACACTGGAAGGGCCATTAAATTTAACCTCAGATGCCCTAAGTCTCAGTGTGGTAAGCTAACACACAGGCACAAATTCTGTCCTCCCAGGAGCCMGTGCCTTCTAGAGGTTGAGAATGAAGTTAAAGGCATTTACTCTGGGATAGAGGAAATCTAAGTCTAGAGGAGTTTGGACAGAATTGAGAAACTTTTTTAAAATTTCCAATATAAATGGTTAACTATTCAGTGACAATGCCTAAATGATCCATCTCTAGTTTTCAGACTTAGTCAAATTAATGTCGTGAGCTTCTCACAGGAGCTGCTTCTTCAGACTGCTTTGAACAGAGGCATAAATCCCATACCAGTTCATGCTGTTCAAATTAAACACATTTCACTGAAGCAAATATGTATTAAACCTATTTTTMCTCTATCAGAGGTTGCTTTGGTGTCAAATCATGTGATTTTTTTTTAACCTCAGATACCTCTTTGCAAGWAATACAGGCAATGTTGCTGTTTCTGTTAAATACACAGTTTCAGGTACTCCTGATAATAACAGACTTCAGCATTTTTTCTAGAAAAGTACTCACATGATTTTGCTGAAACATACTGGTTTTGTTCTTCACATAAATTCTCATCTAAATGTTTCAGAAACAGCTGGACATTGTCAACAGGGTCTGTACAGCCTCTATCTTCTGTAAAGTAGGTAGGACAGTATATAGAGTTTCTTCTAGTGTCAGTCACTGGGATGGCAAGTGCTGCTCTGTGAAGTCTCTTTTATTTAGCTGACATAACAGGAGCTGATCTGTACRTAACTGTGCCAAGGAAGGATCATCTTGTCTGCACATTTCTTCCAGTCTCTGCCTTTGCTTCAGGACATTGAGGGCTGGTGATAATGCACTAGAAATTATATCTTGCCAAAAAAGCTTTGAAACCTTGCCCTATAAACCCTGGCCTTTTTTTTTTTTCCTTTTCCAGTAATAGTTCCTCTGGAATTCCCCAGTAAGAAAACATACTCTTAACCTTCCTAGTGACATTTTAGTTGTACTTGACAATCACACAGTTCATAAGTGTTTTGGCTAATATTCTAGCCCAGCTGGCTATTTCTCTCCCTCTAGCGCACAAAGATTGATAATACCCTGCTAGTCTCCCTCAGACAAAGCTGGTATTATCAGAAAAACATCTATTTTTTTTATTGCCCTATAAAGTGTCAGAATTCAGAGATTCTCATGCTTTTTTTACATGCTGTAGGCCACTCTAGAAATAGTGAGGGTTTCAGCAGTTTCTGAAGGCCTCAGGGCCATCCTGTCTTCTATTTTCAGCTTCCTTTCCAGGTTTTAGGGATTACCTAAACCTACAAAAAATATGCTTTTTTTGCTTGTAGCTAGCAATTCACTACTGTTTGAAAAGGCAGGCATGACTGTTTACTCTGTAAGGTACTGGTCAGGCAAATGTAATTCTGTTGGTTTTGACTTTCTGAAAGTTCAATGGCCTGTAGAATTCCCTGACCCTCTTGTGTCTGTGCTTTCTTCTACACCATGAATATATAACATTTTTGTTTCTGTAACTGGGTGACAGGTTGAGATATCCATAGTTCTCAAATATTTCCACAAGAATAGCTTTGGAGTAATTTACCCCAATGCTGTATTAATAGAATTTTTTGTGTAAGGAACAAGTCACAAAAGCTTCACATGATTTCGTGAAGGGAGGAAGGGAGGAAGGGAGGAAGGGAGGAAGGGAGGGAGGGAGGGAGGAAGGAAGGAAGGAAGGAAGGAAGGAAGGAAGGAAGGAAGGGAGGAAGGGAGGAAG
>JACDOX010000002.1:16856441-16917846 GCA_014549065.1 Cardinalis cardinalis
AAAGAAAGAAAGAAAGAAAGAAAGAAAGAAAGAAAGAAAGAAAGAAAGAAAGAAAGAAAGAAAGAAAGAAAGAAAGAAAGAAAGAAAGAAAGAAAAGAGGATCATTTTATTTTTACATGGAAGGGACCAATACCGTTCTTTGTGTTACAAGAAACATTTTCACGCAATTTGCTACTCTACACAAATTTTTAATGGGTGTTGGAAAAGCCCCATCATTCTGTAGTCCTTTCCTTTCTGACACAGATGAGCTGACTGTGCAGAATGATCTCAGGGTTACTGTAGTCAGCAGTGAAAGTCACAAAAGATGCATTTGTAGAATAAGTGACTTCCACTGGTCTCATATCACACAAGAGCACAAAGCCCACCAGCTACTTCCCTTTGCAGGAAGAAAAGGCTCTCCGTTTGCAGTTATCTTCTCCATGTTGAGAAATGAGATATGATCACTGCACCACTGCTGCATCACTCTCCAGTTTTTCATCCTTCTTGACACTTTCAAGAGATCCACATTCTTCAGATGTTCYCTTTACTTTTGTATCAGCTGCATTGCTATGGCACTACAGCTTAACAGACTGCAAACCTCTGTGTGTCCTGTGCACAGGGTCTCAACTAACAGCCCCAGTGTGTTGTCTCCTCTGTAAACTGCCCTTTCTCTTCCAGTTTTCCTACTGAGCTTCTSAGGGCAACACTGGCTTATTTTACCTTGGATTGCAAAGAAGATAATTGTATACTAGCTCTGACAGTAGAAAYACCAAGCCTGTTTTAAAACTCCTGTGCTTGCCATGAAGTAGGAAACCTGCTTTCCAGGGTTCATCACACTTAGAGAYACAAGTAATAGAGCCTGAGAAGAATGGCTCTGCATGCTCCTCCTGGGTGTCTTTTGTTCAGTACACAACTGAAAAATTACCCTTCCTCTGTCATTTCCTACATTTTGCATTTCTAGCTATTTCTGTGATCAARAAAATTCTTTAAGTACTGGCTATTGTTTTAATGACGTGTGCTTGCTACACTTTTCTGTGTCCTTTCAGTAGCTGCGAATACTTTTGTAGCATCTGTCTCAAATACCTTGTAAAATGGCCAGCTTCCTATTTCTTAGGATCATCTCAGTGGTGTTCCTTGAGTGCCAGTGGCATGTGACTAGAAAGACATCCACCAATCCTTTTCAGAAATAATAATTACTAGATTAGTCTAAAATTTAATTACTTCCACAATTACATCTTAGCAAGCACTTTGCATTATGCTTTTGWCTGTATTACCATCTCATAAAGCTTTATTTAGACATCAAGCTATAGCTAAGTTTCTTGGTACTTTCAAGGCTTTCATATTTTATTTTCTTTTTTTYTTCTTTCCCCCCTTCTTRATTAGGAAAGCTATSATTGGCAAACCAACATTCTCTTCCTACATTATTGCAAACTGATGGATCTCTCCCCTGTATCTAACTTTCAGTATAAAAACTTGGTAGCAGCCTGTGAGAACTCCTTCTATTTTGGCTATTCTGTAACTTCATCAGCTTTTTAGTACTTCAGAGTACTAAGGCTAGACTTAGATTTTRATCTTTAGCAAAGTCAAGGTTGTTCATCTTGAAATCACACTGGAAAGCAAGTGAAAACAGGGTGAAATGTGGCAAAAAGCCTATTCTTTTTGTTCAGCCTGACTCATATTAATTTATCTCTAACTATCCATTTGGGATAAAATTTATATGAATGACACATTTCAATTATTTGTACTTCATCAGTTTAACTGAAAATGTTGTWTTTAAACTATATAGTTTTTCATACAGACAAACCTCACTTGTGATACACAAATAATACTATTTACTTTCATTTGAATTTCCTAGTTACATACACTTCTTGATGCAGTTAGTAAAACCTACAATCTGAAGCTCTTGGAGAAGTTACTAGGTAATTTTTCGAGATAACACATGGCTGACCTCAGGGTTTATTGATTAGCTGCTTCATTCCCGTATTGAGGTTTGGGCACACAAACAACAGTTTTTGGCAAGCTCTCTTAGACTGGCAAAGATGGAAGGTGAGGGTAAGAAATCAGTGAGAGGAAGTAGAAGTGTAAAGTAGTCTAAGGAACAGGCTGTTAGATATTGATAGAAAAAGATGTGTACAAATATACATCAATTTAGACAGAATTCAGACTTAGACGCAACCCTGAATCTGGCTCTTGAACAGGCTCCTTGCATGTCTTATTCCTGCTCCTGGAATATGAGTCAAAAGGATTTTTCTGTTCATCTACAAGAGAAAAGAACCAAGCCCAGAACATAATACAAGAAGGTCAGTCCCACATGTAATGACTGCAAGAGCAATGGCCAGCAGAAATTCACACAGGTACAACTTCCTCAGGTGCTCAGGTGTAATCATGGGGCTGCTGAGCTCACTTTCCAGAGCTTCAGAGAAAAGGACTGCATGCTGCAGTTGATGTGCTGCATGATCCAAAGCATATAATCTATCTTCAGCAGGTCCAGCTTAAAGACTCATACAAGAGTTAATAACATCTATTTTCTTTACAGGACATTGCAGAAGTTAATCCATTAAAGTTCATAACAGTGACTGAAATGATTGTGGTGTAAATCAAATGGAAAGTTACTGAAGCAAAAGAACTCTGAGAGATATCCCTCTTTTAAAACAGTTTTTTTTCTGCTCCACTTTTTTTTTTTTTTTCCCACGCAGTAGAAGTCAACAGAGACATTAATTTTTCTGATGTTTACAGATTTTTATTACACAGTATTTAGGCAATTTTCTAAAAGGAAADCAGTATTTATGCTTTTTTAAGATCTTCCACATCTCTGGCCTTAGAAAGTTCAGCTTGGGTTCTTCTGTCAGATACTAAGGTCTGTTTCATTCTGGAACACAATGCAACATGAAGGGTAATGGTACCACTGTCACCCACACAAGTGAGACCTGATTAAAAGTGGTGGGGCTTCTTCTTTCATCTGGATCATTCCAAACTGGTTTTTTCCTTTAAAGCTTAATCACCACAAATGCCTGAACTATTTGTGAGAAAAACTTCCTTGTTGATTTTTAATATTCTTATCTTTCTGTTGAGGCTTGAGAGATTTCAAAATAGGGAGGACCTCTAACAAGGGCACATCTGATAAATAAAAACAGCAAAGAAAACAAAGCAAACAGAAATTTGCATGAAAATTATGTTCTTTTGAAACAGCAGAGACAAATATGCAATGCCATAGCTGTCTCCTATTCTTACAAAACATCAGTGCTCAGAGCCTCCGTTAGAAATGATAATGGCAATATTAATGTGGGTCCTTATCTGAGACCTGCTGAAGTTAAAGGCCTTCCATTGATTGCAGGGAATATTAGATCAGGCCCTTTCAGGACATATTTTGGTCAACTCTTGTCCAACCGTTATTTCACATAGGAGAAAYGGGGTTTATCTCTCTTCTGCACTCTGGGCTTCTATCAGCAGAGTGACATCCAAGTGAGGGATCCAAGCACCAGAAAAGTCCAGGCTGTCCCGGTGGTGAAGTACACAGGGTGTGGAAGTTTTTGAAGAGTCTCAACATGATCTCACATAAGAGAGAAAGGGAGAGTGAAAATAAATCATAAAGCAAGACWGGAAGGTAAAGATGTAGAAAAATATAAAAGCAGTTTTTTCTTCAGTTTTTCTACCAAAAATAGTCCAGTCGTGTTAAGACGTGAACAGGTGGGAAAGTACAGCTTTGCAGCTTTAAAATTGTACATTGTTTTTCATCTGTAACACAAAAGAGAGTTTGAAAAAAGTGAAAAACATTCCAGCAGGTTTTGGAGCAGGAAGGAAATCATGCCAAATTATTGCTGATGTTCAGTCTTTACAGGTGTGCTTTCTTCTTCACCTTGATGGGAAATCCCCTCTTTTAATCTCATACAATGTAGCAGAATGTCTGTAAGCAACTTCCTACCTGGTGTCCTTTTCTTCTGCTTTTCAAACCACAGTGAGGCAACAGGAATTAAGATCCTGCAGGTTATGGCATATGGATGAAATCGTATCAGCTTGCACAGCATCTCTGGCAGTGGGGTTCTGGAGGGACGCTGGCAGCCCTGTGCAAGCAAACATTTAGCAGAGCAGGGGCCAGCCTCAGCTGTTTGCTATGGTTTGGTCTTCTTGCTCCCATACTTTCCCACTAAATTTGCTTTCCTCTTACAGGGTGCTGCATTTCAGTAGGGAAGTGTTGGCCRTAGGTGTGATAAGCATTTATTTTATATTATTTCAAAATAAAGATGATTCATGGGGAAAAAGACCTTTGAAACTGTATCCTATCATATCTTGTCACCATTGTGCAAACAGAACTAGGTACTAATACCACTGTTGCACATTTTATGGTTCAAAACCCAAAATGACTAAAACTAAAAGGAAAGGACAAGCATGACCCAAATGTATAATTTCCCTAAGATCTTCAGATTCTTGTAAAATGTTAAAAAATCAGAAGACACTGTTAAAATACAAAGATTTCACAAGATTTTATTTAATTTTTAAGTAGTTTGAATCTTATGACCATTATCTGCTTCGTGTTATTTTTCTCATGAAATTTAATTTTTATTTAATTTTTATTATTTCATTTAATTTTTAATTTAATTTTTATTTTATTTAATTTTAAGTTTTTTTAAAACTTCTACATTGATGCTACTATGATGTCTGTATTCTGTTAAACATTAGAGAGAAAAATAACRCTTTGTGCTTGTGACATCATGCAGCAGAACCATTTCAATATAGTCTTTTGATACAGTTGCCTTGATGTTTTTCCAGAAACCTTTTCGAAGTTTCGTTGTTTTTGTTTTTTTAAAATGAAACATGTTGCAATATTTTGACACTTTGCCCTAAATTTGGAAATGCAGTTTCTTCTTACCTGGCACTAAGCTGATCATCAGCACCATTGTCTTCTCAGTTTTCATGGAGTGCATATGAAATCAGATATTCTTGTCCATGCTCATTCCCACCCTGACTGTAGAGCCATAAAACCAGCTCTAGTTCTCTTCCCTGTGCACTCACCCACCCACCTGGGACTAGAGCTGAGACATTTTTCCCTTCCCGTATCAGCACAGGCTCTGAGACCCTGATAAATCTAGAGAGCTAGGRAAAAAAAAAGGGGCCACATCTTATTCCACATCTCTTTTAGTAAGATACTGTCTTTTTTCTTTTTGTGTGTGTGTGATTTATTAGTACAAAGGACAGAATGGGAGATGAATACATCTTGTATTAATTTTGCAAACATACCACAAGAAAATGTATACCTCAGAATATTTGATAACAAATTCACATATGCATTGCTACTTCTGTATGTGCAGTGAAAACATAAAGAATGCCACTGTAATTTAGAAAATGTGAATTGTTGAAGAGATTATTATAAATAGAGATAAATATTCCATTAATTTTATTTGTAATCTTTATTGGTTTTCACTCTTTTTTGCACTCAATAAAGTGTTATAAATTAAATATTTGACTAGAGCAAATTAAGCAACAAGTTAGAACAAGCCTTGAGAAAAGAAGTTTATTCATTACTTTTGATCAATTTCCATATATTTAGATTTTTAGTGTGATGAGAGATATAATTAAACAATTTTCAACAAAGGCCTCATCCAAAACTTGTGAAAGGCAGTAGGTACCAGCACAATTTCATTAAAATTAATTGGCAAGTCTCCTTCATTAGAAGGAACAAGATTTTGAGCATGGTAACTTGCCTGAGTTTTGAAAATTCAAGCTTTATGTTTTGAGATTAAAATTCCTGTTCATACAAGTACAGCCTGTAAAAAGTAATGAATGGAAAGTAGGGTGGAAATCTTGAAGTGCTTATTCAATTAAACAAGGAAAAAATAATGTGAAGTACTGATTTTTGTAATACTTCGGCAATAAATTACCAAAATGGTTGATAATTTCAATCTTCACATTCTGTATATTGATATACTAAACTGATGTTCAGATTAAATATTATAAAAATAATTTTTCACTAAAGGAGTGGCCAGGCACTGGAATAAATTGCCCAGGGAGATGGTGGAGTCACTATCTCTGCAAATGTTCAGGAGGTGTCTGGATGTGGCACCTGGGGATATGGTATTGGGGTGATTATGGTAGTGCTGGGTTGATGGTTGAAATAGATGATCTTGAATGTCCCTTCCAACCTTGAGCATTCTGTGACTCTGTAAACTGGCAGGCCATTCTACACTTACTATTGCAGCTTTTTCTATTTGTAGCATTAGCCAAACCTCAAAGCCTAAAATAAATCTTGTCACATACTGAAAGCAAAGTATATTTCAGAATATAACAGAATATTTCAGTTTGAAAAAAAACCAAATATTTAACTTGTCCTGCTGATTTGTGGTGAAACGAAGTGCTGGTGTCTCAGAGCTGCCCAGGGAGTGACAGTGAGTTGCATATTGGTGGCTGCTTTCTGCAGCCACTTGCATGGCTTGCCAGTCCTTTGTCTTGAAGTCAGTGGAAATTTTGCCATTGAGTACAATAGGATGACAGCTTAGACTTTTATTTTCTTTTGGATAAATATCTTTCCCAGCATTTCTCTTCACCTCACCACCACCTTTTTCCTCTTGCATCCCCACAGCTATCTCTTATTTTATATGGCTGCAGCCATTTCATCTCTGACAGACCACGGTGGGCTCAKTCCAGCTGGTTATGTGCCACATGGACTTTTTGGGATCAAAGTGTCTCCATTTCAGGGAGAGCTGTCTAACTGCAATGCCTCTCACAGCCCCATCTCTCTGTGATCAAAATCATTGTGATTTCAAGCTGATTCTGACCAGCCAGGAGGAAGGAGAAAAGAGGAAGGACGTCGGTGCGGTTATGGTGTTAGCCAGAGCCTCTGGGGATGAAGGTGCATTTCCCTGTTCTGCCACAAATGGCTGTCGTGGCTTCAGGCAAATGACTTGAACTTCTATACAGGTCCCTAAAATGTTGCTTAGGCAGCAGAATAATGTTTTAAAAGGCACAGTCCTGAAACCACTGATGGTCATGGCCTAAGCTTCTGCATCTCTCTGCCTGTGTTGAGAAGTGCCTCAGTGAGAACACAACTGAACAGTTCGGGGCCTGGCTCAAGCCTGAACTTGCCTGGCCAAAGAGCTTTGGTGCTTCTCCACCTGCTCCTCCTGCTGGGACAGGGTCTGGCTGGTGGGTGTCCCTGCTCCCATCCCACCCGAGCACGCCCCGGGTGAGGGGACACGTGGGGCTTTCACTGCACCTCACAGTCACACCTTCCAAGGGAATGCCCTGCTCATCCCACCCACTTGCCCTGTGCCCAGGGAATGCASAGGCTGGGAGTTCTCTCAGCTGGAAGCTAGCTGGGGATGCCTGGCAGGAGCTTTCAGCACCTGGTGCCGGACTCCAGCTGCTCACAAACTGAAACCTCACGTAACATCCAGCAGGAGGACATTGGGCCATCAACATCAACGTGCCATGCAGCACATCCATGCCTGCCCTGCTTGCTCATGTAGATGCAAGAGTGGGAATTAAGAGCAGAGATGCTCTTTTTTTGTACCAGAGATGAGCATTTTTTTTGTACCTTACCTCCCGGTGCTCTGCAGCACAGATCCCTAGGGAGGATTTCACACTTGCTCTAAGTTGGGTATTATCTTACTTGAGTAAAAATTTAATTAAAAAATACATAAATAAATTCTCTCTTGGAACAAAAAATATTAGGCCAAATCCTGTGCTTAGTTAAATACACATAATAACCAAGATCCTGGGAATTTTGTTCCTCTATCTTCRTAGAAGAGTTAGAGAACCTCTTCATCTGCCCCAATTTCCTTTACTAAAAGGCAGACAAATATAGTCCTCTATTATTTTAACAAAACGGGTTGGGAAGGATGGGAGTTCAACAACGTGTTTTCAGTGTCTTACAGACTTTTACATTTCCCTATTTTTTCTTAAGTGAACTTTTCCCCACACCTACTTTCTCACAGGTGTGAGAAACTGATGTACATTTGACCTCCTTTCTCCCCTCTGTTTGCACTCCACCACTGTCAGGTGATTAGTCTAACTTCTCCAAAACTGTCTTTCTGTCTATATTGTTAAAATATTTTATTTTCATATCCTGACTCTCCTGGTGGTAACTTGAAAAATAAATTAAAATACAGACTTTATTTCATTAAGTAAAAGAAAAATRAATTAAAATACAGACTTTATTTCATTAAGTAAAAGACTTTATTTCATGTTAATTAATCTTTGACAAAATTTTAAGGAAGACAAGACAACTGAAGTTTTAAAGCCCCATTAGCCAGTGAGGAGGGGTGAACAATTTTTTGAGAGCTGCAAACACACACAAAAAAGGCTAAAATATTTTGAGTTTTTAAATCTTGTGCAATCAGTCTTTGAAGGAGATGAAAACTGGAGTAGATATATATTAAATATAGATAAATATAAATATATTAAATATAAAGATATATAGTTAAATACTTCAATGGCTGGTATCCAAGGGACAATGCTTTTTCAGAAAGTTTGAGAAAATTAAAAAAACTAGGTACAGTTTCAACGTACTAGTCAAAGTAACTACAGTATGTTCTTTGGGCACTCCTTGACTAGATGAGAAAGATTAAAGATTGGGTTTTTTCCTTCGTTTCAGGATTGTATCATGATGTGTTGGATCAGGAATGAAATGGATCAAAACCAACTCAGTTTGTTTTTCCCTTCTTCATTTTAGAGTAGCACATACCAGGTGCATACAAAAGCAATATATAGTTTCAGTATGAAAACTATCACCTCTGTGCCTCAGAATCCTGTAACATATGCATCACTTAATCTGGTGTATGCTGTGATTGCCACTCTCAGGAGCATGACTGCACGAGAGTAATACAAGCTGACTGTGTCCTTCAGTCAGTTTTGGATTGGGCCCTTGGTCGTCCTTTCTGAWTTGAGCACTAGCTCACTCAAAATCCTTGTACAAGACACTTGGGGAAATCTTTTCTAAAAAGTCCCCCACATTTTTTGAGTTCTTCTTTTTTTTTTTAATGTAGCCTAAATTAGACACCTGCTCGTAAGTCTTTAAAGCCAGACAACCGTAAACAGAGGCATGCAAAGTCAGTGAATACTTTTGAGTCCCTTCAGCCTTACCTCTGTATGGCTGAATAATTTCTGGTGTGATTTGGGAGGCCCAGATGAGTTATATCAGGGCTAAATTGTGAAGTTTATGTTCATATGTATAAAATTTGCTAAGTTTGTTTGTTGGGGTTTTTGGGGGGTTTGTTTGGGTTTTTTTGGTTTTTCCCCCCCCAAAAAGCTGATCAAGATCTTCATACTGTAAAGACTAAAGGTAAGTCCTCAGTCTACTTGCACACCTGTCTACGCAATATGGCCTGCTTGATGAGATGTATCTCTCAACCAAAGATGAAAGCAATGTATATTCCATAACTTTAGGCACTTAAGACTGAGCTGAACMTCTCACTCCAGTGTTATTGCCAACAAGAAGACATTATTTGCAACTCAGTTCAAAAATGCAAAGGAAGGAATGAGGAGAAAGCACATCTGGTACTGACCTTTTTACTGCTAAACTTATCTCTGTCACAAGGAATTAAAAGGATAATCAATAAACAAAACATCGAAAACTGAGAAATCCACAATAAAAAAGAATATGACTCATGAAAGGTATGATCTTACTTTCCCTTATTGGTAATAATGAATCACAACTGTGTGTGAGAGCTAAGTGAAAAGAAGATCAACTGTAAATACTGCTTTCTTTTTCCTACCTTTTATCCTGTTCTTGTACCTATGAAAAAGAAGTTACATTTTCTGAAGCAATATTCACAGAGGCAGAGTCTTCACAACACTCAGCCATCCAACCTGGAAGTTAACCTAATTAGGTTCACTAATTTTCTTGAGTTGCCCAAGCTTTTGGTCAAAGTGAATGAGACCAGTTTTTAAGGTTCAGCTGATCCTTCTTGTGTCTTAGTGCCTGTGAATAAGCTTGGCCTTTTTTCTGGGCAGCCTGTGATTGAAAAATAAAGAGAAGAAGTAAGGGTGATTTCACTTTGAAGTTAACAAAAAGTATAGGTACGATTCAGTAACTAAAAGAAGTCCTGCCCGTAAATTTGACCTTGGTGGTTATTGGCCTTTGATATAAAATCCTGAGTGTATGATATTTACCAATGTTCAGTAAAAACAAAAGTAAACCCAATTCTATTGAATGATTTATTTTTTTACAATAAACCAGAAATGTATACATATATATTTTTTTTTAATTCTTATAAACTCCCATAATACTCCCAGGTAAAATATTCACACAACACGGATGGATATATTAATATTTGAACAGGTAGARCCAGATCTATGATCTCTTATAAATCAGACAAACTTAGTTTTTTCCAAGTAGTGCTGCAGCCAGTTTTCCTTCACTGAGGATCAGTGCTACTGTAAATTAATGATGAAAGTGGGGAGCTACTTCTAGMAGACTACTGCCACTAAAGTAAAAACAGTTGCAGTTGTGAGGTTATCATTCAACCTGATCTTTAAATACTTGAATCATTCTTCTAGGGAAGTGAGTAAAGTCTTCCAGAATCTGTCCAAAAGGTTTTTATCACCCATCTGCATACCACTACCACTTGCATTATCTGAAGTGGTCTTTGAGTCAGATCCATAGGTCCATTTATCAACTTCACAATACCATATGCYTCTTCAAAACTATCCAGCACAAACAATATCATTCCACCTCTGATTTCACAGGAGAACCAGAATGGATCCCAGGCTTAGCAAGAGGGTTTAGAAGCAGAATACATCTAAAATGCAATATAGATGTGACTAGAATGCTTTTAGGGGCCCAAAGTGGTGAAGGGGCACAGGTGGTGAAGGCACCATCAGAAATGTCCCCAGCTCAGAATAAACCAGTATTTCCTTTTTCCCCTAGCCATGTAATATGTCATCTCTATGCTGTACTGGGCAATTTCTACTGTACTGTCCTAGTCACTATGGAAACATGAAATACAACTGGACTCAGTAAACCCAAGGCAGAAYCACATCCACTTGAGATATTGTTTTTGTTTGGTAGGAAGTCACTGATAAGCAGATTTGAAACTAATTCAGCCAACCTTATCTACCTGATGGTGACCACATCAAGATTCTGCTTCTCTCCAGGAACACCACGTGGACAATGACAAACATTTRCTGTGGTAGAAATACAGCCTTCTGCTTCTTCCTTCTGTGCTTCTTATGTCTAATACCTGTCAAAGAAATGAATTCGTTTGGTGTGAAGTGAGCTGCTCTTGACACACCCTTGTTGCTTTTTTTTATCACTTTATTATCTTTAAGGCTGTTGACGYGGATTGTTCAGTAATTCATTACAGTATTTTTATAGACTGATTAGTTTATGATGCTCAGCACCTTCACATCTTTCCTTCTCCCTTTGTAAAGACTTCTGCCTTTTCTCATTTCATACAGCTTTCCTTGTCTTTCCTAGGTTCCCACACGAAATCACTAATATCTGGGAAAGTATCTTGGTTAGTTCCAAAATCAGCTAGTTTGGTTACATTAAACTTTTTCTCTTTTTGTCTATGGTAAATTTCATCTACCTCCGCGGGTAAACATCAATTTAAATTTGTTTTTTAACCTGCTTTTTCTGTATTCTGTCTGGTACTATTCTGTCCTTCTTAAAATATTTTTTTTCCATGTGTCTGATTGCAATGTATCTTTCATGTTTGTGSATATGTGAAGCCATGCTTGCTTGTTTCCTACATTATGTAGTGGATTTATATATTGTTTTCCTCCTCCTTCTAATACATCAATAGCTACTTTTTTCCAATTTTATGCCTCATGATAATTTAAATATATTTTCCATATGAGATTTTTCTGATTTTTCCCCACTTGATCAAACTTGGAAATAATGCTTATAAAATAATATGTCTTTCAAGAGTGCTTGTTGTAGAAGTAGAAATATTAATGTAAAGGCCAGGAAATACAAGTTTAAGTACTTAGCTTGCAAAATAAAGTTCCCAAATAATGAGAATTAAAGCAACTGGGAAACAGGCAGCAGTTGTTGTACAAAAAGAAAATTACTTCTTCCTTTCACTCAAAGCTTAAAACAAGCAGCTGCATATTATATGACACTATGAACTAACTCAAATATATTGGATAAAATATTTGTAATATCTGGAAAATATGGAAAAACAYGACTGATGTAATTGGGAAAATAGTGTCACAATTATATAAATATTMTATTTAATATAATAATCAATATAATTTTTTTTTTTTCCTATAGAAGATTATATTTGACATACAGGTGCTGTAGCTGTATCATGAGATGTGTTGTGCTTATCATGTAACTGACCTAAAATATTTGAAAAGTATCATATGTACTTCTCAAATAGCTTCTGTGAGTACACATTGTCCCTTGTATAGTCATGTATCTTTCTCTCTTCTGTTTAGAAGCCTCGTCTTTTATAAAGAGTCTGTGTTTTCTTTTAAAAGCTCCTGTGATATGCCTTTGAGCATGTTTCATTTGCTGTTTTGACTGGCTTGACTTTTCACTTCAACAATTCAACTGAATTACAAGTCTTGCATTAATTTTAATTAATCCTTTTGATAACATTAATAACAAAGAAGTCAGTCTTATCAGGGGTAAGAATCAAGAAGGATTAAGAAGCTGAAGCATGAGGGACAGAACAGAACATGAATCAGGTCTGCCAGATGGAAAATGAAATGATGAAGAGAGAAGAGTAGGGGGTAGCTCATGAAATAGAGAAGAATGAAATTGGTGAGTTGGGAGTTCACAAACTATCAGACTTGCCTTCAGACATCCCAGCCTTTTCTGAGAGGCACAGTGAGTACAGGCACTGCAGTTCYGGTATTGATGACACAGAGAAAGGTGGCTGTCCGTGTTCCTGTACTGTGAGAAACTGGGAGCAGGTCACACGTGGTGGCTGTGGAGAGATCACATGCCATGAGCCTGTGCTGGGCTGGAATGCTAAGTGTTCAGGGATGCCTACAGTGAAGGGAGAGGAGGTGCATGACCTAGCTCCAAGCCCTTTCCCAACCATTCCGTGGGGCAGTGGTGCTCCAGATGAAGCAAAAGATGCTCCACCTCGCACCTGTCACCACATCCTCTGCCTGTGCTCTGGAGATGCATGCTGACCTTCTTGCCTTGGCCACATGGAAATTTTTTCAAGTAGCAAATAAGAGTTGGCTGAAGTAGATGGGTCTCATACAACAGAGGGCAAAGATTAGCTATGAATTTCTGGGTGCTGTTCTGGCCACATAAACTTGAAATAGAGACTGAATTTTTAGCATGTTATTATTCGTAACAGAATTTTCAAAACACTGAAGGACAGTTAGTAACTAGTCCCCAGTGAACACCAGTGAGGACTAGACACTCAACTCTCAGCTGCACCTCCCTTCTGCATCACTTACAGGGCTGGCAGAAGGCTAAATCAGGAAGAGGTAGACTAAGGAATGTTGGTGGGGTGAGCAGAAATAAGAAAGGGAGAACAGCAACAGCTGAACATACCCAGGTCTTTGGGTTAAAAGACTATYATGTTGACAGGGATTGGCAATCAGCAGTGGAAGTACAGATACAGGAAAACACTTCTGTGTGGTTCTGAGAATAGAAGTGATTTTTTAAACAAAAGAGTATTTCATGTAATCACAGGTTTCATGAGTTGAAATCAGTTGTTGCTTCATTAGAGTGTTTGCAGTGTGGCTGGTCAATTTGCAGATATATAGATATATAGCTGTATATATATATATCTGTATACATATCTATATATATAGCTGTATACATATATATATATATATATATATATATATCCTTGGGAATCCAAGTAGCTTTTCTCTGACTTCTAGTGTTATGTTTAAAATAGCACGATGACTGTTACTATAATACAGCTTAATCATGTGCACTATTTAAGTCGGCCAAAATAAATGGAGATGTAAAGGAAAGAAAGGGATGGTGGCTGACTGAGTAATGTTCAAACTGTCAAATATCTCATGAACAAATTAGCTGATCCTAATCTAGTTGACATTGGGAAACCATCCAAGATTTTTTTYTTTTTATTATTATTTAGGGGTTTTGATATGACTTTTTATTGGAACTGAAAACCACTGCTTCCTTGGCTCTGATTACATCCTTCCTCACCACAGAGTGCTTGGTATGGCAAGCAGAGAGAAGTCTTATTCTTATGCATCCTGCCTGTGCATCAAGACAAAGGGTTTGAGGAATRGGATAAGAAAAAACTCTTTGCTGAAGGCAGCCTGGAGAAGAAAGCCTATGGTAGGCTGATGCAGATGTGAGAATTCTCAAGCTTTGCAAGAAGCTTTGGCTAGAGCTGGGCCATTCCATCAAATAAAAACAGTCACAATTTTGTCATGATCCTYCTGAAACTGGGTCTTTCCTTTCCCATCTGCTTGGAATAATTATGTACTCTTATTTTGTCCTTGAACATCTTGGAATCAAAACCCCRACAACAAATGCACAGAAGATAAGTKCCATTGTAAAAGACTTCTGTTATTATGTGGTTGAGCTATGCCAGTTTTAAATTGTCATGGGAAACCTCTGGATGTGCATATGATATGCCTAAATGTGGTGCTTGGGAGAGCTCTTCAGAAGTCTGTTCTTCAAATTTTGTTCCTGTTCCAGTTCCAGCAGGCTGGTTCACCAGCTCGGCTTTCTGGTTGAAGAATGAACAATTTGTTACTTAAATACCTTTGGGTTACRGATTAAAAGTGAGGTTTGGCTAAGTATCAGTGTGTGGTTGCTGGATGCTGGGGAACTAAAAGACGACAACCAGAGGGAAAAGAAGGAATCTCATGTCTTCTGTTCAGAAACAAAGAAAGAGAAAAAAGAAAACCCTTAAAAGGGGAAAATTAAGAGTTACAGCAACCACATATTAGAGCTAATTGCCCGGACACTTTACGAAATTTGATTTCAGTGTGGGGGAACTTAATTTGCTCTTGGCAACAGGGTAGAATGCTTAATTCAACTTAACAAAAATACGTTTTTTGAAAGAGGAAACAAGACTGACAGAATTTTGGCATGTCAACAAAAAGTAAGAATACAGAAAGAAAGGGATTAGTGAAAAGAAGATCACGAAAGGATCAAAAATATATTGGCTAGAGTCCAGGAAACATTTGTTACATTTTATAAGCAAAGCTATTCTTCCAAAGTGTGCAGAACAGAGGAACTAGCTGATCTTTACCTAAAGCAATATTGGCCACCCTGTGTGCTAATGAACAGATGTCCCCATAGGAATCAGAAAAGCGTTGATCTCCCTACGGTAACTGAAATGGCATAAACTGCCAGGTCTACCTGCATCTTCCTAAATGGAAAATTCAGTAGGGACTTGGACATTTAGACTGTAAATAAACAACACTGCCCATATATTTAATACAATACATCTAAATGGTTTTACCTTTAGTAAAAGCCTTCTTGCTTCTTACTTCTATTTCCTGCAACATAAGGACCTGAGCACTCCATAAAATGGTCAGCCTAATAGAAGGAGAATATTTTTTCCATGTGATATTCAAGTTTACTGTGGCAAAACCAGTGCTGCARGACAGCAAGAATGTCAGAATACAGATTAATTAAAAGACATTAGTCAAGTCAACACAGGATGGATTAATCAGGAGGTTTCAAATTGAGAGACCCCTCATTTGCTAGTGGCCAATGCAGGCATTAAATACTGAGCTAGATCAGTCTCCGATCTCACCAAGAACAAATATTTTTGCAGTCTGCTCTTGGACTCCTACAACCTGATTTTGTATCTGCCATGTTTTTCTAACAAACCTGGGAAAAAATTACTCTTAGCTGCTATTTCCAGGTGAGGGTTGTTAACCAAATAAGTAAGCTTTTTGTTATGAAGTCAAACAGACTAGCTCAAGACAGGTTCGGATTGGTTCAGTCAGTAGTTAGCCTCTTCAGTATTACACTGAAAGGGACTAGGAGTGTTCACAGGGTCAGCAATAATAAAAGCAACAAATAATCCCAAACTTGATGGTTTTTTTCAGGTGGCTGCAATCACTGACGTATGCCTTGAAGTAGAATAAAAATTCAGAGCAGAATTACTGGAAGAATTATCTGACTGTTGGTGCTGCCCACCCAAAATTTTTATGTTACCTGTGCGTAATAAGATACAGAATGGAMAGACTAAAAAAATTCTTCCTGCGGTATAAATTAGGAAGGGTATAATTTATTKTATTCAAATAATTTCTCTGCAAAGCAGATTAAACTTGAATGACTTTCTAAAACTATTCAAAGCTATTTCAAGACTGTATTATGTCAATTTTCAAAAGTGTTGCCTGCAAAATTTCCTGAATACCTTAATACTGCTAGGATACATTTTTACCTYGCCTAAATTCAGATCAGCTGGGGAAAAACATTTAGGACACAAGACTGTAGGAACTGTCAAGAGGACTAATAATTGTAGGCCAGAGTCTTTCACTGCTAAACTGTGTCCACGTGGACACTGGTAAATGCATCAAATTACTTTGATTTAGCTAAACTCAAACGACCCACAACTGTCTCTTTCTGGTATGGAAAAACTTTTTTTTTGTTTTCAGTTTGTATTACCTCATTTGGAAAGGGATTCATGCTTGACTGGGAAGAACCTTCTCATACCTGACAGAAAGTTCAAGCTATTTTTATCTGAGCAGTGACACTGGTGTAAGCGACCGACTCAACCTTCCTGCGTAAGTAAGGCAGGAATCACAACTCAAAGGCCATGGAAGTAACCAAGAGTCATAATTTGGTGGCATTCTGGTGATCTGCTAGCATGGGTTCTGTTCCCTTGGTCCAGCTCCTGGGAGATGACCRTTACCATCAGAATTCCAAGTGATTTACTTGGATCAAGTACAGAGTCTAAGACAGAGTAGTCAAGATCAATTCTCTGCACTAGAAATGGCCTTCCAAGACACAAGGAGCAAGTAATGTAAGCAATCTTACCCACTGGAGCCCACTGGTATGGCTGCTTAGAGGCTTAAAAAGAAGAAGAAAACTAAATCACAGGTTTTTGATACGAAAAGTTACTCAAACTATTTATTCCCAAGAGAAAAAGAAAGTTTTTGAAACAACTAGAGATTGTTATGATTGTTATCAGAGTTTTTTAAATGGCAGTGAATCATCAGAAGTCACTTGCAGTGACTCATACTGTGGTCAAAACTTTCATATGTCAAACAGGTATTTTTCTCAAAGAATACCTTTTCATGTTTCTTTGTTTATATTCAGTTATTCAGGATATGTCTTTGTCTTTTTTCTTCCCCATGAGTCCATACTGAGCCAGTCTGCCAGACTAGCTAATTAKGCAACATTATGTTCTGTGCCTCTTCTGGTTCAGCCATGGTGAGCTTTGGATAGGCAAAGACAGCTCAACTCACCTTTGGACTACAGTGTGTAGGTACACAAGAGGAACTCTCTTGCTGATAGCTATGGGATGGGTTGTGTGGGCTTCTACCCAAGTGCTGAGAGCAGATCCTCTGCCTCCTGCACTCTGGCCCTACATCCTGTGCCCACTGAAGCCCACTCATGAGCTTTGCACCTGGATACTCCTTTAGAGTGTAGCAGCTATATTGTTATTTGACAGTGCCCTCAATAACATCATCAGGATGATTTGAGTTGTCTGGAGTGATGCTAAGACACTTTTAGGAAGAAGGATGCAGTTGTGCTCCAGGCTTCCTTCTTAGCTCCTGCCCTTACTAATCACCTGTGCAATGGCACTTCTTAGAGATTCAACAGCAACWAGGTGGGTAGGATTTTATTTTCCTGTAATGCACTATTTACCATGGTACCATGGTACCATGCTACCTTCAGAATATATACCTAAAACCACTTCACCCCATTTTCAACAACACCTGTTAATTATTCAGTAGAATTTTTTATTTTGACTGTACTCAGTCTCTGGGGAGGAGTCTTGCTGCTGATTTTAAACATAACTTTCCATTTGGCTTGAGTTTTAGTATTCTTTTCTGTATTGTATATAACATGCCTGTCTTTGGAAKTTTTCATTATTTTTACTATTAGTGAAGAATTGTACCAAATAGATGTGACATATCAGTGTTATTCCTTACAGACACATTTGGAAGATGTGATCATATATAATGAAAGGACCAGAGTTTCTCTGAATGCTTCCTTAGAAATTAAAACCTTTTAAAAAAGCAATTTTTAAAGTTGCTGGATAAATTTTTAAGGAAATCCGTTACTGGTTAATTTTAATGGTGTTCATAGTATGGACTCATGTAGAAGACCAAAGACAAAGAAATATCCTGAATAACTGAATATAAACCAAGAAATACAAGAAGGTATTCTTTGGGAAAAATACCTGTTTAACATATGAAAACTCCAACCACAGGTAATGACTTCTTTTAGAGGAATTTATTGCTGGTTTGGAGATTTGGGGAGGCATATTCTTTACCAGTACAATACAGTCTTTTACATAGGAGGCCGGATCCTTTATAAAGGTTCAATTTCCACACCTCTTCCTCCTGGCATTTTTGGAGAAAACAAGGATTTGCCACAGGTGGAGTAAGCATGTCTTGGAAACAGTTCCAGGGGCACACCAGAGTTCCAGCTGGGCAGAGGAGTTTGGAGCACTAGTTAATCTACAGCAGTGACCAGGCTGACTCCCATGGCCCTTGCTGATGCTWGTCTCGTTTACAGCTCTGTCCTTTGTTCAACTCCCCAAAGCATGCACAGAGTAGAACTTGAAGAAGTGGCTGGACTTGAGGAAGCAGTGAGTGAATCTTTGAGACTCTTTTTCTGGTATGGTAGGAAAAAAACTGTGGAGGCTTGTAACAGTGTGGTCTATGGATGTGTTATCTCTGTTCTGGTGTTTGACAGACTTTTGATGCTGTGATGACTCATAAAAAAAAAGAGCTGGCAGAGAAGCCACGATGGGCCATGTGCCCCACTGGTGATAGCAATGAAAAAACAATGTCTTGGACTAAAAGTTTGTCTCAGCCTTTGTTTCAGAAGATACCTTTTGTTATCACTCTTTGCTTTGAAACATGTATTTGTACAATTCATTATGCTCAATTTTGGTCTTTTACTAATATATTACAATACTTCTGTTACAGCTATTATTTTTTAATTGGACTTGAGATTTTTGTCAGTAGTCTAGAAAAAATTAATAATGCTAATCAAACTGAAATGAGAATCAAATTTTCTGTGTGYSTATATTACAAGTGCTGTAATTGTATTTGTTTATGCAAGCAAATATTTRAATGTTTAGAAACTATGCATATACATATCAACATATTCCTTAGCTATTTTGTACACATACTTAATTACATTTAAAGATGCATTTGGGGTATTTATTCATGCATATGCTTATTGAATAGCTTACTGCATGCTGAATATTTCTGATTGCAGGGAGGTTTTGTATTTGTAATTAATAGGTTGTTCCATAAGCAAAGGAATTTATGGCTTCCTACAGATTTGAATCTTTTGTACCTTAGCCATTTTGACCTGTCTCAACAATAATTTTTTCATGGCTGACCTGACAGGATTAATGTGCTCTGTGGTCAGCCAGTATGTGTAGGTTCATTGGACAACAAGGCAAATATTTATTGGAACTGCTGAGTTCCTCTTCCTTTTGCTCTTCTGCAGTATTAATGTATGATGGTATTCCACTAAGGTGTTCAATTCCAAGAAGCACTTAGGATCATAATTATCCTTAAGATACTTGCCACATTTTGAAATGTCTAGAAAGTGGCTAGTGAAGTCAGAAGGTATGGGGCAGGAGACATGCAAAGGAAGAGAYAGACCTCTGGACACAATTCCTTATCACCTTAGGAATTCAAGTTAAAAAAAGAAGAGTAAAATTTATGACATTTCACTTACAGTATCTACTGTAACTTCTCAAAAGCTCCAAGACAGAGTTTGCCCCAGATCTATGGTTACCCTGGAATCCATGGCCTGAAACTAGGTTCAACTGAAAAAGCATCAACTAAAACAACAAAGTGTTGTATGGCTTTACTGTTGCAAACAAAACCTTCCAAATAAAGAGCAGTAAATMAAAGATTTTTTCCCATCTTGGTCCTAGAGAAAGCCTGATGTAACAGAGCAGGGAAATCTTACAGTCACATGATGATATGGGCTATAAATATATTACTCTCACACAGTAGTTTCTCTGATCTAGCCAGAATGATCTATAATTCTCTTTGCTTGTGTTGTTTTTACCTTAAAAAAATTTTCAAAATTTCTGGTACTTTTGTATCTCCTTGGCCTAACTTCAGTCTTTTTTTCACTTTTTTCTTGTTTCTAGTATTCATGGTCTCTTAGCACCTGTTGACTCTCTCATTTCCCACAGTTTGTGTCATCATGTGATAACACCAGCTGAAGGGCTGCTTCTAAAACAACAACCACAAAGGCAGACTGTGGTTTTGAGAAAGGCACATTTTGCAGAGGGTGACATCCAACACTTATCATGATGCCACCTGCATCTATATTTGAAGTAGTCTCAAAAGTAAAATGAATCATGTCTGACTTTGTGTAAGTGTCAGAGGTCCAGTGTAGAAATTTGAAAAGAAAATTAGCTGCTTTTATAAAGAAGTTGAAGCACTGAAGTAAATTACCTCCACTTGGATAATTTGAGGCCCTAACCGTATCATCATATGCCATGACTCCTACTCCTTAGCTCTTTCCTAAATAAAACATCCCCAAACTCACATTCCCATCCTACCTGGTGATCCCAGTAGCAGCTGTATCCACAGAAGGTCTTTTTGCTTGGAGTTGCCCCTTATTCAAGTAGAGCGAACATCTTCTTTCCTAAGACTTCATTCCCTGCCTACAGACATATTGAGCGAAGCAGGAAGTGACACCTGCTACCTACCTGAGAAGGAAACTCACCACCCTTAGGGAAGACTTATGATTGGGCAGCAGCAGTCAAAAACTCCCTCTTTCCTCCCCAAACAGCCAGACAAAACTAGGACGGCATCAGTAGGTGTCTKTCAATGTTCAAATACTTCAGCTAGAAGGGCTGGGTCTTTCACATCACTACTTTCTCCTAGAGGATATGACACCTTTTGAAAGAAAGGTACTGCCATAAAGGCCCCCAAGCCATGAGAAATACTAAWAAACCAAACCCAACCAAAAGATGCACAATGACTATTTAAAAAATACTTTCTATTATCCCCTCACATTAATGGGAACAATGAATGGCCTCCTCTGCCTAGCTGAACCTGTGAAGAAATTCAATACCATAAAAATTAACACTATACTTGAATCCATACTGAACAGACACCTACATAGTAGGCYTTGATATGCCACCTCCTCACCTCATAGTTCAGAAACAAGTTTGATTCTAAGACAGCTTCAGAAAACAACTGTATAGAGTTGTGACCAGAATAATTCAGATCAGAATAATTCATTCTCCTGTAAATGATCAGGATTTTYAGTTCTCAAAATGCTGCTTTGTCATTACAGTTACAGTGATCCCATGCTCAATTGCACCAGTTGTGAATGTTTCCTCAGATGTTACTTKCCCTGGGACGGACAACACCTGTCCTTTCCTCAGCAAGGACAGTCAGCCCAGCTGGCTGCTAGCCTGCTTTTAAGGACAGCTACCACATCCCATATTTACTTGGGAGAATAAACAGGAAACAAAATATGCGAGAACTGGGATGCAGGTTGAAAACATGAGACTACACATCTTGGAGATCCTGAGGCTATGGTATATGTGCTACGTTTATTAGATACTCAGTAGTCAAGACAGATGGGAGGAGAGGGGAGAGGGAGTGTTGCACAAATGGCAGAGAAGTAAACTGTAGATGAAGAAACCTAAGAGAGTGGCTGCAAGCTTAGATAAAGGTCACGGAGTTTTTCTTACACATACAAGTCAAACAAGGTCAGAGCTCACACTCATGCACCCTTCTGCAGTTTCTGGTACTTCTACAGTTTTAGCACACTTTGATCCTTGACAAGTAGCCCTACTATCCCAGAAAATGTGTGAGTATCACTAAGTGGGCAGCATGTTAAAAAAACCTTTCCCATTAATTCTGGATAAAATAAATCTGGTTGGGATGGAGTGGTGGGGATTTTTGGATCTCGATTCAAGCCATGTCATGTGTTTTCCAGGTCAATGCAGAGTTTCCAGTCTGGTTTACCTATAAATGSAGTCTGAAAGACCTGCTGTAGAAAGGGAGCCAGAACAGAGTGGTCAGGGGCTGTTGGCTGCATGCTTCGACCTCTTTTTCTGACTTTCAAGCATTTACTCAAGGGATCAGGGTAAAACAGTACATCTAAAAGCCATGAATCAAATAAATAAKAACTTGTTTAGATAGTTTATATAGGAAGCCAGGTTATGTGATAACATTAGACAGTTCTTGATTTATAATCTTTAAAATGATCTGTATTCCTGGACAAGACAGAAAAGAATGTTTGTCAGAAAGGAACTATAAACTCACACAGAAACCAGGTAAATAATTTGTGCGAAGGTGAAACCTGTCTCAAGGTTAAAGGTAGTTAATTCCATTATTACTGAATGCTGGAACTAAGTTGTAAATCAACAGAAACTTGTGTGTGGGTTCTAAATGGACATAAAGTATTGTCTTCCAGCTCTCACTGCTGATACCAGGAAAAGCCTTACAATCTTCTCTGGCTGTTGAAAGAAGCATAATGAAGTGCAGTATTTCTAATTAAACAAATCACATGKTTTTTTTGGTAATTACTTGTCTTTTGCACACAGGCCAGAGGTTTCATTCACCTTCTCGTAAATGTTTTCTTGTCTTTGCAGAGATCAGTGTTTCATTTTGGGATTTTTTAAGGGGAAACATTTTGATTTTTCAAAACCAGATGGGATTTTGAGAGCAGGGATGGATATACTGAAAGGAACTAATTTTTGTTTCTTAGTGGGAGGCCCACAGGAAAGAGCAAAAACARGTTTCCTCAGCCCAGAAAAGTTTAGCAAGATAGTGTGAGCTGAGAGCTCAGACACAGACACTGATCATCTGCAGGCCATGTATTTGATGAGCATAGAGCCCTTATTGTTGATGGTGTACAAATCCCCCCAGGAATTGTCACGCTAATATTGCATAACCAACCACTTTGTGTTCAGTAGAAAAAATTTACACTGATGAATGGGGGCACTCTTTGAGAAATATCATCATGTGAATTCTCATGTCCACKAATCAAACAATGAATCAAAAAATACTGCATATAGGTTTAAAAAAAGTAAATTATATACTGATGGTGGCTTAGCTACAATCCTTTATCAGAAGGGRCTGTCCTAAGTCATGATTGCACCGTTAAGGTGATGGTGTTACACAGCTGCCTGCAGATCACCCAGATTTGTGTGTGTGTCCCTGACAAAAGATTCCTGAAGGCCACACTTGCTTCTTCCCGTGATCCTGTCTGCCTCTCCTGTCACTGAGTCATGTCAACATTGTTGTTCTACCTCCGACCACTTTGCCACTTGAAAGGTTAAGTTTGGGCTTCACTTCTTGCTTCTCCGGGCTAAGTTTAGCTCATGAGAGGCTGCTGAAGTACAAACAGGTACCATGGAACTGGAGCTCACTGCAGTTGTTAAGGGTGAAGCCAAGGTCACTGACAAACAGCAGGAAATCGGCAGCTGAAGTCACAAACACCATTAATAGAAGAGCTTTGCAACATATGGGAATGTACCTGCAGATGGTTATACTCACAGAGGATGGATGGACGGATGGATGGATGGATGGATGGATGGATGGATGGATGGATGGATGGATTAATGTACAACACGATCCCCAGAATAAGCATGGAAGTACAGCTTCCCTTGATGCTCATGCCTTCCCAGCTCACGCCTTCCCTAACTCCTACCATCAGAAAGCCTAATAAAGAGTAGTTATAATCTACAATTTGCACACTCTGGCAACTGAGATCTACATTTTTAAGCACAAGCTTACTTTTCTTCAGTCATCTGCTGACCTGTGGTTATACAAGTCTCTCCATACTTTGTTTTTCATTAGAYATTTATCCCTCAAGTAAAGAAGAGAAGCAGAGTAAGGAACTGTGTCTGTGCTGCATAGAACTGGTAGAAAYGATTGATTTTTTAAAGTAATGATTTAATCAATTTGCTTTTAAAAGGTTTTTAAAGATTTGGATTCTTTATTATTACAATTGCTCCTTTTCCTTGAAGTTCTGGTTGTGGGGAAAATGTGTATAGAAGAATCCATTATTCCCTTCTTGCCTGGGGCTGCAATTATAATGCTAGGCCAGATAGTACCTATTACCTGCCTGCTTCCTGTTATTTTTGGAATGATCTTAAACAAGGTGAAAGTGCTTATTCAGGGTRCAGGAATAGGAAGGTTTTATTTCACTTATCCAAATATAAACTCTGTATTTAGCCAGTATTTTACATGACAAGCTAAGGACCAAAATCAATTCATCTTTATGTGAATCTTACAATAATGTCAAATAAATTGGATGAGATCCTGAAATAACAAGAATTACACATCCTGTGGGAATCTGCAGATGTTGCATTGTCGTTCTCAGCTGTACACCATGTGGCAGTGCCTGCAAGCAGCTCTTTTTTCACTTTCTAACCCTCACAAAGTATTTACTGTTCACAGTCAAGTGTGTTATGTCTGTATTAGGCTCAGACTATAAATAGTCACATTGCTTATAACTGGAACAGATTGTTTGTTTGAGCATACTCATGAAATAAAACTTTTTACATAAAAGCAACATGTTCACCTTTTCACCAGCTAAAACTTTTTCCTCAATACTGCTGATATAGAGATCACATTTAAACTATATTGAAAGTCTATCTGTGTTTTGCTTTTTGTTGCTGGTGCAAAGTACTATAAGAGACAAATTTAGCTTCCAGAGAGACAGGATAGCATAAAAATTAGCAATCTGTTTGGGTAAAACTGAATGTAGACCTAGTTTTACAGATTTTGCCCATGCTGAAAGAATTATATGCAATCATTTTGACTTTCCTCAATTATTATTTTCCTTTCTTTGTATATATGTCTTTATTATGGCTATATTTTTGTCCTCCATTCTTGATCCATTGATTTCTCCCTGGCTATTTACAACAGAAAAAACATCTCAACAAGGTTTCAATAGCTCACTTTGTGCCTTGGAAGCTGGGAACCAGTGTGACTAACCATGGGTCCTTTAATTTACATTGGTAAGTAATACAATTTTCTACTATTTCACACATAGCTTAGAATTCTTTTCAGAATGAGAGCATGACATAAAAGAGAGAAAAATCAGTTCCTCTGGGTCTATACCTGAACAGAATTTTTTTAGGAAGATATGGTAGTTGCATACAGGTTATAAAGTGAAAGTTTTAAGTCCTGTAAACTTAATGTGTAATCACATTAAAGATGTCTGCAGAGTAAAGCAATGATGCTCATTTGGATAATATTAATGCATTTCAGGAGCCTATACAAGTCATGTAATGTGTACAAATGCAACTCTGCTCTAARACTTACAAGTGGACTTCCAATATCATGACAGTGTTTTGACTGGTCATAAATATATGTGTGTTTATTTTCAGCTTTGAGATACCAGTGTTTTACTGCTATTGCTCTTTTGTGTCATTTCTGGAGAAGAATCTTGCTCTTCTCAGTAGGGTAAAAATACAGGAAAAAATATAGATCATCGTTTTTCCAAACAGCCTACAGCCTGAGACAAGCATTTTTTTTTAATTGAAGAATAGTGACTTTTCAACAAACACGAAGTTTTCTTAAAAATTTCAAATCAATTGATTGCAAAATACCTCTTTTTTTCCTCTTTGTTTTGAGAAGTGATATGTTTTCTTTATGTGCACGCAAATATAATATGTCAAGTCTGCTTTAAAATACTGGAAATGTTAATGTCTTTATTGCAAGGTGAAGTGCTCATACAAGTACACAGTAGTTGCTAAGTCCCTGTGTTTTTGTAAACTGGCAGGTTTCCTCACCTACCAAGGAAAAAAAAAACCAGTACCATGCCCAGGCCTCTTTAATGTCCTTCCCTCAGGAAGAGTTCATTACCTGAAATGTAAACCCTACCAAGCAGCAAAACACAAGATATTTCCCCTGACTAAGTCCCCTACAATCAGGAGTCCAYGGACCCAGTTGTTTCTTGGTCCTTAGCAGAACTCACTTCATGCCTTCTCCTTTGGTCAAATAACGGCTCAGGACTGGCCGGTTCCAGTACTCCTCTCCCACCTCCTCAGGCTCAAAGGGCCCTTGGTTATTTGTCTCCTTTTTGCTATATTTCACTTTTTTTGAAATATGATCTTGTATTTCCACAGATAACATCCACTGACATTTTCTCACTGCCTGAGAACATAGATAAGAAATTTGCTATACCTATTATTATTATCTTTTATTGCTCAGCTCACGGTTTCTCTAGCAGTAATAGGGTGTCTAATACAATTTACTCCACTGGAACCCAATATAAAATTTTGTGCTTTTGTTCTATCAAAATCCTCTTATTTGTATATTTTGTTGGCCTGGTTAGGGTCAATTTGACTCATGAAAGCAAATCCAATTATCCCTATTGACTTCCTGAAGGTTTGGACCAGGCCCCAAATGAATTTTTATAAAAAGATGACCAGTTCCTTGTAGTTAGACAGTATTAGTAGCACTCTGCTGTAGCTTTTATTGGGAATGAAATGTGGATTTCCTCATGACCACAGAACAACTGAAGTAAAGTAGGAATATTTTTCTGGTACTATTGCAAAGGCTGCCCTTACTCACCTTGATAATAACATTTCCAACAATTCTAAACTTTCCTTTAACAGAATTATGTGACCAACACAGGGGGCTGGCATTTCTTCATAGCTGTAAATAATAACCTCAAATTTTTGAAATCCAGCAAATTACTGATGCATCTATCTAATGCTTCACCAGAAGAAGGGTTTTGAGTGGCAAGTAGACATTTTGTTACTAAATTTATTGCTACAGGATTAAAATTCTTGATTACATTTCACTTAATGCACTTTTGTACCTTACAAAGTAGATGATAGCAACTTAATTCACTCACTCTAAATCCTGCAGTTATTAAGCACTGAATAGAAGAATTTCAGTAAGTCCTGAATATCCTACCATCAATTAAATCAATGTGGATGGTCTTTGATGAYTTCTATTAAATACTTCAGACTGGAKGAATAGTTTATGTCAAATAAAAGAGCTCTTCCACAAGCTGTAAAGGGATGAAATGTGGATTCTTTTGCACTGTATCTGTTGTCCCCTAACTAATCTTCACAGCTGTAACCAGAATTGTCTCTGTATCTCTGACCCATCACWGGGCCCACACTATGTCTAATGTGAAACTCTGCATACACACAGAGCATGTAACATTAACTTTTTTACATGTTTTTTCATCTGAGGGAGCACTAATTTGAGGCACCTCTTGCATCTTGACACTTAATTTATGTTGATTAAATGTATGAAAATTATTTTTTCATAAACTTTGCTTTCATAAAGTTTGCAAACCCCTCCCCCCACAAAAGCCTCCACAAAAATTACTAATGTAGAAGGGAAATTAGGTTACAACTTTTTTTCCGTGAGTGCAGAGCAAAGAGAGACTCTGTTGCTGCAGGGATCTTCTCCATTCAATGATGATGCAGTTGATATTGTAAGAGGTGTTAGCCTCTGGTGTTAGACAGGTATTGTCTGCAGGAATGATTGGTGCAAGGTACCAGCATGAAGTATTGTGGGAAAATATTTTATCCATAGCAGAGAGACAGAAAGAACCATTGTGTCCTTGCATGGTTTGGGGGAAAAAAAAATAATGATAACTGAATTTGGCTTACACTGCAATGCTGTTGTGTCTTTCAGGGAATTCATTTAGTGGATACAAACATAAAACACACACAGAGTTCAATACAAAGATGAAGTCCACCACATCTGCAATCAGCAACAAAATAATATCAAACAATTATAATTTTAAGCAYGCTAAGCAAATATTTATATAGTTAGCCTGTCCTCAGAGCTTAGAAAGTGAGACAATATTCTTTTCTGATGAGTTTTTTTTGGAGGTAGCATGATATTTAATTAGAACAGCCACATCAGTTCAGCTTTGGACACCRGTATTAAAATATTGATTCATAAGGCCTAAGCCATGTTTGCTTTTATAAAGCACAGATAGGAAAAYTGGGGAGATGAGTAAGATATCTCCAGTTAAACTGAAATCATGCTGTCACCCATGAGGTAGCTGCTGCAGCACCCTAAGACCAAAAGCTTACATGCTGCCGATCATAAGAGATGGTGTACAAACTTGGAAACTTTGGACTGGTAATTTTATTTTTTAATTGATGTTTCTCCTTTACACTTTGTGGCTAATGTTTTCCTATTATCGAGGTCTTGCATATTTTAAGCACCCACCCAATTCTGTGGTATTATGTTTGGTTTTTTTTAAGGTCTGAGTGACAAGTACATTGATATAAGTGAATCATCATTTTGCAGGCATAAATTTTTATCAGATCGGTTTTCTAATAGATTTATACATTTAAGACAGGGCATCTGYCATTAAAGATTAGCTCCTGGAAGATAGGACGTTGTTCTAATAGCAAATGATAGACTTTTATACTTTAAACATGTGAAACAAACTAGATARTAAATGAGCATCTTGTTAAGTAGTTTCAGGTTATCAGATAAGAAAAAATGGAACTAAAAGGATATTATTGTGCAAGATTTCTGCTAGAGTCACTGCTTTGTGCTGCAGGACTGCATTTGACTCTAGGATACACCAAATATGATGACAAAACAAAAGAAAAAACCAAAATAAAAGAGCACCTGAATTGCATTATATYCTGTGAATTAGCAATACCTTCTATGGGATTCTTCAGTGTGCAGTACATGAGAATCATTTGAGAGATAAAGAGGGACTTGATAATTTCTTGCAGAATCAACCTTTGAAAGTGAAAATTTTGGGGGGAAAGGAAACAAAAGACTTTAGTCAAAAACTGACATATAGTATCAGTCTGAATGAAGCCACGTTTMTTATTCATGAAATTATGCTCCCTGACACACTTAATAACACCACACAAATCCCTTCAACCTGATGTATCCCAGTTTTACAGATTCAATACYGTGTCTCATGTGGGAAGAAATGTGACTCAGAATAACCATGGAGGTAGTGGATTTCTGAGAGAGACAAGTACAGGGGGTTTCCCTGACTCAGTGGCCCAAAATGAATAGCTGGGTTTGTCAGATGCAGGTCCCAAAAATGTAAAAGTRCAGAACACAGAAAACAAAATCAGAGTAATTCTAACATAATTCTTAGACTTCGACAAGCTGTCTTTTCGACAAGCTAAGTATTACTGTGCCTCCCAGAAGCATACATGTGTCAGCATTTGTTTTTTATTTAAAGTCTCTAAGAAGAGATCAGTAGTGGAATGTCCCAGTCAGATTTGTGTCATGAATTACTCTATACAGGAAAGCTATGGATTTCTCAAACTGTATTTACCCTGCTTTGATTTGCAGACTTGTGTAGTGTCTCTCAAAAGACATTTTCCAGGATCTAAGTTCACTCTGGTGTTTTTTCCTACAGATGCAGTAGAAAAAGTTCTGACTGCTGTTACTGAAAGCTAGATTGCATCTCTCTCTGTCCAATCATTACAGACAAATTGATGAAGTCACAGTTTATGGTAGTAGCCAGGATCCATGACAAACTTTTAAAAGTGCTTGATAAATTAATGTATATAATCAYACACAACAGAATGCTGCCTATATGCACTATAAATATATGTACGTGTCACTATAAATTGCATTAGTGTGGACACGTGCATCATATATAACCAAGTCATAATGACAGCCTTCTGTTTTGCCTCTTCCTTAGGTCTGCAGTTCCCTTAATTTATCCTGTCAGTCACTTTTAACAAGAAAAGCAGATGGAATCTCTAACATGAAAATTTTCATACCTTRCAGAATTTTATATAGACTTTAAATATTTATTGTGATCATGTTTAAGTATTCTTGTCATCTACATAAACTGTTTGTATCTTGCCAATTCTTTTAGCCATGATCATTTATCTTGCTCATGAACTTTGTGGTCTAATTCTGTGCTGAATGAAAATTGTCTACTTTTATCAGTTTAAAATTTGCCTTCTTTCAGTTTCAAGGAAATTGAGAAAAGCTGTTACTATGAGAAAAAACCCCCAATGGTTATTTCTGAGCCACTCCTCGTATAAACTTTGGTCATGTTCCATTTTATACATCTTCTCTGTAAGACAAACTCTTAATCCTTTCCATCTTTCTTCATGTAAGATATTTCCCATACCCCTGATGATTTTCATCACTTATCTCTCTCGGTACCAAGAATAAACTTCACAGACCAACTGTGAATGCCATTCTGTTGTAATAAATTATTGTTTTTATTCAGGGATAAAACAAATAGATAATAGGTTTCCATTGAGTGCTTCACAGCGGCTTTAGCTACCAAGCTCTTGGCAACCATTCTCGAATTTGAACTCCTTCTGTCCCAGCTGTGTGGTTCAAGGCAGTTCCCCTCCTTGCAGAGACTGTACTTCCCTTTCTGGGCCAATATTTGGGTCACTGCAGTTGTGAAGCAGTCTGAGAGCCAGCAGGAAGGCAGCGGGGTGATGGGAATTTGGGAYTGAAACCAAAGCGTTACAGAAATTATAGATTCACCTAAAACTGAAATATTTATTCCTTATTGTAACAGAAGTTTACACACTTGTGAGGAACACAAACRTGGTCGACTTGGCAGTGTTAGGTTTATGGTTGGATTGGACTCAATTATCTTAAAGGTCTTTTCAAGTTTTAATGATTCTATGTTAAACTATACAAATAGGTCACTTTTACAGACTGAATTGCCATTGCATTACTGTTTGCCATCAGCTGCCATCTAAYTTAGCTGTTAATAGATCTTGTTGAAACTGTGTAAGGTCTTGACTTAACATAAATCACTCATATGTGAAACTTGTTGTTCTGCSCTGATCCATTCCCAAAGAAATAATAAATATATTTAACAAGCTCATTCATACTGTGGAAAATTGGAGACACTTGCTATCCACCATATGTACAAAATGATAATTTATTAATACTCYTTGTTTTCTAACTTTTAAATCAGCTTCTGACTACATGACATCATTTTAGACAAAAACAGACATGTATTTACTGGSTGCAGTTCTTTTGAGCTAGTCAGATAATTTAGGAGCTGGAAATGTGTTTACTGACCGTGACAATCTATATTTTAGAACTTAACAGCCACATCTGGTAATGTGGTAAAACATCTGGAATTATGCTGTTTTTTTCCCTAGACCAGGCCTTGGTTGACTTTGGTTTAAAAGGACAATACAATATTGAAATAGACTGAATATTTTGTAACTAAGACTATTAAACTACTAAAAAGCTTGGCTTCACTTTAAGAAGAAATAACATCTTATGAAATACTTTCTATTTAGCTAAAATGAAATTATTAAGTATTTTATTAACTGATTCTTACAGTTACAAAAAAATTTCATAGTGCTGGGGCTGGGAGTGCCCAGCAGATTGCTGAAAAAAAGGATTCCAGAAATGCTGCCACCTGGATTGAGACCAGTGATCTTAGTTCATTTCTTAAGGCATACACCTTAAAGTGGGCAGGAAAGAAATGAATGACAGAAGTGACCTCGTTAGTCATTCCTCAGTCAGAGCTACTGGAGCCAGACAGACAAGGTTCTCTGATGGTGTTTTAATTGCAGCTGAAGGAATAATGTTTAGTTATAGAAGACTGCTTTGTCATCAGATGAATACTTTTCATGAACCTTGCATTCACGCACAAGTAGCACTAACTGARGTATAGCTAGGGCTTGAGGACAAAAGCTTACTTCTTGGATATCTTTCCCAAAAATATTTACATATGTCTCAGAATTAAGAAAAGGCAAGGAATAATCACAGTGTATTTTTGACTCTTTGAAGATACTATGCATGAAATAATAATATGWAGTAATTGTGCTCCTGTAAGTAATATGAAGTAATTGTGCTCCTGTAAGAAATTGTTGTTTTAAGGTTCTTTTTTCCTTAAGTCTTGTATGATATAATCTATTACAATTTAAATGAAGAAAAATAGCAACGTTTCAAGTTCATTGTTAATGCCATGGAAAGACTACATAGGATATCATCTCTTCCATTTGGCTTACCCTTATATTCACCTTTATATTTTTACAACTTTTATTTATTTTCCTGTTTTGAACTAATTTTGAAATCTTGAAAACAATGTTACATTTGACTATCAGGCAAATGAAATGAGCATCATATCTGTGGAGGTCACAGTCACTGAAAATCAAGAGAAGTAATGAAAAAAATTCAAACATGAAAAATTTATTATTTGATAAGCAGCTGGTGATTTATGTAAAAAGCATCAATAAGAAGGATAAAAGAAATATCTTTGCAACAMAATGGTCAGGCGTGAGAAACAAGAACTATCTGTACCTGAAAGAAAAAAAAAAGCTAAATGTACATGATTAATATTTACTGGAGTTTTTAACATTTGAAGAATGGGACTGAAGTAATTTCAGAGGCTGGAAAGTGTGTCTTTTCCGAAGCAAAGCTGTTGGAGGCAGGCTGGTAGAATGCTCTATAGTTGTAGTGATATAGTGTCTCAAGTTACTTCACTGAAGGCTCAGAAAGCAGATGCTGGAATCAGGTTTTGAATTCAGATGCGTGCTACCGTGGCCGCAGTAATAATGGATGACAGCAAGTCTCCACTTTTGTGTCTTTGACTCATGTCAAGAGATTGGGACAGATAAGGATTAGCACAACTAATCCTCTGAGTTAAACCTCTGCTGCAGAGAACATTTGGGACACTAAAGGCCAACAGGACACCAGTATTAACCAGAAATCTTTGTTTCCAACTCTGTTTTAATCCTAGCATCATACGGAAGTCATTATACAGAGCCTAAGCCTGTTCAGCCACATGTGCTTCTCTGTAGAAATTAGTTAGAAATATGCAAATAATATAAGGAAACAATCTGCAACTTTGCATACTATTTGTATATGAAGACAAACTTTTGGCTTATGGTTAATACTCTCTGCCCCTGGCAGTGACCAGGAAGGATGTGGAGTGGCAGATAGTGACAATCTTGGCATGTGGGCAAGGACAAGACAATAGTTAGGTGGCAGGTACAGAAGCAGGGCATGTGTATTTGTAGGCATGTGTGGCTGTGTTCTGGGGCGTCAGAGGATGCCTGGAGCATGCAGGCAGCTGGAGGGGGACTCGATTTCTGGTATTCTCAAGACTGGGTGAAGAGATGGTAAATAAATTATTGAAAGTCTTAAAGACACCTCACTTCAGAAATATTAATGGTGTCATCTGCCTAGCAGCTCCCAAGCCCACAGATGAATGCAGGTATTTGGAAAAAAACTGGGCTGGCAGATACAGAAACAGATTCTGTCAGAGCTGGAGCTCATGAACTGGGATTTCTACCCCAACTCCCTTTCTCACCACAGCTTAAGGTCTTGTCTGCTTGTCCTTCCCAGTCTGCCCCAGCAAGAAGAGCAGCTGCAGGGACATTCCTTGGATATCCAAATCCTTGGCAGTGCAACGCCCCTGCAGGCTGAAACTCAGCATTAGGAAGTGTCACAGTAGTCAGTGTAGTCAGATCAAGGCTCCATGGGGCCTAATACTTTGACCTTTTGCTTCTTAACGCTGCCAACAGCAATGCTAATTATTACAGCTTGCATTTACCCACAGCAGCTCATTTAAGCCTGGCCATTAGTCAGCCCCTGGATTGTAATGGCTGCTCGTCACCAAAAAGCCAGGTCACCCGGAGCTGTTTCAGATCSAGGACTGAGAGAGGCCCTGTACTTAAAACCTTGCTCCTGTAGTGCTATACAGATCACAGACACTTAATTCAAGTGTGTTTAAATAAGTGAAATTAGGCCTATACAGAATGCTCCGTTTTCATCAATGATGCAACTGCTTTTGAATAAGCTATAAAACACTTGCTGACATGAGTGCATGCAAAACTTCCCATTTTTGTCTTGAATCAAACACTGACGGAAAATGGGCCATCTCCTATCTAGATTTTTCTTGTAACTCACATTACTAAACAGACAGCTACTACAGACAGATTCTATGCTGCTAGACCCTACAGAATCACAGCAACGTTTATTCAGGCTACAAGAGACTCCCAAGACCACGGACACCAAACTGGGGCTGGTCTCCAGCACAGCAGCCACCCCTCAGCCCCAGGCGCCGCCCCCCCCCAGGCCGCCTCCCCCCGGGCCGCCTCAGCCGGGCCCGGCGCGAGGGCGGGGCGCGAGCGTCTCCGGGAGCCGCCCCCGGCCCCGCGCGGCCCGAGCCAGGCGGGACGGGCCGTGCGCATGCCCAGCAGCGCACGAGGGCGGAAGCGGGACCCTGCGCGCCTGCGCGAGAGGGGATTCCGCCAGGCGCCGCCGTACTTCAACATGGCGACCTAGGCCGGCCGCGCCAGCGTCACCGCGGCCGGGCGAGCGAGGCCGCCTTCGTCGCCGTCATGTCCCGGCACAGGAACGTCCGAGGATATAACTACGACGAAGGTAGCGGTTATGGCGAGCAGGCGCAGGTGGCAGAGCTACGGAGCCCGCCGCAGCTGCCRGTCCCTCCGCGCTCCCCGGCCCGCGCCCCTGCCATCGGCCGGCCGGTGGCCGCGGGCAGGAGGGTGTGGCGGGGCTCGCACGGCGGTAGGGGAGGGCCCGGGGGGCTGTCAAGGGCGGTGGGAGGGGAAAAGCCGCCCCTTCACCTCCGCTCGGCGGGGGTTGGACGGGGCTCCGGGCGAGGCCTCTCCCCGCCCCGTTCCCTGCCCGTTTCCCGCCCGAGTGGGGAGGGTCGGGCACGCGTGGCCGCTSTGCCGTCCAGGACCTCCTCCTGCTGCCAGGGGCTCCCGGGTGCTTCCACAGGGGGAGAACGTGGCCCTGGTCCGGGGTCCAAGCCGCAGCTGCATTGCCTTGAGCTGCCTAATTGACTCCGCGACACTGACTTGAAAAAAGCCKCAGTGTGGTTGAATCCATCCATCTTTAGTCTTGAAAAACTTAAAAATTCTATTGACGGCCAAACTCTAGCAAAGTGTTGCTGATGTTAATAAATAAGAGTTAACAGCTGTTACTTGAGGAAGAAATGTAATTCTTAACGATGGAGTTGTACATTTAGGGATTAATCTCTTTTTCAGACACTTGTCTCATTTTACTTACACTTCTTGAGTGGAATGAAGGAGTTCTTCCATAAGAACTTGGCTTGTACCTGCAGTACTGCTGTTTTCTTTGTGCCCTGGCTCCATTAACTTACACAAACTGTAAATCAGAGTAATTTTTTCTTCCCTAAAAGTCTTACTTTTTGTTGGCTTGGGTTGTGGGGAAATGGACACACTTTGGTTCATACCAATGTTTTAAAGAGCCCTTTTGTGAGAGAGCMGCAATTTTGTTGCTTCACTTTGTCAGATTATTAAAAAAATGCGAGAAATGCTTCAGCCTGCCCCTGGTCTTCTGTTGAGGGAACAGACTGCACGGTTTTTATGTATTATAGTAGTACAAATTGGGGTTTGCTCTCTGATATTGGAATTTCTTGGAAGTTGTAATTTCGTGTGACCTGTGCTGGCTGTGTGTTCCCACCTTGAAGTTTCTGCTAGTGTAAATTTGCCTAATATAGGCAAAATCCTGAACTAGACTGGGAATTTTACTGCTTGATTTTTTCATCCTCTAGAGACCATTTTGAAATATTGATTTCAGCTGAGTCGCTGGCTTTTGAGAAGTTGAGTGTGCAATCCATAGTTAATTTCAGTGTTGATACACTCGTCAGACTCTTGTAATGAGTTTGCTGAAATACTCAGTAATTTGCTGTAGCTATTAAGTTCCTTTTTGCTATTGGAAACATGACTGTGAGGTTACGTGTCAGGTCTTTACCCTTGTACCACAAGTTTCTTCTGTAGTCACAAGAATCCTTTAGGGCCCAAATGAAATAGAGTTTGTGTCTTGTTCTCTATTAAATGCAATATGGTTTTTTTATGTTGTATGTGGTTCTGTAATGCCTAAGTATGAGTTKTATTTCTAAGCTAAATATTTAGCTTAGTATTTTTTGGTTTCCTTTCATAGGAAGACTTCTGAGGCCTTAGATCTTCTGGTCTTTATTTGACCATGTTCCATTTTTTCCCCCTCTCCTTTCTGAGATACTGTGATCATGACCAAATGTGATATTCCATCTGCAAATATCTTGACAATATAGCTGGAATGCTTCTGCAGAGTAGCTTCTACTTTGTTCTCTGTAATTAATGTAATTTTTAAATACTAATTTTTATGGTCAGTGCATGCTGTGGTCTGTCTTTTACAGCAATAAAGAATAGATGTTACTTGTGAAACTGCCAAGTGCAGTAGTGTCTTTAATAATAGTTTGTTACTTTTTTCATTTATTTCATTATTACTTTAAAAAATAGTGTAATTTTCAGTAAGATTGGCATAATATCAGGATTTGTTTTAGGAGAGAAAGGTGAATAACTTGGTATTTCTTGATGCCTTTTTTTTTTCCTGAGGAAAGAATATTTTTAAGTAACTGTTTAAGATACTTGCTTTTTACCTGAAACAATTTTGCATATTCAAAGGAAATTGTGAATTGATTTTTTTGCCTTGCTGAACTTCATTTGAAAGTGTGTGAGCATAAAATAGAGAAGAAAGGTGAGAAATGCATAGGGATGGAGTAGAAATGCTGATCCTGAGTTGTTGGAGTAGAAATTGTAATTGAAATGCCTGTCTGGGGTGAAGACTGAGAGTTCAAGCAAAAATATCAAGAGAAGTGCCATGGGTAAAGATTTGTGGAATGTACAAAGTTAGGTTTAGTTTGTGAGGGCCAATGAGCTGCTGAAGGAGGAGGTGTGAAATATGGTAGCTCTTGGAAATTTTCAGACTAATGAATAGACTATTAAATGTAAAATKGTATTATTGTAAGAAAATTCTGTTACTGGCACTTGGAAGGTTATTTTTCACTTAGTTAAATAAACAGAACCTCACTGGAATACAGGAAATGCATTATTTCACAAAACCTTGTGCAAAATATATGCTTTGAATTATAATATTATTTAGAAATTGTGCAGATTAATCTTGCTGGTTTTTCTTCATAGACTTTGAAGATGATGATGTGTATGGCCAATCAGTAGAAGATGATTATTGCATTTCTCCTTCAACAGGTTAGTTCAAATAATTATCAAGTATTGTTCATTGATGCCTGTTCTGATATTTATTTCTGAATGAAAACAAATTTTAAAAGCTAGTGACCCTTTTGAAAAGTGCCTAGTGGCCATAATCCTGCTACAGTCAGTTATGTAGTGTTAGGCACTGGACATTTGAAAGTCTCATTAGACAGCTGGCCACATCTTGAATCTTAGATGGTTGGAATGTACTTGTTAATGTAAAAATCTGCTCTGTGGGAGTGTGTTGATATTCTTGAAACATTTGGTGTCTTTTCCTGTGGTTAGTAGGATCTACCTGGGCTTAACAGTTGTTATTGTGCACTTGGTAGTTGATGTCTTCTACACACCTTTGAGTACRTGTGGGACAGGGAGTCTCCTTGTGGGTTGCAGTGCTGTTTGTCTCATGCAAGATCACGTGGAGCTAATCAGCCTTCCAGCATTTGCAGTGTTGCAAAGTAGCTTTAAAAACAGCAATGGCTGTGTGCTCAGGTAAGGCMTAATTGGAGTGGCTCAGCCCGACCGAATTCAGCCTGGCTGTGGAACCATCAAGTTGTGTTGTCCAGTCAAGTCTCTGGCAAGATTGTCAGTTTAGGGTTTCCCTAGATTTGGTGGCAGTGTTTCAGGAGCTGAGTAGGCCTTGGAAATAGTACAGCTGGTGTTGACATGAAGCTGCAGGTAACTGGTTTGGATCTAATCCACTGTGACTGTGACGTAGTGTGTGACCTCTGGCCACAGGAACTTGAGGTAATTAAGTCTTTAAACTCTGGTCCTCTCCCATGCTGTTGATTTCAGTGATGGAGATGTGCAATGTGTACCTTTTGCTCAAGTATAGAATGATAAATGGCAGAATCAATTCCTGACTCTGCACAGTAATTTTCCTAAGAACTCTGTGTGGAAGCTTCAATTATAAAATAATCTGATGTAGATTGTATAACAGTCTTAATAGTTGCTTCACTTAATGGCAATTGAATATGAAGTGGTGTGTATGCATTTGGTAAACAGCTACTAGGAGTTGCTACTTCTGGATATATACCTGCTTTCCATATGGATTTCAGAGCTGGGGAGAATATTACATGGCTTAAGGCAATTTGTTTACATTATGCTTTGCACATTTCTGAGAGAGTATAGTGATTGGGGCTCTTGTTCATCAAGGAGTTTTAGCTGTATATGGCTTAATGTTGCTAAATCAGAGTGAAACCAGCATTTGTTTAAAGTTTTGTGTGAATAGGCGTTTTTACTCATGGGCTGTATTTCTAATGAAATTCCAAGAAAGAAAGGATGTATTCAACTCCGTTAAATTCTTATCAGTAATTTAACAGTCACATACTATAGTCACATACTTTAAAAGCCATGCTCATTTCATGCTAACTTTTTAAAATTCAAACTGGAAGTGGTTGAAAATTCAAATTCAAAAATGGTGTAAAAGTTCTGAAGACATTAGGCCATAGATTTGTGTAGAAAATACTATTTCTCAAACCTGGAGTATAATCTTTTTTGTAATGCTGAACTTTGCAGAATTACTGCATTCCATTCATACAAGGATATTGCCCACCCTGTAGTTCCAATGTGATGGCAACTTGTTTATATTCTAGCATGAGCTGTTATATGCTCTGTGCAGTCCTCAGTTAGTGGTTATTACACAGTAGTGTCTCACCACCCCCTTGAAACCGCTGCAACAGTCCAGCATCCTTATTTTACCTTTAGTTATGTTTTGCTTTTAAAGGAGGAAAAAAATTKACTTCTTTTTAATACTTTGTTTTTTACCTAATGCAGCAGCTCAGTTTATTTACTCCAGACGAGACAAGCCAACCACGTTTGCTGAGCCATTAGAAGAAGAATATGGCTATGAAGGTACTGATGCTGCTGCTGATTGTTTTACGCCCACTCATCAGTTGACTGAAGTTGATAGAGGTAATTACAGAAAACAACTATCAGAATAATCTCTTACGTGAATTAAAGATTTACTAGAATAGTCTTAAATTAATGTTTCTTACTGGACTGACATTGCTCACAATTTTGGAATCTTGTTATAAAACAGTACCCTTCAGGGAGCTACCTTCAGTGGTCATTTTTCAAGTTCATAACTACCTTTTGTGTACTACTTGTAACTTGGTTGCATACACTGAAATGTATTCTTAGTTTCTTACTAGAAATAATGAGATTTTATGTGAAGKGGAGACATTGGAACAGCTGTACTGACAGCTCAAGTCTTGACTCTTGAATATTATAAACTGAGTATTAGTATTAGAATGATTTGTTTTTGCTTTGCATTCCAAATTATAGCAATTAGCAGTATTTAAGGGGTTTTCAAAGTCTTTCATTTCCTTGAAAGAGTAGCCAATATTCTGTACAATCTTTTCTTACCCTTACCTTTTGAGTTCATAAGACTTTTGTTTCCATTCAGTCTTGCAGCCATGAGTTCCATGTTACAAGCTGAGTTCTGAACTGAGTGGTTGGGGGAAAATACTTGCTTTTGTTTTTTAAACTTGCTGCCTAATTGCCTAATTACTTGCTTTGTAAAAAAGATTCACTAGTCTCTTTCCTAAGTATTAATAGTTTAACAGTTTTTAATGTTTTGGAAATAATCAGGGTTATTTTTTAAATGTTGAAAAGATCAGACTAAAGTGTGTTGAAATTTGGTACTTAAAGTTGCAGAAAATTCAGAACAGTGAATTAGAAAGAATCTGGATTCCATGTCAAGTAAATTGGTATAAGTTAATAATGCTTACAGATATGTTTAAATACAATACGTTGGGGAATAATATACATGTTTTTACAGCAGAAAATAAAGCTGTGGAGGGCARTTTGAAAGGACGAGACAGTGTAGTGGTACATGTGATCTAGACAATGCAGTCCTCTGGCTTTGCAGAATGCTTTTGACAGACTCAATCAGTTAAGACCTGGTATTGGGGCAGGAAGGAGAGTAACATTTTGGACTAAAAAAAAAGGGAAAAGAATCCTTGACATATGCGCTTCTACTGTGAAAACAGCAATGGTCTCACAAGACCTATTATGTTTGATACAGTATGCAGTGTTGGCCATTAATACAAAATTATTGATGTAACCAGGGTGGCTGCAAAGAGTTTCACAAGGTTGTTCTTGTCGGGTWTTAGATAGTAAAATGGCAACCAGCACATTGTGCAGGGCTCTACCCACATTTGTTTTGCAGGGCAAATGTCTGGGGGAGATTCACTTGCTATTTGAATTACAGGTAAAGGGTGATAATGTAAGTAACCTTATGGAGGTAGGAATTCTGTCGTTCAAACTTCTTTAAACATCTTCCAGGAAGAGTTGAAATAAAAATATGTAGCTGTCTTCCTGTTCTTCAGTTCCTGTTTTCTAAAATCTGAACTGGCAGAAACCAGGATTTCAGGAAGATTTTCTTCTGCTCTTTAGTGTTTGTATGGCTTCCAGTGAATGGCAACCTGGTGAATTTTCAGTCTCTTGTTGTGCAGCAAGTATCTTAGTAAAGGCTTATAGTGGTTGCAGGAATATACTCCAAAGAAAATTGATTTTATCAGCCAAAACATATACTGCGGTTTCGGTAAAGGTAAAAATTACAGGTAGTTTGAAACCTGGCGTGTTGATCCAGGTTTTCAGTTGTTAAAGCCTGAGGACCCTGAAAATGCTGTTTTACTTTGGGTGTTAATTGTAGCATCTGTAAACRCTTAAAATATGCTGTTCAGTGGGATTCTATGTTGACTTACTCTATTGCTTTGGATAATTTTAAGGTGATTATTTGTATTTCTTCCCTGCAGTGAATATAGTTATTTTACAACATCAACATATTTCAGTACTGAGTCTTCCTAGATTAATAAATAGTCAGTAATATATTATTTATTACAATATCTGAAGTAGGTCAAATATTCTGCAGGATGTGGGAACAAAGTCTATCAGGGCAGTAAATGAGATTGAAATTAATTTCTAAAGGCATAACCCTTATTGTAATATTTTTCCCTTGTGTTTGCCAATCAGAGGTGTGATGCTAGTGGTTAGGTCATTGAAGACATATTTTTGGGTAGCTTATAACAGTAATGTGTTTCTTTCAGCCCATCTTAATTCATGCCTTGATCAAATGAGAGAAGTTTTGGCAGAGTCCATACCAGAACAAACAATGGTGCAAGCAGTACTGGATGCTAAATTTGATGTACAAAAGGCTTTGGATCTTGTGCTTTCACAAGGCAGTAAGCAAAATGTGAAGACCAAGAATAAGGATGCTGTGATTTTAGCAAAGACTACAAAAGGTATACTTATATTTAATTGCTTACATTCAAGGTGATTCATTTCTATCTACAGTTTAATTTGGGCTTTACAAACTGTGAAGACACTTATCATTGCAATAGTCATTTCTTGGAAAATGAAAGAAGACTGACTTACTATATGTGTGTTCTAAAACGTTTCAAGGAAAGAGCTTTTCTTGAGTTAGAAGTCAAAATAACACCTCAGTGTGAGTTTAAATTCAAGCTGGGACCATCTGCAATTCATGATAGATTTCTCATTTATAATACATAACTTAACTGAATTAATGCATGTCTTTAAATTTGGAAAGCATCTTTAAATTTTTAGTGCTTCTGTTATTTATTTGGTAAACTGACATCTCCCATCCCTAGTATCTCCCTTTTTGGGTAGTGTCTATACAGTAGCTTTTTTTATTCTGATTTGTACTTAAATATTTGTAGTCTTTACTGGCATTCTCTGTTGATTCTTTAAGTTCTTTATGTATTTCAGTAGATACCTGTGATTTACATGTAGAACGTTCCTTACCTTTGGATGACACTTAGTAATTAAATGCCTTTTCATGTTTCTTGATTTTTTTTTTGTTGCTGCTGTCAACTTTTAAAAAATCGGATATTTCATTGTGGCTGGGCTTCCATCTGAAAATTATTGGCTCTTGTAAGGTAAGGAGACTTACATTGTTGTCCAGAAATGTGTGTTGATACAGACAGTTTAGCTTGTGCAACAGACAGTTTTGCTGACAATATCAACAAACCTGGGTTTGGAAACTTGACAGCCAAAAGTGATTCAGCTCCTTATTCTTTAACTACAAATTTTGAAAAATCCAATATACCTTCATGTAAAAGGAAAGGCTTGAAATCCTCTTCACCTGTTCTGTCATCTGCGTTCAGTGATGATTTGTGTAAAGGATCATTTTGTGCACTTGTGAATAAACAAGCAGAGAAGCAACTACCAGAAAGTGCTAATGCAGTAAGTTTGGTTCCTGATGGTCAAAGTGTTTACTCTAGGRTAGGAAATAACCCATTGAAGTGCAAGGAAACACAGGACTTGAAATCCTTGCTAATGCAGAATGTGGTTTGTGATTCTTTGAGTCCTGAACACAGCATTCCTCTTTTTTCCTCAAAAACTTCTGATTGTAATAGTAATGCAAGTTTTTATAGTCCTCCATGTTTAGGAAGTGCTTTAGGAAACTTGGCTCTTGATAATGAAGTCAGTCATACTATAAATAAAAAGAATGAATTTCTTGAAAATTTTTCTTCACTTGCACAAAGTAAAAAGCAAGAAAGCCTCTCTTCAGACATGGCTGCTTTGCCAGTGTTAAGATCTGGAAGTACATCATTGGCTGACTTGCTTCAGGAGCACCAAGAAAGCAGTGCTAGCCACTGTTATTCATTGGCTGATCTTTACACCCAGTCAACAGCAAGTCTCACTGATAGGAAATTGGGAACCTCATCATTATCACAACTAGTAAGTCAACCCCAAATTTCAGGTGGGATGCCAGAGCTAACAGGATCTTTGTCTTCTCTAGCCCTTTCTGAAGTTTGTCCAGTAAAGGAGGTTGAGAATTTATCACTCTCAGATTTAATAGCGGAGACTATTGAAATAGATAAAACTCAGCAAGGGACGGATTTGCCCATGCACAATGTAATTGAATCGAGRCCCTCCCAAGGAACCAACATTGATTTAAGCGTCCTTGTAAAAAATGCAGGTGTATCTACAGAGAAAAACATGGTAGGACAGTCAAATATCTTAAGTCCTGAAACGAAACTTGTAAAAGAAAAACAAGGAAAATGTTCTGGTTTTGCCAAAGCAAACAGAAAACCCAAGAAAGGGCATGGTGGTCTTAAGAGGCAGGATTTGTCCCTTTCATGGATAAAGGCGCTGCGTGCAAGACCTTCAGCTTTTGCTTTAACCTTGTGCCTCCGTTATCCTCCCAAAGGGTATAAGCGGCACACAGTTGGGATGCACAAAACTTTCCTATACAGTAGACAAGTACAAGATGTAAAACCTAAGGAAACTGGTCCTACAATAGCCATAACACCATTTGACTTCAAAACAGCATCTCCTGATGATATTGTGAAAGCTAACCAAAGAAAAGCTTTTACAAGACAGTAATKAGAAAAAGAAAAAGGCATCAGTGTTGATATTGAATTGTATTTAAAGAATCAATATAGGACCTATTTATGATCCAGAGTTGATTTTTTAAATTATTTTTTTAATTGACATATTACAATTCTTGCTGATAGGTAGAAATTTGTATGTGAACTTTTAAAGTACTGCACTGAATATCCTAATTTTTGCATAATTTTCACTGACAGTTTAACATTTTTAACTTTTGGAAAGTCTTCAACTCGATTATACAGATGCATGTACAGAATTCTGTAAACACCATTAGTCTTCTTGAAATATCGCTTTAGGTGTTGAAGATACAGTTCATTGGGAAGAACAATGAATTATTATTTTGTAAAGTAATTTTCTTTTGCTATATGGTGTATAGTTTGGGGAGCAGGAGCCTCAGTTTATATTACAACTGTTTTATTAAATGTTCTTAAGGTTAGATTTTCTGATAAAGGTGTGTTATTAAATTCCCAGTCTTGTAATGGATGTTCCAGTCAATGTCATTATTTTATCTTTATACTGATTACACTATTACAACAGAAATGCCTTTAGTTTTTAAAAACCTCAAGGACCTCAGGTTTTGACAGTTCTGGTTGTGGTAGTACGTGTGTAGTTTTTGATAGGACCAAATTTGTAGGGGAGCAAGCAATTAAATTGTTGTTGTGCCCCGTGACTCCAGTTAGCTATTAAAATGTGATAATCCAGCATTTTAAACCAGCAATTTTATAGGTATGTAAATGCTGCATGTATTTCATAAGAAGTTTCCCTAGGATTCTATTGTTTATTCTCAAGCCTTTCAGAGAAATGCTGAAGTTTCTGTACTTTCAACTGTAGCATGAGAGTCTTTGCTCAATGGAAAAAAAAATAAGGCAAAGCCTAAGTGCTGTTTGTGTCTGCCTCTTTTTTGATGAAAACTTCCTTCAGAAATGGAAATGCATTCTCGTCTGCTCTTAGTACACATTGCTGTTACTTTGAATCTCTRGATGAAAGATCCAGATCAGAACATTCTGGGCTTACTATGATGCCCTGTTATTCAAATGAGTAGCTACATGTATGTTTTAACTTTCCTTTTAGTACACATTATGACCTTTAATGTATTTCCAGTGTCATTGACAGTATTTTAGATTCAGAACAGTAATAAGTTCAATAAGKGATACTGCTGCAACTCGAAAAATGTGTGTTCATAAACTTATGCTAAACTTGGCAGCTAGAATGAAACAGTAGATACGACTTTCATCTAGTCTTAACCCAATTTTTTGAGCATGTTAGGTAAAAAAAAAAGACAAAACCTTTAGGTTTATTCCTGACTTCAGATTGCACTACAATTTTGTTTCTAAATAAAATAAAACATGTTCCAGTTCTCTCAGGTACAAATTTAATGGTCTGTATATTTTGCTTGTTTGTCTCGTTGATTCATCTGTTACTTAGGACTAAGAGCAGTGTGATCTTTGACCTTGTGAATGAAATTAATGTTTYTTACCCTAATTAATAAAAGTTTTATATTATGACAGTGCTGCAGTGTTTATGTTCCAATTGATGTGTTAATCTATCCTAACCTATTTGAAATTCCTTTAAAAGAATACAATTCCTTTAAAAGTAATACAATCCAGTGCTATGATCTGATAAGTTCATTAGCAGAAGCATAATTGATTGCCTAAGAASACTTTCTTTAGAATCTGGTGGATACTGATTGTACTGCTGATTGTTTTATTGATTAGTCATAATAGCAAATTCTACTGTGTCAAAAATATGAAGTGCTTTTCAATGATCTCTTTCTCTGCAGTTAATCCAAACTTTAACTTCCCCCTGCTTAAGAATCCAAGTCTGTTTTTCCTACTGACCAAAGGGTCCTGTTAGCAGAATTTGTAATTACAGCTCACTTTTCCCAAAATTGTGTGTAGTTTTCTAGTAGAGAAATTCTAATTTTTCAACATAAAATATGAGTGCAAAGCTTGGCATTGTCATGCCTGTTATATTTGTAGGTGGTTTTGCTTTCCTCTGTTTCAAATACTGCAGAAGATTTCATTAATGTCAGTAGAGATTTCTAATACATGAAGATCCTTTAAAATTGAACAGCTTTGCTTTCCCTTCCAAATCTTTTCTTATTTTCTCTAACTTCTCTTTGGTGCTGGTTTGTTTTCTCATTCCCCTGGCTGCTCTTATTTGCATAAAACTCCTTAGCATTTGTTTTAATTTTAGAGSATGAACTCTACATACAACTAAGTATAGATTCTGTGGATACCATTGGAACAAGTGGTAGGGGGCAAAAGAACATCATCATTATATGTTTATAATGGATCTTACTGTGGGATTGTTACCTTAGTAAACAACTTTGGATCTTGTTAGGCAGCTAGATTTTCATATATAATTACTCTTTCATTGGCATTTGACTCTGRTGTTAGTGGTCATGAAGAAGCAGTATATACTGTTCAGTGTGTAAACAGCAGGGGAGGGATTTTTCCTCRGTTTCCAATCCTGAATCCTGACGTGAGTCTTGAATTAATACAGACCTGCAGGCTAAACATTGGAGAAGGTACCTAAGTGGTGGATTAACCTGAATTCCAATTAATTTTCAGCAGAGATTGATTTTCATGCCTAGACAATGTTATAGTTTTGTTTTTCTAAACAAAAAGTATTGTGTCATTATATTTGCTTAATTAATTAAGCAGGTATTTTAATAATTTCCTGAGTTATTCCCTTATTTATTGAGAATGAGGTATATGGTATCAAGGACAAGTTTAATTGTGTTGGAATACTGCATGATATGGTATGGGGCATTTTTGTGTAACAAATGTGTTTGGCCTTTGCACTGAAGGGTTTGTGCCTAATGAATGTTAGAATTCTAGTAAACTAAATCTGCTGTTTTATGCTTGACATGGTGAGCTTATTTTCTTAATTTATGTATATAATTCCCCCCACCTAATTTTGCAGTTACTGTCTATCTTTGGCTAATAYGGGTTAATTGTGTTAATTGTTTTGGAATTCACATATTAACATTGCAAAATACTTGTCTGTGTTTGCATATAAACAGAAAAAGATAATACTAAACTTCATAGACTTACTACTACTATGTACTCCTAAGGCATTTAGTACATCAAATCTATTTTGTGCATAACTTTAAATGGCTGCTGACTATTTTTAATACAAAATTGCCTTCTGGATGTTGCTTTATGTATGTAAATAAAATGCATATTATTAAAGGACTGAGTTAATTACAATTTCTTGTTAACTCACTGGATAGAAATAGAGTTGAATGTTCTGTAATGTTTATGTCTGTTGTGGAAATAGACTCCAGTTCTTGTCCAGGTTTGCATGGGCATTCTTTGCACAGAAGATTCCTTTGGAGAAAGTAAGGCAAAATCTATTTGGACAGTTCTCAAGATCTTAAGTTTCTCGTGCAGCAAACTGCTTGAATTTCTAGAACTATTGAACAATAGTATTTCAAAATGTTATTTCTAAGACACTAATTGGTGCAGGGGCGTAGTCTTTGCAGTCTTGTGTTTTGCCCTGTTTCCTTACTGTGCCATTCAAAAACATTTTTCTGTAATCAACAGTTTCTGAAAATCTGCACTTAGGCAAACTAGTACTGCAAAAATGACTATCTGGACAAAAGATTTGTATGAATACTGGATACGGCTTGTCTTTTTATGAAGCATATGTACTTTATTACAGTGCCATTATACAAGGGCAGTAGTTCATAYATGAGCTAGGATTGTACAGGCACTCAGTCACATATTTTTCAAATCTGAAGTACCCTACTTCTCAAATTTTAAAAATGGTTTTGTATTAGGTTTGATTATGGATCAATATTTCAAGCAAATATTTCATCCCATTGTAATTCATGTAGTAAACTTCCTGAAGCGCTGAAAAGGGATGAATTGAATTTTTATGGTTATCTTCCTTTTTTTTAGTTTCATTTTGTTGAAATGTAGACAGCTAATGAACTTAGATTTTATGTTCAAATTACTGCGTCCAGACTTCTAATTAGATGATAGAAAAGACATTAGTCCAAGTCACCTATCTGCACTGGAGAACAATGTGAGGAAACAAAAAGCCAGTGGTGATTTATTAATTTATTTAATCACACTCTTGTCTTCCCAAATTGCTATTTAAATGCAGTTCAATGAGAATGGGTATCTATTTTAGTATTGCTGTATTATGCAGCAGTTGCTCCTTTGTGTGGTCTGTTCAAGTACACCATATTACCAAAAAGTAAAAGCTAATTGCAGTTTGTGATTTTACGTAATTCTTAAGATGAACCATCTGTATGAAGCTGCTCATCAGCTTCTAGTGTCATCATGGAAGGGTTCCTTATGTGGTTTGTGGATTCGTTACGTYGCATGCTTAAAAATGGCCCATTAGAAGCAATTGTCTGTGACTTCTGAAGTATGTCAGTAGTTTGTTGCTGAGATAATTAATTAGTATGTTTAGTGTTGGTAGGATTCCTTTAGAAAATAACCCATTGCCTTAAGTTTCTAGTACCAGAAGATGACTATAACCTGTAAAATGGTTGTAGTCTGTAGCGATTAAAGTGATATTTGAAAGAGAATCTTTGAACCATTTTTGAAGAATTAGACTTATGAAAACATAATGAAAATTATTTTACTCTTTTTATAATGAGATTATGGAGATTTTAGAGAAGAGTTGCTCATAAAGTATTTACTCATCATCCGTGAGGTCCCAGCTGACTGGAAGCTGGTGAGCTTTGTCCTGATTTTCAAGATGGGCATTAAGGAAGACCCCAGAAACTACGGGCTCATCAATCTCACTTCAGTGTCTGATAAAGCTATGGTAAAGATTTTTCTGGGAGGTGTTGAAAAACATCTGAAAGACAGTGCAGTCAGTGGCACAGCCAGTGTGGCTTCATGAAAGTCCTATCTGATTTTGTTTTATTATAAGGTAACCTGCCTAGTTGGCCAAGAGAATCTAGTTGACGTAATCTTTTTGGATTTCAGTAAAGCTTTAGATACTGTCTCTCATAGGATCCTTCTGGACAAAATGTCCAGCATGCAGCTGGATAAACACATCATGAGATGGGTGAGCAGCTGGCTCATGGATCACGCACAAAGGTTTATGGTGAGTGAGGTGACATCAGACATCTCTAGTGAGGCTCCATCCTTGGCCCTGTGCTCTTCAACATCTTTGTAAAGGACTTGGACACAGGACTGGAAGGGATAATGAGCAAGTTCACAGATGATGGAAAACTGGGAGCAGCTGTGGGCTCCCTTGAGGACAGGGAGGCCCTGTAGAGAGRCCTCAAGAAATTGGAGAGTTGGGCAGTCAGCAACTGAGTGAAGCTCCACAAGGGCAAGTGTCAGATTCTRCACCTGGGGTAGTACATACAGACTGGGGAATGAGGGGCTGGAGAGTAGTGCTTTGTAAAGGGGCCTTGGGGTCCTGGTCAGTGGCAAGTTGAATACGAGTCAGCAGTGCCCTGGCAGCTAGGAGAGCCAACCCTGTCCTGAGGGGCATCAGGCACAGCATGGCCAACCAGGCAAGGGAGGGKATTGTCCTGCTCTGCTCTGAGCTGGGGCAGCCTCACCTCCAGTGCTGGGGGCAGTTCTGGATGCCACAACATAACATTAAACCACTAGAGAGCATGCAAAGGAGGCCATGAGGATGGTGGAGGGCCAGGAGGGGAAGCTGTATGAGGAGCAACTGAGGTTATTTGGTCTGTTCAGCCTAGAGAAGACTGAGGGAAGACCTCATCCCAGTCTCCAGCTTCCTCATGAGGGGAAGAGGAGGGGCAGACACTGATCTCTGTGGTGACCAGTGACAGGACTCGAGCAAATGGCCTGAAGTTGTATTAAGGGAGGTTTAAGTTGGATGTAAGAAAAAGGTTCTTCACCCAGAGGGTGATTGGGCACTGGAACAGGCTCCCCAGGGCAGTGGTCACAGCACCAGCCTGACAGAATTCAGGAGGTATTTGGACGATGCTCTTGGGCGCATGGTGTGACTCTTGGGGTTGGTGCTCTGCAGAGGCAGGAGCTGGACTTGGTTCTTGTGGTTCCCTTCCAACTCAGAATATACTGTCATTTTGTGATTTTTGTCAATGTGTGGACGTAATAGCTGATGAAGATGGATATTATTTTGATAATTTGAGTCTTTTTATCCATAACATGAAAAATATACAGATTTTCCTTTTTTGACTGGTAGCACATGTTCTTGACATGTGTAGCATTTCTCAGGTGTCCTCTGTTCTGGTATTAGTGATATTCAGAGGTTGCAATTTGAAATACTGTCTTGTAGTAAATTGTTCTCACTATAGTCAAGACAAGCAAATTTTAGGAAGTGTAGCTGGTATTTATGGGTTCTCTGAGAAATCTTTCTTAAAATTCAAATTTCTGAAAAGTATTTTTGAGGAAATGGTACCCTCAGTGAAAAACATCTACATTTTCGTTTAATTACTGCATGTTTTTTTCCTAGCTAAACTACATTTTCATTTCTTTTTGCTTGTGTTAGTGTTAAAGAACAAACAGATACTGGTGATTGAGCAAGGCTCTATTCCATTTTAGGCACCATTAACGGAATTGTTAACCACTTTATGACATTAAGATTTTTGATTTTAGTGATGCTTGAGCAAGAAAGAGGTCAGGTGTCTGTAAATGTGCAGTCCTTGCAGGAAATAAAAAGCTCTGTGAACTGAGCCTGTTTGGTTTGGTTTGGTTGTTGTTGGGGCAGCAAGAAATCTAGAGTTGAGCTGTCTTTGTGGTGGCACTGGCTATTTTGTTTTATGGTAATTTCTCAAGAATAGCACCAAAAACAGGTCTATTTTTTACAAGTATTTAATAAGAAATAAACTTCACAGTAGAGAGTCWAAGTTGTAAGTAAGGCACAGGAAGCTGAAAAGCCTTACTCATGACATGCCAGATAATCTAGGAATAGAGCACGTCTCAAGTCTAGGTTTTTAGATATTGGGTTTTACTACTTTCTTTTTCTTACAGAGAAGCAGTTAACAGATATTAATAGAGAAACAGATATTTCTTCACTGACATGTATCTTTGGTTTATGCTTTTATTCTGCATTTGTTGGGATTTTGACATAACTGGTAATACAGTGTGGGCATTTTCAAGAAAAGAACAAATAAAATTGGCAGGTGCTTACCTTGCATTTTGTTAATGTTTCTTTTAATTTTCTGATTTTTTTTTTCCTCTCCTTTATAAGTATCTTCCTTTATTTTTGCTTTACATCAGAAGAAGTTAAAAATGAAAAAAATCACACAAACATCACCACAATGTGACTTGATATAATTAGCTCTTTCTTTTTACTCAGTTGAATGCAGCAAGCTTTGGTTTTGGTTCAGAATGACACGTGTTTCTCTTTTCATGGACAAAGACTTATTTGTTTTCTGTTTTTTTATGTTKTGATGGTCATTGTGATAGTGGTTACTTCTTAGTGCAAAGTGTCAGAATGCAATTACTATGTTTTAACAGATAACATTTATCACTTCTGGTTGTGGTTAATGGACAGATGAAGTTGGGAGCCTTCAATGACCAAAACAACCCAAGGAAAACCAGACAAACTGATACTTTTGGATTTTATTTATAGGGAGAATTCCAAAGAAGAGCAAACTTTCAGAAGTTTAAGGGTGATATACAATATATTTTCATTAGCTTTAGWTTTTCTCATGTTTTACTGCCGTTTATCACATTAGGCTCTGATGCTTTGATTTTGCTCATTTGAAAATCCATTGTTTATACATTGGTRGCTGAGAAGACATTTTTATTCCCATCTTCAGTTGGATGTGGTAACTTCTCTGTAACATTACAATTCYCAAATGCCTGCTATAGAGATGAGGATCTGTTGTACTTAATTATCCTCAGATATGTTATGCATTCTGTCTGTGACAAAGAAAATGTGTTCTTTTCTCAATGGAAATGTTTGAAATCTGACATGATGTATCTTAAATCATGGAAAGTAAATGAGAATTTAAGACTTCCGTGTTTTGGGTAAGAAAAATATATACACAGACTTTGCGAAGTTACTGTATCTTGACACGGAGGTACTGTGTGGGTTTTAGAAAGGAAGTGGCTTATTTCAGGGAAAAATGTGTCACCAGCAATGAAAAGCTTTTTAAAATCCTTTGAAATACATTTTTGAGATTCTCCTCATACATACTGTACACCTACACTGGAAAAAGTGACACTCCAGGCTTTTTCTGAGTTTTCCTTCATGGTCCTGTAACACTAGTTTGGTTTACTTTTGTTAGGATGAAGTGTAAACCAACACAAAGTCATTTCCATAGTTGACTGTGCCATGTATGAAAATTGGGTGTTTTGCTTGGAAGCTAAGAGAACTTGGATGAAACTAAAAATGATTGTATCCTTTTTAGAACTTTAGGATTCCAGAAGAACCAGAGATCCTGGGGAAACTGTAGCTCCACTTGTTCTTACTGTGTCCTATCTCAGTCCATTTAGGTCACAGTAAAGATCAACTAGCAACCAAGAAAACTTGGTTTTCTTAGTGTCTTTAGAAGGTAAAGTGAAGAATTTACTAAATTCTCAGATGGGATTGCTGGATTGTTGGGAATATGTGATTGGAGTCAGATTTTTTTTAAAATCCTGTTTCACTGCTGCTGTAGTGCTATCATTTATCAATTTAAAGATTGTAAATCCTACCTAAAGTTGTACTTCAAGTTGTACCAGAGGAGTACTCAAAGCGAGGGAATGCCATTGGGAGTGCTGACATGGGAGTGTTTCGCAGTTGAAAACTAGTGCGTTTCAGCTCTAGAAACTGGTAAGACAKCTGAACATTAGAAGTGGCGTATCCAGTCCAAAATTGTGGGAGCAGAAGAAGCAGACCAAGCTTCTTCTGGTAAAAAGGAGCTTGAGTGCTAACAGGAAACCAGGAAAAATTCAGAAAATAAGTTAAAAATAGTAAAAGCCAGGATGGTATAAAAATGCAGGCTTTAAACACAAAATTACTTCACAATGTCTTTTATGCTAAGGGTCTTTCACTACAAATACTGTTCCTTCCCTAGAAAATTTGYGTCAACAGTGCAACCTTCATCTCTGTACAGTCTTGTGGATGTGTTTCTTCAGTTTTGTGGATGATTCAGAATTTTTACAAAGCACATTAGTTCCATAGTCTAGTGTATTATGGCACATACATATCAGACATAACAGAAGTGCCACCACTTGTGTGCCTCTGTTTACACCTGAACTGTTTTCTTCTTGGGTGACAAGATATCACCCATTTTTTGTCACCTCAGCTTCTATGTTCACAGCCTTTCAGTCTTCAGCGAGGACACTTAAAAATATGTGAAGTGCGAGTTTCCTCCCTTCTGTTATACTTGTGGTGGTTGAAATGGCCATTAAAATTAAAACTCATGAGTCCACTGTCAGAAACTAATGCTTAAAATGCCAAAAGCTTGGAAAACTAGCTGACTTTATTGTGGAAAATACTTGTGTCTGCAGAAGTTGTAATGCCATGTTGTCAAAGACATGCAAGAGCTTTGACTGGTTGTTGCTTCAGTTCTTTTTCTATGTTTTTTACTGCCTGTAGAAGCTCACCCTAAGTGGAAATTTTGTATCTAATTAATTCCAAAATATGAGTTGAAGTTATTTTGGGTACTCCTTGTTGGAGTCCCTGCTGCAACTTTTTGTGGTTTTAGAATCACATTTTCCTATTTTTAATGTTTTCCTCTTCCCTATTGCTGACCCACATAAACAGGAAAATGACTAACTTTGCTTGTCCACTAGGCAAGATAGCGTAACTGTGGTTGAGTTGAAAAAAAAGGAAAAAGTGCTACTCAAAGGTCTTAAATAAATACTTTTCAAGSCAGAAATGTGCTTTAAATTTTATGCTTTTGGGCTATTTTTGTGATAACATGTATGCAAACAAACTATTGCAAGATTGTAGATGCTATCTGTGTGCTTACAGGTGCTACTGTAAATGTGAAGTGTTGGAAAAAACATGAAGCAATGAACTTGAGTCCATGTGAGTTCCCTTCTTAAGTCATGACAGAGTGAAATGCACTGCTTCAGGCTGACAAATGAAATTTTTCTGGTGTTGATCTGCATCTGATAAATCTTCCAAAGCTTGTCTAAAACTATAGGCTGTACTTTACTATATTCAATTTTGTTTCTAAACTCAGATATGCAGCTTTTTATAAATCATCTTRTGTCTCTGAACTATTTTGGCAATGGAGAATAGAGCCTCCAGTGTTATGTTTCACATTTCATCTATATATAGGGTATTTTCTAAATATGGATGTCTCTTTTTCAGATTATAGTAATATTAGGTTTTAATTTTTTCTAGTCTTRATTAAACAAGTTCATCTTTGACAGTGCTGGAAATCAGATAAGTTTGGCTGACATCATATGAGTTCATAGGAAAATGTGGAATAAATAAATTTTCAGAGTAATAATTTATATAAGTATTGCAAGTATAGATAAGTAATGCAGATAATGTAAAACATGCTGCAGTTAAAAAGATAAAACGTTTCTTATGCAATGTTGAAATGAAATATGGTRCAATTTTTATGATTTTTTCCTAAATTTTAACACAGAACAGGTAGGGCTTTTAAAGTTGTATTTTGTGTTTCTCAAATGTGTGCTGCTGTGCATGTCAAGTAGCTTTTTTGTACCTTGTTTACTTCAGTTTGGCCAGTATCTGCGCTCTTCCTTGCAGTGATTTCCCTGATAAATACAGCTAGAGCTTAATTCTGGAATTTTGTATCAGTTAGCCACTCAAAGGCCTACTGTCAACTAAATCACCAAATTAATGGTAGATTCTTTAAATCCTTAGCAATGTTCAGTGTTGCTGGTAGCATACATAATATATTCCTTAGGGAAATAGGTCTTTCTGTCATATAATCTGTTGTAACTAGATGTTTGTACAAACTGCACAGCTGTGGTCCAGGAAAACTTCTTGGCTTTTCAGATAGCTTAAGATTAGTCTCTAAATTTGTAGTAATAGTTGTGTGAACTTTTTTCAGTTATGTGTTTTCTGCTAATATGTTGGTTTTGATACTGTGGAGGTTCTGGACTGCAGATAAATTAAATACCTTTGATCAGCCTGCTGCATTGATGCAGCTTAAGTTTGTTTTGCAAGTTAAATTCAGAGATCTTTAACAGTTTCACACCTAGCATTCGAATATTCTTCTTTGAGTTACCAGTAAGAAATTTAAATAAGAAAGAATGCTGAAGTTGCTGGGTGGGTTTTTTTGTGGTTCTTTTCCCCTTCTTTGTATTTTTATTAGCCATTGCCTCCTTTTCATTTCTGCCCTTCCTCAAATGTACTCTAATTATGAACAGGACAAGATGACAATATGGCAAACTAATTCTGTTTATTTAGGAAATKAGTAGGGTGCTTTCCATTAGAATTAAAGGAAGCAGCAAAAGTAGATATTGAATGAAGCCTATTGATCTTACAGTGAAGACATACAGAAACAAACTAGATGAAAATGACRTGACAGTGAAGTGACACTGAAGACTTCTTTATCTGAGAGTTTCTAWCTCAAGCTTTGAGAATGTGGTCATCCTCTCCTGTAGACATATTTGGATATTACTTGTCTTTTGTTAAAGATAGCTGCTGTTGAGTAGGTTTGTATGTGTTRTAATTGAACTTTCATCTGTGTAGCACTGAGGACAAAACTGAGATTGCACTCTTTCTTTCCAGAAGACTAGAGTTGCTCCTAAACTCTTAGGAGGTATGTGCAAAAAGTGTCCTTTACAGCACAGGAATATCTGCAAAGTCTACCAGCAAGAGATACTAGTGATGGTGTAGCTAGTTATATCAGAAAAGGTGTGCTTTGAATGCCAGTAGTAAGAGAGAATAAAATACTGGTTCACCAGCATCGTTATGAGCAGTCAAGGTCTCTTCTAGTTGTGAGCAGTCACATGTGGAATAGCACAACTTCACATACCTCATTATGTTATGACAAATTATCAAGAACTAGTAGATATGAGTGTGACTGGACTTGAAGCCTCATTTCCCTTTGTTTCTCTTCTGATGTTCCACCATAAGTKGCAAATAGTATTGAGAGGGGAAGATGTTTAAAGTGGTATCTAATAAAAAATAGGGAAAGYATTCTGCTAAATAATAGCACATATGAAATGTAATCTCTAGTAGTGAATTGTAGGTTTTGAACATATTGTAACATATTGATGATGCACCTACAACCTTTGGTTTCATGATGTAAGAACACTGAAAATAAAATTAACCTGGAAGGAGGAAATTTTAAGTGTTTTCTCATGGTATTGTGTTTTTAAAATTGAATGCCTCTTGAGTACTTAAACTGTCCCATCTACGTAGAAATAATTTGTAAATCTAATATTAAAAAAATATTTTCAGCTGAATCTGATGAGAAAAAGTTTTAAACTTTGCTTTTCTGAAATTTCTAGGGAAGAATTGTGATCCTACTTTTTTTTTTTAACACCCTCCCCCACTTAAAATGTTGATATTGAGTAATAATGCAAAAGTGAACCAATAGCATGACACATCATCCCTTAATCGAAAATCTTGGAACAGTTAAGGCGGGGAAGAATAGGTTGATCAATATTAGTTTTATTTGGAGAAAAAATGCAAAGGAAAAACAGCACCTTGTTAATTATTTTTCTTGGTTCTCTTAAGTGTTTTTGCTTCATTATTTTACATTTACTCCTAGTACAAGAAGCACTGTCGAAGGGYGTATGTTCACTCAAAATGTTTCCTTTGAACAGATTGTGTGAAATGTTTAACTTGACCCAGTTTGGGTGTGCGAAGATCAATGTATTTTAATTCCTTTTGTGTCTGATTTGTTGCTTCTTAACATTTACTCTTTCTGAATGGTATAAATTTGAACATTTTACATTTTTAGCTTCAGAGTGATTATTCAAGTGGCTTTTAGATATATGCRTTTAACTGAGATACAAGATTAGAGAGATTAACTGAGATTAAAGATTCAATTTTTAAAAATAAACTCAGTTGATCTATTATTTAACTTTTTACAAGGTTATACATTTTCAGTAGCTGCCTAAGTTTTGGATATTAGCAGATTAGTTGAAATAAGAGATTTTGGATAAGAGATTAGTTGCAATAGCAAAASAGGTGAGATTTTCAAGTTACAGTACCTTTGAGCTTTTCTGTTTTGTAAGACTTTAAATATCATCTCTYCTACTCTATGGTATTTGATTACATCTCTGGTAATTAGGAGCCTGCCAGCTCCTAGGTCTGGGGGTTGTGTATTGGCACCTGTCACCAATCAAGAGATACCTTTTCCATCATTCATGTGTATTATTAATTAACGTAAGCTATTAACAGTAGTTAGATATTTACCTTATGTAAATTCCYGTTGAAAATGAAAATTCCATTCGTTGAACATGAAAATACACATTTTCTTGGGGACATATGGGCAGGCCCTGTTCTGYTAGATTCCTTTAAAATACCTGAAAGCAAGTATTAGGTGTTACATCTTATCTTCYATTTCATGTCTTATGGTTGGGTTCACTGAGCTAGCAGCCTTGCATAGAACACAACTGTTTCTGAAGGTGGGCTTGTTAGAATGTCAGTCTTGTGTTTTACGGGGTTTATCTTCACTGGAGCTGCCTTCCAGYGTCATTACTTCCATTCTGGTTAATACTGTCAACTTTTTCCTTGTCAGTTTCYTCAATTTATTAAAATTGCTCCTGATCAAGGAATCCAAACACTTAACATTGTCTTTTGGCAGTTTGGAAAATGACTGTGTCTAATTTACTTGGTCAAAGTAATACCTTTTAATGATTTTTATTTTGGGATTTAAAATAACATACTTGTTTTCACTGTATTAGAGAGAGATTTTTTGATGGTAATGATTTCTTTTTTGTCTTCTTGTATCTAATTGTAGTTTTCAATATAGAGAACCATAATACTCTTTGGTGCATTTTTCATATTAAGACTGTTTAGAGTATTATTTATGTTTCAGAAGAAAAAGTTCTGGAACTTTATTCATCTTTGTTCCTTAGTATCTCTTTCCTCTGGAGCAGTTTTCTTTCTGCAGCAGCACAGTGCCCTGGAGCCATTCTTGAGTTTGGATCTCCACTAGGGCTATGAACTGTGGAATTTAAGAGACATTTAAGTATTTGTAGCAAAAATGCTACTTAGGTTTGCTTTGAGTTTTGTATATGAACAAATACTGAACACAAAGATGATTTTGAACTGAGGCTCACACCCAAAGCTGATTAGTAGTTATAGTGAAATGGTTTTAGTGGGAAGGTTGTATCTTGCTTAAGTAGAAGAAGAAAGCSCCCCAAAACATCAAGAGTCTGAACATTTACTGTGCTGTGTGTGATATCCATATCATCCACAGTTTCTGTCAGGTATAGTAAAGACTTTGTGCTTAGTTTTGCCACATCCCTGAGAAGTACCTTAACTACTGGCTTGGGAAGATGTCTCTATCTGTGTTGAGTAGCAGGTGGTGGGCATGGCAAGGATGATCAGGAAGTCAGTTTCATCAAACCAGAGCAAAACCCCTTGAAATACAAACTGCTCCATAAARTGTACTTCCATCTGTTCAGTTCCATTTCTGCTGGCAATCCTATACCTCCACTCCTACTCTCTTTACCTTCAATGAAATTCTAGTAAATACTATTTCTTCCTTTATTTTCATTATAGGTAAAGCATTCAAAATGGGAGTATTTGGCTGACTTTTTGTAAAATATGTAAGTAGAATATGTCTATGCTTTTGTCTTTTTAAGGGGAAAAAGCCCACAAACTGAAAGGGGACATCTCTGAGGATTTGCTGTTTGATTGCCATAACCTTGCAAGCAGAAATGCGAAAGTCCATGTCAGTCAGTGAGTTTCTCCCTTGTACTCATGAACAACTCCTATTTTTTTATTAAATACATTTGTATTTCAATTTGCAGTAGAGGATGGGTGTTTGTGTGTACACAGTATTATGAGTAATTGCTGTAATGCTGGACCTTGTTTTGTTTTTTTCTTTTAAAAGACTTATACTCAACCTGTTGAACACTTGCTTCTTTAAAATCACATCTTGCATAAACCCCTGAACTGCTTTTTTCAGTAACTGAAAAATTTTTGATATGTGATTAGTCTTCTGGCCTTCTGAAGCCACYAGTCTTCCCCTCCAAAATGCGCCTTGTGCTGTGGCATTGCCTTAYGCTGTCTGCATTGCCAGCCCCAAATTCATGAGAGGATCTGGTGTGATTGTAATGTCACCAGCAGAGTGAAAGGGTTGAGAATTCAGAGAACCTAAATTTAAATAAGATTTTAGCTAGTCCTGCCTAGAAGTTCTCACCACACAAAATKTTTGCATTTTTCTGGAACTTAAAAATGCTAGAAATATTTCCAGCTTAAACAGTCATGTTGGGCTAGTAAATASACTTTCTTCTGCAGCTTTAAAAGGCTATCTCATTAAGTTTCTGGAGAAAATTTGCAGAATGGTTGTGGAAARGTTGAACAAATATTAGACGATTTTACTCTTTAAATACTGTCYGATTGCTTCTATGTTTTTCATGTTCACTGTTCTTAAACTTCTGTTTCATACTGAAGTAGTTTTAGTACATAAATAAARGTTGTGGATCAAGAAAACTTTCTTTTTGTAAAATGCCTTGCACTCCTTCAGTACGATCAACAGGAATGTACTTGCATAAATAATGTCAACATGTAAAGGAKATGATGTTTCTGAATTATCTGAATGATGTGCAAATAGCACCATCCTCTGGCTTTATAACATTAGTTGTGAACGAAACCTGAAATTGCTATTTGTTATTTTTGGAAATTTGATATAATTGTAATAGAATGTACATACTGTACTTTCAGTTTTACATACTCATTTTGGGCCAAGGTTTAACAGAAATTCTAGTAATTTGCATGGACTCTGTGTTCTGTTCAATTAAGTGACTGACTAAAGGGGATGTCTTYTTAGGGTTATCCTGCCCATAGTGCTGACTCTGCTCTTTACATGACCATTTATGGTTGGAAGTTGCAATTCAGAAATATCAGACTGAGCTTTTTGTAAATCTCAGTGAAAGACAGTTCACAGTCATTTAAGAAAAATTCGTTGAGTTAAAAAACACCACCAACGACTTATGGTTATGTATCTGGGGRAGACTGAAGATGCTGTTACAGAACAACTGCAAGTATCTAATAAATTATTTTTAAAGGAGATTGTAGCTTCAGTTACGGATTGAGAATGGGTATCGTTGGCATTGCTAGAATGCAGAGCAATACACCTCCCACAAATTGGGTTTCAGTAGTTACAGGATGAGTTGTGCTGAGTTACGGTCATGTGAAGGACTGAATTTTAGTCCATYGAACTATAAGCAGTAGGTATGAGAAATATCACTGGGTCATCCTTTTGAAAAACTTGGTGGATGAGAAAGTTGCTGTTTTGGTAGTTGAGTTCCTATTGGACCTTTACATGTCGGAAACATCAAAAGGAGACAGCTGATGTTTGGGTTCTCTCGAAAGGAAAACCCGCACCGCCCCCCAGTCTGCCCTCTGCACAGGAGAGCTCCGTTCTTTTACATGGGAGGTGTTGGCTTAGTGAAACTGGAAATCTTAGAGTTTTGCTATAGCATCAGTGCCTGTCTTTCCCCTAACAGATGAACCATGAATACAAAACAGACTAATTATCCATATTTCTGGAAAGACTGTACCAATGGTCTACATATAGAACTGGTCTGTGCATTTCTTTGCTGTYGTGTGTTGCCTAAACATAATTTCATAAAAATTGRAATGTTGATTTAAGCATACAAATATTGAGACATACAAGTTTAAATTGTGAAGATGCCAAAGCTCCTAGTAGTAATAGACACGAGTAAAATATTTTCTATAAAATATACATTGTTCTCTGAGATGTGTTTCTGACAACATTAGATATTCTAAATGAAATGTGCACCATTTGATGGAATGATTGCAGTAAGGAGTCACTTGGAAAAAATAGTTTTAATGGGTAACATTAATTTTGTGCTGCTTGCACGCTTGACTGTGTGTAAATTAAATAAGTCCTGATGGCCAGAAAATTCTCACAGGAAGATGTTTCAGGTGAGTAGAGCAAGAGAGTGCAGCTGTAACTGACTGCTGGATTCTGTATCATTTGGCTTCATTCAGGGAGGTASTATTGATGGCAAGAGACACGGTGAGACTCCAGAAATTCTGGCTATGTTTCAGACAGGAAAGAAAATGTGTTGTTGTCTTGTTATAACACATTCCACTCCATCCACTTCAGCCTGATCTGACATCCATGTCTGTGTCCTTCTAATCCTCTAACTTACTCAGTTGTGYTCAATTTTTTTGTTGAATTTGTCTTTRTGCCCTAAACACAGTGTTTATTTCCTGATGTAGTTTCATGTTTTTTATTGCAGTTCCATTTTTTTCTACTTCATAATTTCAAACTCCTTATCTAGCAATTCCCAGTATCCTTCCTATTTTTCCAATAATTGACCATTATTATTTTCCATGTTTGCTCTTTTCCAGACGTGCTTCGCATTTGCCTTCAGTTCTGCTCATTTTCTKCTTCCTTTGTTCATTTTTAGCTTTTCTTGTCATTGAGTATATGGCCTCTTACTTTCTCCTTATACACAGTTTTTCCTCAAGTTAGGTTATTCATTAATACTGTCATCGGGTTTTTTTCATGCTCACTCTGTCACTCTCTTTCATCTTCTCTGCTTGACTGATTTTCATTCTTCTAGTCTTCATCTGTTCTTGATAATCTGTTTGTCTTACTCCTTGCCAGTTCTCACTRTGTGGTTTTCTTCTCTTGCCTTCCAGTTTTGTTTGTTTTTATGATGTATCCAGGACAAATTTATGCCTCCAGTTTATTGTTGTGGTAGGAAACTATGGAGACAGGAGAGGTAGAGTTCAGGTGACACTGTTGTGTCCTGCCTGAACAAAAACAGTTTTAGCAGCTACATACTGAATGTTGATGAAGTGTTTCAGGGATTTAGTTTTTWAAACTTAAGCCATAAGAGCATGTGCAAACTGTTTGCTAAGGCAAAATCAAGTGKATTTTCAGAATGTGGAAAGATCACTTGATGGATTTAGTTTATGCAAATAATACCTTCCTTAGGTGCCATTTTTAAAAACCTTCTGTTCTGTCTTTTATCTTCCAGTTTGTTTGTTCTCCCTGTTTGGAAGTT
>JACDOX010000002.1:16917852-17037700 GCA_014549065.1 Cardinalis cardinalis
AAAAAAGTCAGCTCCAGGCAGGAGCCTCAGTTGAAGAAATTAATTTTTGGACTAGTGATCTCAACTTGCTGAAAACTGCAAACTTTGAAAGTAAAGCCAGAGAGGTGAGGAGTGCCAGCTGGCTGTAGCAGGCTGCCAGCCCTTCTGACTGTGGCTGCTGCACACACAGTTGTTGCAGCTGCATGTAGTGAAGCAAACTTTTCTGGAAGTTCAGTCTTGGGATAGCAAGTTGTGCTGTTTGTGTATTGTGGATCCCAGAAAACTGGTCCATGATGGACAGACTCAGGAATATCACCACTCAAGAACCTGCTGTATCTCTCTTCCCTCTTGTTGTATCATACCTTAAGAACAAAGCAAAAAATTCTTGTAGTTAGGTGCAAGTGAGCATTTTTATTTTCAGAATTTTTCAGTGAAAATGCCTACTCTGAGTTACATGAAAAAAAAAATTCATATTCACCCTCTGAAACTTTGCAGAGAAGGTAATAGTTATAACAATGAGACCAAGTTACCTGGAAAGCCCCCAACTGTGGTTTCTATTAGGAAATAACCTTTCTTTTAAAAAGAAAAAGTTCAGGGTTCTTGTTGGGAGAATTGTTTTCAGTAATATCTTTAGAATGGCTGTGTCTCATCACTGGGTGGTGACTTAGCAAATTGTCTTTTCTGTTATCTTGGACTGTTCCATTGTTTTTGRAAGTACTGTGGATGTTCAGTAGCATCCACTTGTATGTTGCAGTTTACGGTAGCAWAATGTCATGGGGGTTTCTAAAAGTGGCTGTTTTGAACCAGTTTAAGTACTAAAGTTTAAATGTGGAAGGAATTCTGTAAGTTGAAGTTCTCACACATGCAGACTTTATGACTGCTGTTGCATCAAAACATTTAATTGATGACCTATAGGGATGGTGCACAGCAAATTATATGCAGGCAGAATGTTTTAAAGGTTATGAAGCTGTCTAAATTTAGGAAATATGGGATGTTYTGAGTTCTGTAGTCATATTATGTACTGGTAGTGCATTGTTAAGAGTCTTGGACTTCTGACAGTGTTCTCAGAGTTCTGATATGTTGATAAGACTAATGCACAGTACCAATGCTACTGATGATAGTGTACTGCATCCCAGTGCAAACTTAACTAACTGCAAGTTACCACTATACCCTACAGCATTTTGTTGACATCGTGAGTGTAAAATAATTTAGTTTAATTATGAAACCAAAACAATGTCTTTTCAGTAGCATATCTAATTTGACAGGTTTTGATATTTCTTTGTTATTTTTTTCCATGTGCTTTGACTTTTAAAGAGATAAAAAAATAAATTTACTGTTTTAAAGGCAAATAAAAAAATTAATGGCTTAAAGCTCATGAGATTTGTTGCATAARTAGAAAAATGTAAACAGTTTGAAGTTTTTCAGGTGGGTTGTGTGACAGGATGGATTTATTAGATATTAATATAAACCCAGATGTATATGTTCAAACAGGTGATACATGGTTCTGAGCATGAAATTGTGTGTAATTGTGTGGGTGTCTACATCTGGTTGACTCACTCATGTGTAGTCCATGTTTGAAATATTTTCACAAATACAGGGTCTTAAAATTAGTTTAAAATCATAGCAGAGCATATAGGAAGGGGAAGTGTGTTATCTTGAGAGGAGCYTTGGTTATTAATTCTGCTTTTCAGACAGAACTGTTTCTCATGACATGGTGCACAAAACCAGTGTCCTGTTTTCTTTTATGTAATTGGTGGCTATTGCTGTAYAATGAGCAGACAGAGGTGTAAGTGACTTGTTTGTGGTTATATAGAAAGTCTGTAGCAGAGGAAAGGATGCAAACCGTGTCTTGTAGATTAGAAAGCATGGTGTTGCATGTGTGTTTTTTTCTCATGGCAGTGCTGGCTTAGACAGCATTAGGAGGACCTGCATAAATAACTTTATTCTGCCTATCAAGTGTCAGTTAAATGTAAGGTTCTCATCTTCATTCAAAATTGAAATAGTATGCAGCTGCCTTCAAGTGCACATCCAGTTTTGAAAAGAGRAGAATCAGTATAACCAATAAAAATGTCAAAAGCATGCAAGTGAAAAACTAACAGCAAGCTGCCTACAGTTAGTTGGAACATAATTCCCTTGAAGGTGTGATCCTTTGCCAGTRCTTATGTACCACTAATAGTTGGTTTGTGAGTAGACATGGATTTATTTAAATGGAATTGCCATCTGAAAAAGCATAAGCTCAAGACATACCTGTCTTGACATTTGTCTTTGTTTTTCAAGCTGAATTCAGACACTTGAAACTTTCTGGTTCGTTGTATCAGCAACAAGCTTTTCTGCGGTGGGCTAGTTGAGTGTAGAGTATAAGTGCCAGTTTACTGTTGGGTGAGTGAAAGACTACTTGGGAGGAGAAGCTTCTATGTATAGGAATTGAGAGTAGTGGCATTTTGTTACAGCTRTTGGAAAGATATGGTCATCTGGATAAAGTGTGGATTTAAATACCCAGTGCTAGTGTGCATTTCTCCAAATATGCCAATATCCATTTGGTATCAACGTGTCTTTCTTGAGAGAGTGGCTGTTTAACAGATTCCTCTTTTCATTCACTTCTAAACTACCTGGAAACAGACTACACTGTCAATCAACSCTTCCATTTACTGAAACCTTCCATACCTCCAACAGAATTAGAGAAATKATTAATTTTTATTTTCCTGTTAACTTTCATTGTTAAGTATCAAAATTGTAAAAAGGACTTATCAAGCCTGGTATGTTTGATAATGTAGCCAGAGTAATCTTTTGATTTGTTTGTACAGATCTTCTGCAGGTACTGCTTGCAACCAGTTTCAGAAAAGGAATCCAGAGGGAGTTGCTCACAGTAAAGGGAGGTGGTTGACTAAATCTATATACTTCTACTATTTAATTTTGAACATCTAGAAAGACTGTATTAATTTTTAAAGACTATCCCAATGTTTTACTTCCTTCCCACATATGTATTTGTCTATGTCATCATCATATTTATCAGCCTGCAGGTAGTTTATTGTGCCATCAGATTTTGGGATTGTATTGCTAACAATTTTGAAGTTATATCAGGTGTCATTAGTAATACTTTTTGAGTAAGTCTTAACAGACTTTTGAGTTAAGTCAGAAGACCAACTGGCAGTCACAGGAAAGGTGAAAACACAGCCAAGAATAATAGAAGAGGACTTTGTGAAGRTATCAAATACTCCAGTTGTATTGGAGTAATGGCAGTGCAGGTCTGTCTGTTCCCTTTGGAGTTAGGCTGATCCCAGTTTAATACTGAGRCAAGGTTCATCAATACATTTTTAGTTTTGTAGGAGTGTTTGACTTGTATCTACAGTGTGCTTTAGCCTAGGTACTCTGATGTCAGTGCAGTCTRAGTACCAGATACCTCTCTGGAAGCTACTTTGCTTAAAATAGCCTGGAAGTTTGGAGTTCTAAACATTCTGAATTGTGAGAACTATCATGCTGATGAGCCTTTAAGATTTTACTTTTTTATTTTCAGCTTTAATTTTTATGATTTATTAATGTATACTATGAGTTTCTGTGGAAGGAAAATTTTTAAATTTTTCTAGTGTTACGTCAATCAGTGCATTTACTTGTAGGGATACACTTGGATTTATTTCTTGCAATGCTTAGAGYAGTGAAATGTAATGAAGTATTGGGACTTCTTTTGGAGTGTGTGAAAGATATATTTGTTTTTATTTTATCTGTACTTTTGATTTAGGAAACTTATTGCCATTGATTTACCTAGGTATGTGTTTGAGAATGTCCAAACACATAGGTATGAAGAACTTTATGAAGGCCTTCTTGGTAAAAATCTGTATATCCTTGTAATCCTTTCCCCTCAGAAGTTGATTTTCCACAGCTGCTCTTGTCCCAGTCAGATTGGGATTACTATTTCTATGTTTTTTCTGGRTTTGTAGTACGCTTCAGCTGCCATAGGATACCCTGCTTGTAGATTAAGAAGTGTTTAAAGAATTGTATCAGCTTTGTGCATTGACTTCCTTTTAGTTCCAAGGTGCAATTTAAGGATTTGCATGCAATCTGTTAAGTGCCGAATAGCTTTTGCTTTGCCTGCTAGAGCAGATAAGAATTTATCATGCAGTTTTCTCCGGTTCCCTATAGATTAGATAGTAAAGTATACTCCTTTCCCAGCCTTCTGTCCTTTGTAATGAAGCCATAATTATTAATCTTTAATGGCGCCTGCAATGCATAAAAGACAGACTTGGTCCTTATCTCAAATGTTCTGCTTGATTTTATTGTACTTGGTTATAAAAACATTGAAGGCTGAAAGTTGTATTTGATGCTTCTATCRGTAGTGTTACTAATAATTCTTGCCTTGCCTTTTCATCTGGATGAATGTTGCCATTCTTGGATTATTTCTATGGTTTGATTTGTCTTTATATGATCCCAGTCTGCTTCCTTGCTYCACCTATGCTTTAGTATTTATTTATATAATTATTTGTTATTGTTACTTATAAAACTAAAGTATATATAAATAAAGAACTACCCAAACTGTCAGCTTTAATGGATAATTATTTTATTTTCTCTTGTTCTTTGTGATTTTACTTTTGTATCTTCTTTCAAATTGTAGTGTTTCCTAAGTTCTAGTTTTAAGGTTTTTTTCTTCTGTCTCAAATACTYCATTTGTTGAATGTGTTAAGTCTCCTTGTACAATTTAACTTTGAGTCTGTGTCAAACACTACAGCRTTTTTTGTGCAGAGGAAAGCCTAATTTTGGAATTGATTAGAGAAGATGTGTTTTGTAAAACCTTTGACTTTTGGGCTAATAGATTGCAAGTTATTTTCAAGTTTTATAATACTCATGATTGTCTTTTCTTTTGACTAGTCTCATTTCAATTTATTTGTGTTATTTGTAATTATTAGTTCCTTGTAGCCAGATTTCAAACATGGTATTTTCTGAGAATTATTTCTCCTAATTTTGTTTCTTATTTGTATGCAACTATTCATGAACCACATACAGACGACTTCTTGCAGAGATCTGCAGGTGGCATATAAATAAAATGAGTATCAGCAGATAAGACAAATGAGGAAGACCAAGTCATCGGATAAATAAGAATGTCTCCATCTGTATTGTGATTGTTTGCTTTTTTGGTTTGCTGTTGTAGACATGTCTGTGGTATTCTGCTTCCTAGCCTGAAATCTTCAGCAGCCTTGACCRCAATCATTTATGTAACCTTCAGACCAATTTGATCTTGTGGTTTAAAGGTGTAGCCGTTGTGCTTTAGAAGGAAGTGCGGCATTAACATAAATGAGTAAGGCCAAATGGCTCCAATAGTTCATCCTAATGTAGTGTATCTAAAATACTTGAAAGAGTAACTTGGTATTCACTTGACTCTTGATTATCCAAATTGTTCCAATACTGGAAGAGTAGTGGCATTTTTCTAGTTTTCAGATACACTTGTAGGTAAAGCGTGTTTAGAAATTGCAGCTTAATTCTGAATTTGGATTATTTTTTTGCTTTGTCATGTGTGTAACATCCTTCAGAGCACAATGTGCAGCAGCTGTCACAAATGCTGTAATACAGGATTTTTTTTCCTTGAAGGAAGAAGGGATCCTAAAATAATAACAAGGGAACTGTGCAAAGAAAATGTCTAGTTTACTTGTTTTATATAAACCCCTCCTCTGCAGAGTAGAGGGGGTTTTTTACAGCTTTATAGAGCTTTTTTTTTACAGCTTGATAAGAGACTATTAGTGCTATTAGTTGTGCAACTAATTTCACAAAACTAAGAATGAACTTAATAATTGTGTTTTCATTTAAGTTATGGTAAAAGTTAATACCTTTAAGTAATTAGGTTACTCAATTCTGGTAATTACTTCTAAATAGCCTTGAAATTAGCTAGCTTTGGAGTATTGCTTGGCTTCTTGAGTGTAATTCAGTACGAGACGACTGTTTTCAGGTTTCGGGGAAGATCTTGCAGCCCACACATAGCTGGTGCTGCTGCTAGCATTCTCTGAGTTGGACATATTTTTTTGCTTTACAATGTTAGCAATATTAAGGCAAAAGAAAAACTCTAAAGAAGAATTAATCTAATCATCTAGTGAGCAGCTGCAAACTCTTTCTTTATCTTGTGTTGCATGAAATGCTTCTGGCACCCTGCAGAGCTGCTTCTAGTAAAGCTCTTGCATAGTGTAGGTGTCATGTGAATGCTTGAAGATAGAGGTGAGATTTTCACAGTAGATCTAACTGTAGATTATATTATTAAATATGTAATATATGCAGATAAGACACTGAAATGTGAGTGTTGGTCACAAAGGACTGGTCTGGTTGGGTTGGAGAGAAGTAATGGAACTTGTTAAACTTTATATTTAATACCTGTTAGTCACAACCTTAAGTTCAAACTTACTTTTTGTCTATTACTAGGAAAAACAAGGGATTCCCAGTCAGCCAGAATGGAATCTGAAATTGTGCCAAAAATTGCCAAAATGACAGTGTCTGGAAAGAAACAATCTATGGGATTTGAAGTTCCATGGTAAGCCAAGCCCTCATACATCAAGGTACATCAGCAGCTCTTCTTTCAGACTGATGCACCTGTAGCAAGTTTTCTTTTTTTTTTTCTATTTTTCACAGCAGTTTTAGTGTCACTCTTCAGAACTAACCATCTCAGCTTCTTGTTTGACTCAGAATTACTTTCAGAAGATGGTACCTCACGTTTTGAGTTTAACAAATCCTTTCACTATGAATAGTGCATAGAGATATCAGGTAGTCAGATTATTTAAACATCCGCTTCATAGAATACTGAACTTTCTTGGTGTTCGTTTATTTTAAATTTAGTTCTCTAAGTGGAATTATGAAATCAATAAATCTTAACTGTAATTGCTTGTTCTTCAAAGGAAGTAATGTATTTAAGAATAGTTGATGGGGAAAACAATCACTTACAGCTAAACCATGCGTTCCTCTGCAGCTTTTATTAACTTTAACAGGTGTCCAGGGTACAACTGTTGTAGAGTTTGGTCCTACTTGTGCTATAGCTAAATTAGTACTTCTAATTTTATCCTGACTTGGAACTGTTAAGGGGGATGTCTCATGAGAGCAAGAAGACAGACATCTGAATCAGAGTCTACCTACAGCARTAGCCAGCAGGGAATAGTTAAAGAAATATACAAGAACAGGGCATGTATGCTGGGAATATGGTCCATGACATATCAYGGTGTAGTGTTCTGTGGTTCCCCACAATTTTTATTTATTTTTTGGTTTTGTCTATTTGTATTAAGAATGGTTAATGCATTTTTCTTAYTTAGGTACCCTTATTCTGTTTTGAATCCAGTGTTACAATAGCTATCTAGTCTGTGGCAAGAAATTCCACAGTTCATCCTGAGGTCAAAAAATTCTCAAGTGTAAGTGTCAACATCGCAACCTCATCCTGCAGTGTTTGTAATTCTGATCTGGAAAGCATTCTTGGAAGTAAGAGGGCAGCATAGTCTTTATCTTACAGTATCTTGTGCATGTTTGATAACTGAGTGGAAAGCAAGCAGTTTCATCTACTTAAGCACATTTAATACAAGGTGYGAAACTGATGTAATTATTTGTTTATGCTACCAAATATCATTTCTAAAAGACATCACCTTCACTCAATCTCCTTAGATGCAGTAAGCTCCAAATGAAAAATTTCTGGGACTTTCAAAATGTTTTGTCTGTACTGTTTGAGAATTGCTATATATAAAGGAAGCCTAATTTTTTTTTTTCACTTCCTGTCTTCTAATCAATGGCTCTGGGTTTGACAACTGGACTCATGAAGTTCCAGGCACCTTCATCTCTTTTGTTCTTATTAAACTTCTTAGAAGTTGGAGTTTTTCATGGGGACTTCTATGTAGTAATTTAATTTGGATAGAAGTTTAGAAAAAGAAAGGAATGTTAGGTGGKTGAAGAAGATCTGCCAGCTGGTTTTATGTAGTTGTGATTGATTTTTTTTCTTTTAATCTCTAATAATGGCTATTTAAAATGTTTGTTTCTAAAAAAGAGCAAGTACAGAATTTTGAATCTCTGATACTTAGCATGTTTGCCTGCTCCACAGGGAAGGAGGAGATAAGAATAATTCTTCCTCATCTGAGACTTAAGTAATCCTTGGATAGGCTAGTGATGACTCAGTCTCTGATCAAAGGTGGTTGTCTCCAACATGGTTCTCAGCCATTTTGCTTCTTTTCAGGGTCACTGACATGGTTGATATCATGCTTAATTACAGTTCAGTGGAAGAAAAAAGTTTAAGCCTTCAGGATCTGTGGGTAAATCCTCTACATACATCCTTAATGTTGCTCTTGTGAGACCCCATCTGGAGTGCTGCATTCAGTTCTGGGGTTTTTAGCRCAGGAAAGACATGGACCTGTTGGAGTGGRCCCTGAGGAGGCCACCAAGATTATTAGAGGGATGAAGCATCTCTCCTGTGAAGACAGCCTGAGAAAGCTGGGGTTGTTCATCCTGAAGATGGGAATGCTTTGGAGTGACCTCATTGCAGCTTTCCAGTAGCTAAAGGAGGTGTATAGGAAAAATGGGGACAGACACTTCAGGAGGGCTTGTTCTGTCAGGGCAAGGGTGTAATGGTTTTAGACTGCAAGAGAGTCTAGATCGTATGTAAGGAAGTTTTTTACAGTGAGACTGGAACAGGGTCCCCAAAGAGGTGGTGGATGCTCCACTCATGGAAACTTTCAAAATCAGACTGGACCAGGCTCTGAGAAACCTGATCTAGTTGAAGATGTCCMTGCTTATTACAGGGGGGTTGAACTAGATAACCTTAAAAGGCCCCTTCTAACCTAAACTGTTCTGTCATTCTATGGTTGTGAAGATGCTTTTCAATTCATCTCAGTGGTACTGCTGAAATACTAATTGAAAACAAACTTCTTTTTACTTTTGAAATTGGATATTCTTAAGGTGTTTAGCTTTAAGTGGGAGGAATAGGTAAGAAGTGGAATGATTTGTAAAAGAGCATGAGATTTGGAGCACAGCAAATCAATGAATATGGAAGAAGATACAATTTAAATGGTAAAGTTGCCTGTATGTCTTAAAGACCCCTTCTTCAAGGAGTCTGATGAGGGCCTCCTTTCTTTTTTTGTCTAACAGACTGCTGTGGGGGCACTGCCAAGAAGGCCTATGACATTGACTTTATAGAAGCAGATAATCATCTATTTCTAAACATGAAAAACAAAACATGAACTTCCACCTCAATGTATTAGGGTTAGTTTTTTTTCTTCTGCAGTTACCTTCTGGATTAATGGCAGGATAAGGATAACCTGTTGAGGAATAGGAAGAGTCTGTGTTTATTAACAACTAAGAAAGACTTGTTCCTTTGACCCTTTTTATAACTTCTTTATGTTCTTGTCTCATTGTTAATTTACTGCAGAGTGTTTATAATAATACAGCTTTTTTAAAGTATATAGTTTGTCACTGACCAAAAGCACCAGAATGAATTATTCRAAGCATTCTAAATGGATTCTAAAACATCTGTAACTCTGCTCCCTACTTTTACTTCAAAATATTTGTATGGTGCTGGTGCAGATACCATTAGAAAGAAATTATATTGTACATATGAACAAGTTTTTGTTGTTACCTATATGGGATCTTAAAGGTAATTTTGGGACTGTGTTTTTAAGAGCAGCAGCCTTGCATTAGCAAAAAAACCCCATTCTTTGACTAACTATTCAGACTATGATTCAGTCTTGTTTTGAAGTATAACCTCATATTGATCAGTGAATCTTATTTGGAATKGATGGGTTATTAGATGCCATTAATTGCTTTGAGCATTGGTTGCCTTTGTTGCTAGGCATTCTTAGTGGGATTGTCTGCAGAAAATGGAGTTTGCCGGTAAACTGATGCTCAAGCAAAACTGTCTACTGGGCTTTTTCTTTCTGTTAAGTAATAAAGGAAGCCAGAAGAAGTTGTGACCAAAAAAGGGTTGATTATTTTAACTAGTCTGACCAATATTTTGTAATTAATAATTTTGAAAGGGGAAATAAATGTAGATATTTCTGTAATGACTGTAAGTACTCCAAAAGAGTCGGTTGTATAAAAATAATTCACCCAGCATYGAGACTAGAAGATTGAAAATAATGTTTAAAAGCTAAATTCTGAAGAGTTAATATTGAGCAGATGAACTTTCAGGTTCCTCTTTGAATGCGTGGTGGTGTGAACCTTTCGATACTTGTGGGAGATTGAATGCCTTCTAACATGTCTTAGAACAACATATGCTGTGTTTATTGGTATTCCCCAGAAAACAGTAATGTAACCATAACATTTTATTCAGTCTACTATTATGGTCCTTGTTGGCGAGACAGCATAGGAAATTTCTGGCCTGGCAGTTTTAATTTTGGCTACATGTTGGTCCCTGCCAGGCTTTGGTTTCTCTGCTGATTTCCAAAAGAGCTGTGATAGGCTGTTTTGAGATTTGTGCCTGAATTGCTGAAGGTCAAGCTTTCTTGAGTACATCATCTCAGTGTGTATGCAAGGTTCATAATAGTTCTGTCCTTTCAAAGAAGTTGAGTTAAATAATCAGTCAATGTCTCTATGTTACCAGATAGCAGTAGTTGGCAAACTGAGACTGCTTTGGAGAGTTCCATCAACTCCTCAAACAATGATGCAAGCAATGGTTTAGGAAGTGGTCTTCCTCCAATATAAATTTTTTTTCATATGGTGGGTCATCATGGCTCAGACTGAGCTGGAACTTTACTACCAAAGATGCTTTCTAGGGCAGTTGACTTGGTTATACTCTCAACTGCCTGCACTAGTGACACACTTGTACTGCCTTCTGACAGAGGTTTTCAATTCAGTAATTTTGTAAAACCTTGTGGGAAGAGGCTAGCTGAAGAGCATTTCCAATGTCATTCATTTTTGTTTATTGACTGTCAGAAGTGGAGCTCCTTAGCATTTTTCTGAGCCCTTATCAAGCTTTCAATAAACTRCTCATCTGGTTGCCATGAAGCATAACTGTCAGGATCTTACTGTTGCATTTCTCTTCATCTACTTCCATGAGACTGGAATTTAACCTGCCTGCTTTCCTGCTTAGGTACCTAGCAATAAACTTGCTCTCCCTTTCCCTGACACTGGTCAGCAAAAAGCTGAATTGTGTTATTGGGCATATTCTGTAAGTAGATCATATGCTSTCTCCATTCTGATGTTGCTTCTCTGAAATGCCATGTCTAGTTTATTGTGGCACAAGTTGTTTCCAGGTTTCCAAAACATAGTATCTGAARCTTTTAAACTCTAGCAGTGTACTGACTCTTCAAATACTGTACACTTGAAAAAGTAGCAAGGCCTAATGATGGCTGGAGCTTTGTTTCACTAATTTCATTTGTATCTAGCACTTTTTCTTTGCACCACCTAAAATAAGAGCTGTTTGGCAGGTGATTGCAATAAAAGCTACATAGAAATGAGACAGTACTTGGTCTCTGGCAATAACCATGGTTCTTTCACATGCTGTAATTAGTTTGAAATCTACCACACAAAGTCCATCTTGTTTTGGGGAATCCTTGCTGACATAGGCTTTGGCCTGCAGGAAGATCTTAGCATCTGGGATTAGAAAATGAATCGTTGCCTAGTTTATTGAAATAAAATTTATAAGCTTGCAAATAACCTCTCTATGAAAATACATTCTTGTTTGTTAATAGGCTGATGTGACAATGCTTGAATATATTTTGGAAAGCTATAGAAAAATATGAGAATTACGTCTGTGGGTCACATTACCTTCAGCTTAATCTACATAACTGCCTTTTAATTTTTTTTTTCACTTGAAAATTTGGTTTGGGAAGAAATGCATACACTGAGAAGGAGAGAAAACTATTGCCAGGTGTAAAGGCTGTTTTGATATGACTTCTTATACAAATAGTTTTCTCCAGAACTTCAAATATTAGACTTTCAAGGAAGAAAACTTGATACCAATGTAAAATACCATATTTGCATTTCAGTGTGACCTTTGCATATTGGCGCTAGTCCTGGTACTTCAATGTGAACATGCTAGTGTTATGCTGCTAGATATTATGCTGCGACTAAAGTTTGCCTGAAGAAAGGGAAAAAGATGGAAGAGTCTTAATCTTGATGAAAGTTTTCTAATGCAAATTAATTTTAAATATATGAGGCTCTCTTAAATGATGGAGACAAAAATTAWTTGTTATACTTTACATCATTAAGATGATTTTTAATACCTTGTTACAATGTGTAGAAAACTTAGTTACCACAATTCTCTGTATATTTACCCTCTATCAACTTGATTGTTTCCAGTCTGTTTTCATGRAGTAAAATTTCCCTGCAGAGACATTGGAATGGCAAAACAATTATTTTCTCCAAAGTATGTTTTCAGCTAAAACTTAATGTACTATTTGAGGAATTTTAAAGATAGAGCCTTCTGTTCAGCCTTACAGAAATGCACTTACCTTTTCCAGTAAAAGAAAGCATAAATAGTTATAGTGACTTTTTTCCCTGTGGAATAATTTGTGTGTAATCTAATTTCTTCATTGCTTCATGTAAAGCAGTGATGACCAACTATTGTTTTAGTTTAAAGAGTCAAGTGTTATCAAGGTTATTCAGCTTGTCAAGCTGCAATGCTATCTGTAACGTGGGAGTGGTGGTTGGTGATACAGAACAGTGGCTTTGTAGTGTGAATTCTAGAATGTCGAGATTGTGTCACCCAAGGCAGTAATTTGATAGAAACTTGTCCTTCTACAAATGATTTAGAATATTTTGTAGAATGACTTCTTTTTAGAAAAGACTTAATACAAATATATAAATAGACTTTATACATCTGTATTTTATTTAGTATCAAATAGACTTTATACAGAATTGTCTACCCATTRTGCAGAAGCACAGGTTCCATCTGTACCCCTGCAACCATCATGGCTGGCATGAACCAGGTTGTTTGCATAGCTAATTTGGGAAGCATGCCTGGATATCCAGCCTTGAGGCAAGAACCTGACCTTGGGTTTTGAAAAAAGAACCTGGGTATTTAGCCTTGAGGCCAGAACCTGACCTTGGGTTTTGTAGCCAGAAAAATGAGTGTTGGAATTTTTGCTTTGGTCTCACAATCAGGAGAACAACTTGGCTTTGGGCCTTGTGAAAAGGTGTCAAAATCAGTCGGCTGCAGTGCTGATAACACAGGTGGGTTCTGAAACTGTGGGGAGGAAGGGGGAGCTGTAAAATGTCCCATGATACTTATTGCTGTAATGAGAGGCTAAGTTTTAATTTGATCTGAACATTTATAATGTTTAAATTTTGGATCATAACTCTTCAACAGCTTTCTTTAGTAGACTAACATGTTGAGGCTGTATTGTTCCATGAGATCTATGTAATGGAAAAGGGCTAACACAATGCAAATACTCCTACGCAGACAGAAAATGAGAAGTAATGTCAAATAAAAGCTGAGATGTCACAATGTGGGATTCTAAAGTACCAAAATAAATACTTTTGTTTGTAGAAGTTGAAAATATTAGAACAGGGTAGTTTATTGTGGCATGTAAACAGAAAGCGAAGTGTGAAAATTTCACTGTGGATGTGGAGACACTTTACTGAGAGCCTGCATGAAGCTGTTCCAGAGAAAGCAGTCTGCAGCATGATGGTACAGAACTTGAAAGGATTTCCAGTTTTCCAGGGGAAGAAGCTTCTTCCTCTTGGATAAAATTTTAAGTATAGTGTTTTGTAGGGATTTTAGTTTTCTGTATAATCAGTGGTTTGTATATTGACATTTGCTGTGACAGAATGTTGGCAGACCTATAATAACTGCTTCTGTTCCAGTCTTGTTTCTTACATTAATGCCTCACCATGCAATTCTATCAGGCAGTAAAAAAGCTTTGGCTGTCTTTAAAAGGTTACTTAGTGTTTGTTTTTAGTGATCATCTTTACTATGACAGATAAAGAATAATATTGTATCTTCTCAGAAAGCTTTTGTCAATCAGGAAAATATGTTCATTTATAAAATGGAGATAAAAAGAGACAGTGTAAGAAAATAATATATTTGAGATTATTTGTCATTAGGATTAGTATGGTGGTTTGTTGGAGAACAGGATGTTAGAAAAACGGACTTTGAGAATCCAGATCTCTTTAGTCCTGGGTGTCTTGTTTGATGCATGAAACAATTTTTTTTCAACATTGATAAATCTTAACTCATCTGTTGCAGTTCTGTATAAGCATTGCACTTTAAATTGCAGCTTACATGTGCTTAACATCAACTCTTTATGTTATATTGCTGTTCTCAGAATAAAACATTATTATCTTGAACTGTAGTAATGGTACTGTATGTGGAAACTGTTCCAGGATCTGTGCTTCAAAGTTGACTTGGGCTCTTAGTTCAGAGGAAATCTGCTCTGTGGTTGTTCTGCATAATTGTCCTTTCCCTTCCTGTTAAAGGAAGGGTCTATGGAGAGCTTGTTTATCCTTGTTTATCTGTTTCATATATTTTACAAGATTTTGTCTTATCTTGCTTTTGTAAACAGTGCTGCTTTTCAGACAAGATGGTCAGAGCTGGTATATGTGCAGATTTTATTCAGCTGCTTATCAGTTCCACCTTAATGGGCTTATCACATGCTCCTTGGGGCTTACATGATAGTGAATGGAAAACTCAATTTCTCTCCCTTATTTCTATGTTTTCTTTGCCATGCACATTCTTTGTGTTTTCTGTTTTTCCCTAGTGCAATTGCTGAGGAAAATGGCCACGCTAATACACCTCAGAAAGGACTGTTACCTGAAGATGCCAGTGTAGCTTCTGGAGTGCTTGAGGCTGTCTCAAAATCTRTTCCTTCACCCCAAGTAATGCAGGTTTCAGAAGAGCAGAATATGGTGCCTACTCCAGGAAAAAAGTCAAGCAAGGCAAAACCACAAATAGATGTGAAAGCAGAGTTGGAGAAGAGACAAGGAGGAAAGCAGCTGCTGAATTTGGTGGTAATAGGTAATACTGTTAAATTACATTTCTGACAAACATGAAGTTTAAAAACTGTTGATTGAATCTGGAAGTGATACAGAAGCAATTCCCTCACTCCAGGGAAGGGAATCTCATACTGTTTTCAGTTGCTTCTGCATCTTTTGGAGGGAGTACATTCAGATGTGTTTGACTTGGACAGTGAGGTTGACTTAGAGTCCCTTTGAGCATACAGAACATGTTTCATTGTTGCAGCATGTTCTTTTTAGCATGAATTTGGAGGTTCTCTATGGCTGTCATGCTAACTGGCTGTTATAATAACCTGTCTTCCTGTGTCTCTGTCTCACAGGATTATGAAGTTGTATGGATTATAGAAGAATTATCAGTGCATGTGATGTTTATATGTTTAGTATATTTCTTGTGCTGTACCTAAATTACATAGATGAATGAAATTGCTATAATATTTATTTTCTTCCATAGGACATGTTGATGCAGGCAAAAGTACTTTAATGGGTCATTTGCTCTACCTTTTGGGAAATGTGAACAAAAGAACTATGCACAAATATGAACAGGAATCTAAAAAGGCTGGTAAAGCTTCATTTGCCTATGCATGGGTCTTGGATGAAACTGGTGAAGAAAGAGAAAGGTAGAAATACATTTTGATGGGAGTTACTTTTTTTCTGTGAAAGAACAGCATTTGTCAGAAAATATTAGTTTGATAAACTAAGCATTGAAATGTCTGTTCATCAGATGTGACTTACATTACTTTTAAAATGAAATCTACAAATTAATTAAATGAACAATATTTGTATGCTTTATAAAAGGCCTTTATTAATTTGAAGTATGAAATTTATAATTGCATTTTTATATTGAAGAAGTAAATTTTCTGAATTGGTATTTTTGACTGATTGATTTTTGATTCTATTTTCTCTTTGCTCTGAGTTTTTTATTTAAAAAAAACAACTTTCTGGAGTCATCTGTGAATGCTTGGGATTTTGGGGGGCTTATTTTGTTGTTGGGATTTTTTGGTGATTGGGAACAGTATACCAGAAGTATCTTGTACTACAAGAAGTTTTGTCCCTTTAAAGTTCCTGTCKGTCTTAATTGTCTGTAAAGGGAGATGCAGTTGGCTATCCCAGATGCAGATATGTGCATGGTAGGTGTTTGCGTGTGATGAGATGGATGCTATCCTGTGTGTCATGCACAACATGYGGAGGGTAGTGAGATGTGGAACTGAGTCCAAGTGTGTTGTGATCCTTCCTTGGTAATCAGGAGTTCTGCCAGTGCATCTTTGCAAATGTATAGCTGTATCTATGTTGTCCTATACCACCTATTTTTTTTAAGCTCAGCTATGTTTCTCTTACATTTTTCTGAGGAACTAAATATCAAAAGTATAATTAGTAGTGATTTAAATATGCAGTTCAATTTCCATGTTTTTGCTGTGCTTGTTGGGACACAGTCTAAGGGTGCATGGGAGTACTGGGAATTCTGGGTATTATTCTTCACAACTGGATTCACTAAAAGGCAGCTCTAGAGGTCTGCTCTTCCAAGACACAGGTATCCCTATGGTGAAAGCTAAATCAGTGAAAGATATGAAGGGTGTAATTTCACGGTTGTGTTTTTAATAGCTTACTTTATGTCTCTGTGAAGTTTTAAAGCAGTTGTAATGGTGCATTGCATGTATGCTTTATTTAAGGGGAGTGACAATGGATGTGGGTATGACCAAATTTGAGACAYCAACTAAAGTAATTACACTGATGGATGCTCCAGGCCACAAGGACTTCATTCCAAATATGATCACAGGAGCTGCACAGGTAAAGATGGTCTAAAATGCTTTTTCCTTTTTCTAATATCACTATTATTTGTAGCTTCTTAAATTTTTTTTTCTTTTAAAATCTCAGATGGAATGGAATCATTGATGGTGTTAACCTATCTTAGCATTTTCTAAACTTAAAAGAGAATGTGCTAGTTAAACATTAAAGGTAGTTGCTTTTTATTGATGCTAATGTTTGGGAGGAAGGTTTTATTATGCAAGTAATTTAATAGTAAGTTGCAGTTTGATAAAGCCACACTTGGGCTTTGAAAGCTATTCAGATATTATATATGGCTACTCAATGAGTAGTTCTGTGAAAGTCACATTGTAGGTGAAGATTTTAAGTGATTTTGAGCTTAAAGAAAAAGTATTTATAGATCAAGCAAAACACATTTTTCTGTTTTACAGTGTATTTTGTAGGGGATGGGAAAACAGATAACAAAGTTTATACAGAATGCATTTATCTTGTCAAGAAGATATTTGCAGAGACTGCATGCCACTTGTTTTAGGAACAGTAGATGAAGTCAATAGCATTGGACACTACCCACTGAAATCAGTATACCACTTACCAGTCTCCTATAGAATATGATTTCTCGAAATAATACCTCAGAGGTGGGAGAAAAAATAACATGGTTACATGATGTAAAAGGAGTGATTTTTTTTCACTTAAAGGCACCCTTTTTTAAATAATAAAATTGATTCTCCAGAGTAGAGATTTAATATTTTTTTCTCCCAAAGCTAAGCTGTGTATAGGTTTTTGTTTTGTCTGTGTCATAACTATCTGAAATATAGGTTATATCTGAAGATCTTTGTTGAGTACTTGGATGAGTACTGCTACTATGATCTTAGATAGAGAACTGCGCTGTAGGAAGACTGGTTTGTCCCAAGTTCTGCTTTAGCTCTGAAGCAGAGCATGGGTGAGAATTCAGACCTTGTGACCCAGTGGTTAAGCTGCAGAGTAGTCAGAAGTTTGCAAATTATAGTGTATTTCTTATAAAACCATCTATATGGCAGAATATGTGTTGTAGCAATTTTATGAGTTTTAAAATTAGAAGTGAATCTTTGGTTTCAGAGCAATGGAAAATACTGACTCAGATGTGCTATTTTTTACAATTGTTGTTTAAATAGTTTTTTTTTTCTTTTTGGGGAAAAGTATCACAGACAGAAGTATTAAGAGAAGAGTTGCAGATCCCTCAGCAATTGTATCAGTTCAGCAGAAGACAGATCTGACTGAATAAAGCTTGATATCTCTGTGTTCCAGCTCTCAGGCTGATGCGGGACTGGTCTGTTCTGGAGCCTGTTAAGGAATCACTGAAACTGTGCAACTTTCTGTTGCCTATTAGGGTAGACTCAGTGCTGAAGCAATGGCTGGAAATGGCTTTAGTGTCTTTTTATTGTGGAGAATGCTGTTAGGAGGTGAACCCCCAACTACTCTTATGCAAAATGCAAATCAGCCTTATCAAGGCCAGCATCTGGCCTTTGATACACATTCAGTAAGTCCTTGAGGTACTGTTTTTATAATTTAGAAAATGCAGAATGTTTTTTGGTTTTTTTTGAGAAGTTCACTGCAATGCACTTCTGAGGCTGGGAGCTCTGAGGAAATTCATCAGTTATCCTTTTCCTGTTCTCGCATTCCTGCTGTCTCTGAACTCTGGGGGTTTCTYGCCTAGGATGAGGCCAGAGAAGTTCAGAATCAGGACTCTCTTCCTTATCCTGGAATTTTGAAGCATAAGCATTTAAGGAAAGAGAAAAAGTACCACTTTTTCTTCTATCTTTCCATTATGTCCATCTTCTTAGTCCTCTGAAATTGTCTTACACCTGCCTGTTGACACCAGTGCCTTTGTTGTTCACATTTGTTGCTGTTGCACAGTACATGGCGATGATCTGACTGTCAATTACTTACCAAAGCAGGAAAAGTACAAGAAATATTAGCAGCATTTAAGGCTAACAGCAAGATCTGTGTTTTTCCCAGTGCTTACATGCTGACTTTTGTGCAGTGCTGTAGACTGTTTGCTCTTAATGCTTTGGCAGAGGGTTTGTCTAGGTGATAAAATAGGCTACTTTGTTTTTGCCATCTTGTGATTTTAGCATGCTCCCGTGTGTTGAGTGGACTGTGAAGCGTTCACATTCACATCCAGCATACAGTCAACTGTACAGTGCAACTCATTGATTATACAGTTGTATAGTGTGGTGATTTGTTTGTAGTTTTTGCAGCTTCTCACGAAGAAGACAGTGTACAGACTGAGGCAGAGAGAGCTGGACATAGTGATCATACATTGTTCTAAAGCTTCTGAGCATAGGCTGCTTTTGCTTAGATCTGTGCAGCATCCACAGTGGGTAGATGGAAGAGGACAAGTTCCCCAAACCAGCAATTGTTCTGTGTTTAACCAAGAGGTGCTGGTTTGTGGCATAAGATGACATAATGCCATAATATCTCACCAAAGTGGGTATGATACAGATGGGACTGAGCAGTTTCAATTACATTTAGAGCGCATCAGAATTCCTTCTGTGTAAAGTACATTTTGTGTGAAATGTTACTGATTGAGGTATTTACCCAGATTATTTCCATCTCTGAACCACTTTTTTTTTTTCTTTTTTCTTCATAATGTAGGCTGATGTGGCAATTTTGGTTGTGGATGCCAGCAGAGGAGAGTTTGAGGCTGGGTTTGAAACGGGTGGACAAACTCGAGAACATGGATTATTAGTGCGCTCTCTTGGAGTGACACAGTTGGCTGTTGCAGTCAATAAAATGGACCAGGTACATGTTTAGTTTCTTGATTTAAGTGAAGGACTTCTATCTAGATTTGTAGGTATTAAGTTTAAGAATCAGTATTGTGAAACTTATAATAAAGCATTGTTTCTTTGCTTTCCAGCTCTGTCCCTTATGTTTAGACTTTACGAAGCCATTCTTTTTGTTTATGGGTGTATTTTCAAAGTACACAGAAGGTTAACGTTAGTGCTAAAATGAGCAGGGGTCCCTTTTGTACTTGTGGAAATCTCACATAACAGTTGATCTCAGTGGAATCTGTGAGATCATCTTGGTGGTCTTTTAGGTCAAGACCTCAATAGTTTTATTTAAATGTGCAAAGCATGTTAAAGATTACTGTTTATGTTTTAAGTTACTCCTGTAGTGAATATATCTTACTGAACCTGAATTTTATGTAAACTTAAAAAAAAAGTTACTGTTGAAATTAAAAGGGCTTGCAATTTTAGTGTTGTTTGTGATCAGTAATTGCTTATGTGTATGCTATTATATATTCAAGTATGAATGCACCTGGAAATCTCATGTTTATAAATACACATCTATTTCTACTACAGAATTGATGACATGCAGCTGTATGTTCAAGTCATGGTTAAAAATCTCTAATTTTATTATATCATAATCTGTGCTTTATTTTAGGTCAATTGGCAACAGGAAAGATTTCAGGAAATTACAAGTAAGCTTGGCCAATTTCTTAAGCAAGCTGGCTTTAAGGTAATATATTTGTGAGGCCTTTGTTGCTTTGTTCAAGCATTTGGGTGGGATGAGCTTTTCCTACAGTCAGGTTATTTTGTGTCTCTTTCCTGATACTGCTACATGCACATAATGTAGCCGATGCCTTTTCTTCCTGCTAGGGTGGTACTGAGTCCTGCATAAGGGTAGTCAGTACTTTAATACTCTTTGTGTCATCATCTTTGTTTAGGTCTATTGAATCTTTGGGGTACTCAGATCACTTGTAGTTTCTTGGGATTGTTGTCTACAAAGCAGAAGAGACCAAGATTTGTCTATCTTAATGTTCAGGATTACGTGAATGACAGTAGAGAGTTTTATACTGGAGCTGATATCAGTGTGGACTGTGAGCTCATGGGAACCCTCCTCTCATTTTTTCTGAGTTCCAACTGCTATTCATTTGGACTGGCTGGTCTTCCTGCAATCCCTGTGCATAAAGCAGCAATTCAAACCAAAGTTTTCCTGTCAAACATGGAGGAGTTTATTACCTGAACTCAGTCTCTAGTTGTCAGCATTGATACCGTCGTATTTAATTACCTCCAACTCTTTGTTGGAGCAGAGTGATCAGGCAAGAGGTAACCACAAAGGAAATGGATCCATGAGTAACCTGCCTTCTCCAGGGGAAATACAAATGTGACAACTATTCTTTTGAAGTTTAGATGCATAACATTGAAAAAATGCACCTTTTGCTTCTGCTAGGAGGTCCTGTTGTTAATGTATGCTTCACATCTGTTTGTTTTCTTTATTAGGAATCAGATGTGGCTTATATCCCAACCAGTGGCCTTGGTGGAGAAAATCTAGTCACAAGGGGTCAGTCAGGTGACCTCACACAATGGTATAAAGGAAAGTGTTTGTTGGAGCAAATTGGTAAGTGCAATTTTCATCCTTTAAAATAATACCTCTTAGTCCTGTGTGTTTTAAAACTTTTATTTTGGGAAAAATGTGAGACAACCTCAGTGGAATGCAGCATAATTAATTTCTCTAACGGAGAAGTTGCTGAGATAGTTATTATATGCAGACATTCTAAAAGATCTTATCAATTTATTTACAGATTCTTTCAAGCCACCACAGAGATCAGTGGATAAACCATTTAGACTGTGTGTTGCTGATGTTTTTAAAGGTTGGTTGTTTTTATAGTGTTTTTGCCATCATTTCACTGATATTTAACACAAGTGTTAAAAAATGCTGTCAAAATAAGATTTAAAGTTGGAACTTCATGTGTAGTCGTAGACCAGAATAGGACATTTTCAAGTCCTATTCCTTGCCAAATTTTAAATAGTACTGCTGAAGGTGAAAAACCCTGGAAAAGAAATTAAGGAAGCTAATCTGCATGACCAGTTATTTGTCTGTGTAATGAGTTCATGGTTCTGTGGGACAGAATGTGGGACTTTCCCAGACTGGTTCTGCTGGACTAAATCAGTATTTCTTGAACTTCTTATGAGTGTGGCTTTGAGCTCTTTTGCTTTCCAGTCCTAGATTTTAAACAAGTATGTCTTGTTCCTTTTCTGTTCATTGTTGTAGTTGTGAATAAAAATATGTTCCTTAATTTTTGTATAAAAATTTGGACAGATAAGGTGGAAGAAAATGGTGATGGTGGTGAGACTGTTACAACCAGCCAAGGATTTAAGGCAGTGAGCTATTCCCTAGCATTAATAAAGATAGGAACAGCAAGAACTATGACCAGTTCTTACTTTGATTGCCTGGTGGAAATAGAGTGCCTTGAGCCTGTAAGATTTTCTTGGTAAACTTGATTTTTTTTTTCATTTAGTCATTTACAATTGCAGATAACTTAGAAGAAATAAGGCTTCTAGACTCAGCCCATTTTAAACATTCTGTAGGTCCCTTGAGAAATCTTGCAAACCAAATGACAGCATGATTTGAACTGTTGTAAATATTTCTAATCAAATATGATTATTGAAATTTATATTTTAAGAAATTTTGCTATTTAGGCTGTTTATAGGGGAAGTACAAAAAAATCAAATCGAAATACTTATTGKAAGTAGTATAAACCTGGAAATACCAGGTTTGTGCAATTTTCGTGTGGGCCTTTGGGAAACACTAGATATTCTGCATGCCCTTAGTTAGCTGATTTAACTGAAGCTATAGTGCTAAATATTGAAGAGTTGCATGGGAAATTACCCTAGTGATATCACTGGTGTTGTCATCTATGCCATCTCTGTGTTTATTTTTTCCTCTTTAATTTCATGACCTGTGGGAAAGCATGTTAGGATTATTGATTGAGATCTTTCAAAATAATATATCACAGCTTTTCAGCTGCAATAATCTTTTTTTGATTGAGAAAAGTTTTGCAAAGTGAGCAATTTTGACTACATCTATTTTGCTAAAGTATGCAAAAACGTATGACTTTGGAAGGGACACAATTTACATATGAAGGGTTTATCACTAAATGTGGCCTTTTAGGTGTTTTTTTAGACTATTTTTTCTTATGTTATGATCTCAAAACTTAATCAGCTTTGATGCCACCAGAGGAAGTAGCTGCAGATACAAGTACATGAAGCAGCAGTTGTTCTCAGCTCAGTTCCAGTACCAGTGCATGCTCAGGAGGAGCTGTCCATAGAAGTGCATAAAAAGTGAGAGTGCTGAGTGTACTCCTACATAGTTTGGAAAACCCCTTTTTCTATTAAGGCTGCTCACATATGATTCACCTGCCTCAGTCAGCTTTTAGCTGTTATCCTCCACAGTCCTCCTAATATTCATTCTCTCCAGGCTAACCATCTCTTGATCTGAGAGGACCCTGTAAATCTCTTCGCTGCTGCATCAGTCCCCACTTGCCATATTGTAATTCTGTCTAGGGTATGACTGATCTGACCCTATAATGCCATGTCCACCAACCAAATCCTGAGTACAAAGGGCAGAACCCAAATACCATGATGCACAGAAACTAGGCTATTTTTTATCCCCTGATTCTGCCTTCCACTGTCCATTTTGCACTTACACTGATTTCAGGGGGAACTGAAGGAAGCTGACACTTTTYAGGAAGCAATCAGCATGGGAGTTGGTGAAGCTTCAAAGACCACATTGGTTTACCAAGCCAAACCTGGTGATGATGTGGACAAAAGATAAATGGTTCTCATTTKTTCTTGGAAGTGGCTGAGAACCTGGAATCAGGTCATGTTTCTGGTTGCCACAAGTGCTTGCAAAGCCAGCTTCAGGTTGTTTTGTGTACTGTACTGAGGTGATGTCTGTAATGTGACTTGAGTATTCTTTTTCTAGCCAATATCAGCTTTGACAGTTTTCTGTTAAACATTTGATGTCATCTGTTAATTGTCTGTATTTCATCTCATTTGCTGGAATGAATAGAGGAAAACCAGCATGCAGGCATACTCGTAATATTTTTCCAGATAGAAAGATGGAAGCATTCACTACACAKAAGCATTCATCAGTATCTGTGGTGAACGCAAAGAGCAAGTCAGTAGTAAGTGACCTCAAGATTGGAGATCAACTTGTTCTTTTAAATTCAGCTCTAAGTTCAGCTTTTAATTTAATRTGAGACACAAAATACTAAGATGCTTCCTTATATCACTGAATTCTGATGTTCAGCAAAAGATTATTTGTTGTTTGTGTGGATTCTGAAAATGTCATTGTAGAATCAGTTCAGAGAGTTGTTTTAAACACACCTGCAAGCACGTGCTAAGAAGGTGAGGCATTTGTTAAGGTGTATGTGCATAAATGTCCATGTGTAGCATATCTTTGGAAAGTAACTGGCATATCATTCAAATGATGAACAGACTCTTAGGACATTGAAGATGAAAACCTTGCGGATCTTTTGTTCAGAAATACTTAATCATCTCCAGTTATAATAGTTTCTCATATTAAATAGTACTGAATCATTCTTTCACTTTTCCAGGAGTAAAAGTAATATACAGACAGARTATGTAGGATTCTGACTCAGTTAACAGTAAATGGCATAGGAATTTGCACCTGTATGCATGAGAATTATTATGAGAGGTCTGTCATATTCCTTTTATCTGTAATTATAGTGAGAAAGTGCTGAATTAAATAATATTGCTAGAAATTAAGGGACTTAGTCTAATACTGAAAAAACTAAAAGATATTTCTTTATGTACCTACATTTGCTTAAAGAAGAATATTTCTTCCTTAGTTCTGAAAAACATAAGATCTAGAGGTTTTGAATTTAATGTTTCATTTTCATTATGATGCACAGCTGGCTAGCTTGCAAGTACTGAACACTGCTGAAAAAGGAAAAAATCTTCATTATATTAAAAACTTGTCTATGCATTGGTGAAGGACTAATTTCTGGTGGGAAACTGACTGTATTATGAAGTTTTTGAAATTGTTACTGTGTTTATTACAGACCAAGGTTCAGGATTTTGTGTGACTGGTAAAATAGAAGCAGGCTATATTCAGGTTGGAGAACGACTTCTGGCAATGCCTCCCAATGAAACTTGCACTGCAAAAGGTACAGTCTTCAGAAGCGTGTTTACTTTCAGGTCAATACTGGGCTAGAAACAGTTACTGAAATGGTAACAGACTGTCAAACTGATACTAACTGTCAAACATAAATTGTGAAAGCATAAAACGAATTTCTTTAGATGTGACTGTGTCTGTATAAATATGTCTGTGAAGAGTATGTGAAATCTTGCATGCTTTTTTTTTACTGTATCAGATAATCCAAATGTTATAGCCTTGTGGCTTTTGACATGGCTTTATGAAGAGCCTGTAAAAGCATTTGAGTTCCAGCAATGTCTATAAAGATATTCAGTACAGGAATCATTAGTATTCTGCTTTACTGTGGAGTGTTTCTTCTGTTAGGAAGTGTGAGGATGTTGAGCAACCTTTAGAAATTATTCTTATGAATTGGTTGTGAAAAAGCTTGAGAATAAAGTCATCGCTCCTGTTTGATGTTGTAAGATTTGTCACTGATCCTTTCATAGTATCAAACTTTCAGGATATAGTTGTCTTGAACAACTAGAAAATAGAAGAAAATTGAATTTAAATTTTGATGTATTTGATTTCTGGAAAGAAATAGCTAGATATTAAGTGCTTAGCTGTTTCCTGATTAAGCTTGCTGTCTTTGTACTGCAGAGTTGGTTTTGCTTCATATGCAAATAGAAAGATAAAATTATGATTTTCCTACTTTGGCCAGTGAATAAAAAATTGAGTCCTTGAGATATTAATAGGTTTATGTATCTAAGTATTTAGCCTGAATACAGCAATGTGTTGCTTTAGTTGTCTGTTTTGTTCCAAACCCAGCTTGTTCAGTGCTAATTTGGGAAGCTCTTCAGTCTGTCAACTTACACAGTTCTATGCACATTATTCCCATGCACAGGAATGTTACAATAATGTGGATTAATTTGGGTAGCAGACCACTGTAGTCTGTGTGGGGAGTGTGGGGAGTCTGTGTAGTCTGTGTGGGGAGTGGAGGAAGTACCATGGAAACAGATGTGTTTTGTCTGAGTATCTCCTGCAGGACGATTCTATGGTTTTTCTTTTGTACTGCCTCTCCTATGACTGAAATGCAAATGAAGGTTGGGCATATAAGTTCATTAAGCATTTACTATTTATATTCGATGTAAAGAAGTCATAATTTAATTTAGCATACAGTATTTACTTAAGGCAATGTGCACATTAGGATTCAACTTCATTTCAAGTGGCTGAATTTCTTTCATTCTGTGATGATGACAGATATATCAATAATTATCAGCAGTGCTTAAAAAATGGTATTTAACATGATTATAGTTGTATCATGCTTTCTGGCATGTTTTTGGCAAGTGGTTTTGGGAACAAATCTGCAAGTCAAGAGGTACAATCTGCAGCAATATAGAACTAGATCCTATAACTATATGCATTATTTCCAAAAATCCAGTTGTTTTTCTTCTTTTGGTGCCCATCAGAAACCTCAGGATGTTCAGTCAGAGCTAATTAGTCTTGCCCTCACCCATCGGGCAGGTTGTTTTTTAAAGAAATTAAAAGACATAAAAACCAGAATTAAATTGCTTGTAAAGGTGCTTTCTAACAGACACGATGTCGCGGACGGAAGGCTTCAGTTACACTTTTTTATGAAAGAGTCAGCAAACCCACTCAAGGTAAATGAAAGTTGACACAGTACCATTAAAGTATATGAAAGATGCGGTCTAGGGTGTGCGTGTGCCTCAAAGGATGGGTGGGGCAGATATGGAGATATTAGTAGTGCAGCATTTTCAGGATTGCGTCATCTGTGCTGCTGACAAGGGCCAGGTCCCCTCCTCTGGCTCGAATAAGGCCATGTTATGGTGCAGGGTGCGGTGAGAGAGAATAGTGAATCCTCACCAAGGGGAAGGAAAGGCTTCCTCAGTCTTCTCAGTTAAAAAGCTTTTACTCTCAACCCATTCATACTGAAAATTGATGAGTAATGGTTGATGAAGCACAAATGGCCCAAACAGAGCTGTTTGTTTGTAGCTCAGAACCTAGGTACTTCACTGTGAGGTTCTGTTCTTACTCATTTCCAGGAATCACACTGCACGATGAACCAGTTGATTGGGCTGCAGCAGGAGATCACGTTAGTCTCACTTTGACCGGCATGGATATCATCAAAATCAAGTGAGCAAAGCTGGGTTTCAGTCTAAGTAACGGTTTGTTTTTAATGAAAAGCTGTATAACTATTACACTGGGCTATATTACAGCAGTTTACTTGAAGAATGATGTGGCTACCAGGATATTTAAAACCAAAGTGATGCATATCACCTGGCTTGCATGTACAAACGTTGGAAACATCTGCTGCATGTGCAACGGCAGCCTCAGAAGAATACTGTCAGTTTTCATCCTTTGCCCTAGTGCTGACACCAGTAACTTTCTGAGCCCTTTTCTTTTAGACTACCCCTTGGACATTTTAATTGCCAAATAAATCCAATCTGTGTTGCTAAATAAACCAGAAAATTTTTAAAGAACATCTCAAATTATCAATCATTCTAACAGGACACATGCAAACAACTGTCATTTTGTACTAATAAGTAAATCTGTACAAGTGGAATTGATAGAACCTGTTATTTAACACATTTAGGTACTTGTAAGATTTACTTTCCTAATGTTTTGCTAAGGGGTGGTCTAATAGTGAGGTGCAGCAAATCTCTTTGTGTCTTCTCCAGTCTGTAGGATTCATGCTAAGCATTAGCCTCAAGCTTTTAAGTGTCAGTTGTTGTTCAGGCCAGATAATTGGATCCACAATTTGTTCACCTTTTTTACATTTCAGTTGGACTTCAGACAGCCAACTTTGAAGCCACTCTTGGAAAATCTTGCAATGAGAGTTTTTCAAATCTATCCTCTGATTTAAGGGAAGAGTACAGATATTCTGTGTTGCCATTTCATAGTGGGGTGGGATTCTCAGTGGTGAAACGTTGAGGGAAGTCTTGTTCTAGTTGTTGAATGAAGTCTTGAGTCAATTTGTTAGGTTGATGTCTTCATCTTTTGGAGATATGTTAGGGTTGTCAAAAAAAAGCTATGAATTTTCAAATCCTCTTGATATTGATGAATTTTGATGTATATGTGTAATCATGCCGTTTTTTCTCTTCTGTCATGTTTTCCTGTGTGGCATTAATTTTCCTTTCATATCAGATGGCTAAAGCTAGCCCCTGTGAAAAAGCTGTGTGTAGGCTACTTACCAACTTGTAACAAGCAGCAGCTTTCTTGTGACTCCAAGTAGAATTTTTTGGAAATGAGTGYTGCTGAAAGCTCAGGTTTTGAATCCTGATCATGATGTCCCTTATTATCCAGAAAATACTTGAGCCAGAGGCAGCAGTACTGCAATTTTGGGCACACTGCAGTATTTTATGCTGTTGAAYGGAAACCCTGAATCTCTGAATGAAAGTCTAATTCTTAAAAATATCTACGCACAGGAAACAATGACATTTTCAGAAACTGATTAGCACTGGAGGTAATTGTTCACTGAACTAGACAGAGCCCTTCATGCATACACACAAAAGAAGGTAGACATTGTCTAGGAATGCATTTTGTTACAGCTTTCGATGCAGTGTTCCTGGAGATCTACGCACCTACGCCCCCCCACCACCCTGCTTATATTAAAGTGGTGCTGCTTTTCCTTTGCTTGTCTTAATCACTGCCCTGGAAAAAGATAATTATTTAACACTTCTATGTCAAGAGATATCTGTTTGATTAGTTTTTTTGTCTGCTTTTTGTTCTCTCTTCTAGTGTGGGCTGTGTATTTTGTGATCCCAAGGAGCCCATTAAAGCTTGCACTCGGTTCAGAGCTCGGGTTCTCATCTTCAATATTGAGGTTCCAATCACTAAAGGTTTTCCTGTAAGTCTCTGTGAAAACTGTGTTCATGGCAGGTTGCTCAGGGCTTTTTCTCTCTATGATTGACCTCCTGAATACGAGACACAGTCAGAATCCAGAAGTGGTTCTGTCTCTCCAGAGGAAACATTCTTCTGTAATTTGAAGTGGATAGAAGGGGCCACTGTGGCTGTTTATGCATATTCTTACTGGCTTTTAATACATAGCTGAGCMATTTCAGAGAATGTGAGTTCCACCACAGCTAGGCTTTAGAAGCTCACATCTTGTGGAAATACAGTGRTTAACTTAAGTGTAAGATAGCTTTTAAGATACTTTTTTAAATAAATAAAATACCAGTTCATGCTACAGAACTGCACTGAGGTGGCAAAAGCAAAACACTAAAAGATGAAAAATGTATTTATGATGACATAAAATATGGCCTTTGTGTCATATCGGTTGTGATCACAAAGTTTAGGAGCTAGGAAGAGTTACTGGATGTGAGGCACACACTCCTGTGAGAGAAGTTTTATAAGTATTTCTTTAAAAAAAATCAGTCTTAAAGCAAGCTGCTGTTTTCAACTATTAACACCTAGGATCTCTGATTATTGTAGGATGTTTAATAACTGCAAAAAATATTTTCAGGTGCTTTTACACTATCAAACAGTAAGTGAGCCTGCTACTATTACAAGACTGTTGAGTGTCCTGCACAAAAGTACTGGTGAAGTGACAAAGAAAAAACCTAAGTAAGTGTTATGAATAGTTAATAATTACTCAAGAAATGGGTTGATGTTTAATACACAGTATATCAAACAGGTTCTACTATGAATCAATTGTATGTTATAAGAATATGCTTTTATTGTTTTAGTTGGTTTCATGTTTGAATTTCAATGTGCTTTGCAAACTGAAAAACCTCCTGCCCTCTTGATAACTGCCGGGCACCTGAGAAGTACAGTGATTTAGGCCTAAGGTCACTTGCATAATTGGGAATGAATCCTAGATCAGTAGTGCTTAACTTAAAGGATTTTTTTTCTCTCTCTCTTTTTTTTTTAATAATATTTCTTCTTTTACTGTTAAAACATGGGATCCTTTTATAATTCTGGAGATGTCTAACTGCCTGAAACACACTTGACTAGACAATGTGTCAGTGCAAAAGAAATKTAGGGAATCTTCCCATACAAATACAGTAAGAGGCCTCTAGTTATTTAAAATAAGATTTTAAAAGTAATATAGAAATGCTATTTGAGACATACAACCTTTTCAGAATAATCCTTTTCCAGAAATTTTATGGCTGAAACTGTTGCAGACTTCTACAAAGTAATGAATGAGCTCTTTAGCTGTGGGGTTGAAACAAGACTTGATTTCCACTTGACATGAAAAAACAGGTGTTAATGAGATAATTAGCTTCAAAACAATTTGTTAAGTGCTGTGGTGAGTGCCAAGAAGTTTTTGAAGAAAACTTAGTTGCCTTATTAAAATGTTTACTCCAGGCAAATGAGTTTTCAGTCTCATGGCTTGGGTTATAATTGAAATCAAGTTTGATAATTGTACTCTGGGCTTTCTAAAATGATTTTTCCCATTTATTCATTGTTCTTTTCTTCATTTATCTGTGCATACATTTCTAATAGAGTTTTCTGGTTTTTTTACCTGCAGGTTCTTGGCTAAAGGCCAGAATGCTCTAGTAGAACTACAGACTCAAAGACCTGTTGCTCTAGAGTTGTACAAAGATTTTAAAGAGCTGGGGAGGTTTATGTTACGCTACAGTGGTTCCACTATTGCTGCAGGAGTTGTTACAGAGGTATGGCATTTTTGTAATAGACTTTGCAGAGGAATGATGTTATGGTTAAAACCTGTTTTACACCCTCTAGCCCAAAGAGTGAATTTTTTTCTGCTAAAAAAGAGACAGTGCTTCAGCAAGATGTCAGGAAAACTTGTCATGATTCTGTCTAATTTATTAGAAGTAAAATTTACTGTGTTTAGAATTACCCCTCTTTTTCCTTGAGTTGAAATGCATCAGTCCTTTTGACATCAGCCTGTATGAATATTCTGGAAGTAGTTTGTGAATAAGAAGTGTTGGCCATTTTAACTGTGTTTAGATTGGATCCAGCGTCTTTTTCTGTTAAAATTAAAGACAATTGTACATTTGATTCTTACTGATGCCAAAAACCATTTTCTGATCCTGTGTGAGAGGAAGCAAAGACTGTAGGGCTAAACATAAATGTTTTATCTTCTACTAGAAGCAAAAAATGTGAATGTCCTTCTATCTGTCCCTTTAAGAAATCTTGCACATTAACCAAGTTCTGGTACTGAGAACTTAAGGCTTAGTCATTTAATGTCAAAACTTAGAATTGGAGCATGAGCTTTTCTGATTTCTCCATGTATGCATAGGAATGGTGTGCTAGGTCAGTCAGARGCCATATGGATGTATAATGCTCCTAAAAATCTGTCTGGTCTTATTTAAAATCCAGAAATAGGATGGATTGAACCCATTTTTCATTAAATTTAAGTTGAGGTGAGTGAGATTCTATTTAGATCTGCAATGTTTAGAGCTAGACTAATGTTTGTAGAGTTGGGATTAAATAACGTCTTTGATAAGTTATTTGGAAATTGCTATTTTAGTACTTGTCTTCTTGTTCCGAGAATTTAAGTGGAGAAGGAATTATTTTTTCTGCAACTGTATAATACTGAAAAACACTGAGATCATTTTACACTTAGTACTTAATTTTTCACCATAGGGTTTTTTCCGTTTGCTTATATTTTTAGATTAAAGAATGACAATGGTGACAGAATTTCCACCATTCAAGCAAAACTCAATCAGATATCCAAACTTCTGTGTAAGAATCCAGTTATTTCAGTTGAAGGAACAAGTGCAATTAACTGGGGAGAAGATGGTGGTGACAGAAGTCAAATTGTGTGAGACATCTGGGGATCCCTTCATCAGTCTCTCCTGCTGCAGAACAAGATGCCAACTGACAAGGAACTGCAAGTGTTGCACTTCTTGATCTCAAGAATCTTAYGAGTTTCTCCATGTGGACCTTAGCCCTTAGAGAAGTTGATGGAAAAAATATTAGAAATCTGAATTAGAGAAAAAAATGATGAATTATCATGAAACAAACTTCTTACTTCCAGACATAAATTGTTTACATATTTTCTTTGATTGCTTTTTTGCTGCACATTAATACAGTAAAGTAACTTTATTGGTCTAAAATATTTTTAGGTTTGAGTTGAATGCATATTCAGGGAAAAAAAAAACATATTAAAAAACATATTTACCTTGTTTTCAAGAGAATGGCATGTAATATTATCATGGGATTGTTTTCCCTGTCCCAAAATTTATTTAAGAAAAAAGAAATTTTCTTTTGCTGTGTAGTGGAAGCTGGGCCAACTTTGGCTAATTTTATTTTTTAAACAGTGAGAATAATAAAATAAATTTGTCTGAGCATTTTTGTCTCCCTCATTTTTTGTTATTTAAACACTCCTAAATTGTGTTAAATCATTCTTTACTTACCATAACTGAGAAGTTTCAGAGTAAACTTATGAGTTAAAATGCGAAACTGGCATCCAGTTTGGCTTTCTGAAGAAATAATTTCAGTTTTTCTCATGTTACTGAGTACAGCCACTGTGCATATACATCTCTTTCATCCAGACCTAGTGCTCTTTTGAACAGAGGCTGACAGTTTAATCTTGTGGTGTCTGCTAAAGCCAAATTGTGCTGACTTACGCCTGTAGCTCCTTCCTGCTTTTCAGTAATGGGGCTGATGAAACCTTCCAGCTGAAAAGAGGGTCCTTCTGCCACCTCCAGCTCAGAACAGACACACTTTACTACAACTAGCAAGTTATGTTGGTAGGAATTTTGAGAGGACCTTAGGTATTTCAGGACCTCTATGTGAGTGCGGAGTGGAGACAATTCACCTTTGCCCAGAGTTAGTAGTGGGAGGCAGGAACTGAAGCACTCCCTCCAGGGCATTGGTCTAGGGGATTAACTGAAGTAAAGCTGTGTCCAGAGTAGTGAAAAACACAAAAATGCTATAGTTGTTATTTAATTCACAGTCCTGTATGGTCTGTACCTACTCTTCCCACATGATTTTTTTTGGTAGGTAATTTTTTTTGTACTTAGATGCTTTAGCCCCAATTCAGCAGCTGCCTGCGCTTGACCACATTGATGAATTGTACTGTCGACTGCATGGATATTTGTAGAATATCAGCAATTCTTTATATAGGAATTAATTTTGTAAAAGCTTATGAATCTGAAATACCTGAAAACTGCCAAGTTTATGAATTACCATTATTTGTTATGTCTTTTTATAGACCAAAAGTTGCACTTAAATATTTACCAGTTTCAACATGCCACTGGGAAGGTTTAGGTGCCCTCGTTGGATTCCAGAGTTTAATACTGGCAAGCTCCTGCATTGAATCAGTTCCACTTGAGCTTGCCTTCAAAATTTGAAAATGTTTAGGTTGCCCTGAAGTCAGGGGACAGTTACAGTCTTCAGTTCTAAGACTTGCATAAATTCCTTATTGTTTATAGACAAGGAAGTGTAATACAGGGTGAACCTCTGGTAACTCTTCTCACACACGTTTGCATTAAATTTTGAGGCTCACTTTTCTGTGATGACTGAAAAGCTACTGCATGCTTTCCTAGTTTGCATCTTGGGAGAAGCAGAGGTATTACATAATCCAGTTTCAACGTGACTGCACTACCTTTCAACACAGATTTGAACTCTGCCCAGAGGTGCCACTGGGTTGAGGCATAAATGATCTATTGTTGTGCAATAGAATCATACCACCTTTCTTCGATCAAAATATGATTGCATGTTGATCCACGTGAAGCTTGATGGCTTGCCAGTTTTCTAAGATGCAAAACCTTCCTAAACTCCTGACTGAGATATTCACAGGCTCCTGGTGAGACCATACTGCTCTCTGGGTGTAGTGTTTTTAATATCTCTGGAGAACAAGGAGGTGGCATGCAATCTTAAAGCAATTTGATAATCCTCAGCATTGTCTTAGAGAAAATGTCTTTTACACAGCTCTTACCAGGCAGTACAGGTTCTTGGGAAGTTAATGATAAAAAAATGGAAAAACTATTTATATGTAAAAGGCTTCTCTGTAATAAGGTGGCTTCCACTGTAATATCTGTGGAAGGGAAAGCATGACAGCCAGTGTCTTGCTTTTTTTTGGGAGAAAAAACCTGATGAATTTCTGACAACATATAAGAGTGTACCAGGTAGGATTGTGCTTCTCAACTGTTTGAATTGAGGGGTCRCTCAGCTGTTTGTATTGTTTGATGTTGGTGGAAAAGAGTTTCTTAGCACTTAAATACTTTTGGTTTGATAGGCGCATTGGTTTTGGGGATACAAGGAAAAGTATTGATAGAACAGGGAACATGAGCTGCAGACATGCTGGTCTTAAGTGTCTTTTGTCTGCTGACACTTAGAAGCAGGTTCCTGGCCAGATGTTTGAGTGTTGAATTATTTTGTTTAGTTGTTGCAAAATGTCTTCAAACTGTAGCTTCAAAAACTGATACAGGTAGAAATTCTCCTGTCAAACCATTCTTTTTCTCTTTTTTTTTTCAGTCCTTCATTTCCTACAGATAGGAGAAAAGCTGTTTTCCAGCAACTGTGCGGTTCTTCCCTCCTTGCTTCAACTCCTCGAAAAGAACCAAGTGTCACAGTAATACTAATTTCTTCCCCTTTGCTCTTTCCTGCTGCTGTTGCCAGGGTTTGTTCCCACTTGTAAACAAGTGGTGCAGGGAGCACGGAGAGATGGGGGGGAGGAGTTCGGACTCACTGTGCAAATACATACAGACATACTAGTCTAAATTGATACCTTGTTGAAAAAATCACAGGTGAAGCAAGCATCCAACAATGGCTCACTCGAAGGCTCTCTTAGTGCTGGAAAACTTCATAGGTGGCAAATTTGTTCCCTGTTCCTCCTACATAGACTCCTATAATCCATCCACCGGGGATGTCTATTGCAGGGTTCCAGACAGTGGTAAAGAAGAGGTGAGTACTATCCACATGGACAAAAAAGTGAAAAATGTTAAATGCATGTAACAATAACCTTTTGAGTGAGAGAGGCTGGAGGTAAGAGAACAGCTTAAACAAGTAAATCCTTGATTATATTGTAGTATTGTGTGATCCACTGCTGCGGCAGCAAATGCTGTCATTTTTTTTTTACATTTTGCTATTAGAAAGTTATGGTCTGGRTTCTAAGCTGGTGTGAATCAACAAAGCTTCAGTAACTTGCATGGAGCTCCTTCAGCTCACATGGTGGGAAATGCCTTGTGCATAAGTTCACAATAACACCCAGACAGACTGTAAATATAAACAATCTGTGAGAACAGTGTTTATTGATCTCTTCTGTAAATAAATTTAGAGGCACCATATGCAAATGTCTTAGTGTCTTGATGATTTGCAGTTTTCATTTAAAAGAGTTTTTGACTTGCTGTCTCTTCTCTGAAAATGGTAAAAAGCTTTCAGACCTCTCTGGTTTTGATACTGGCAGTTGGATTTCAGTGCCTGTGATGAGTGTGTTTCCTTATAACATACCCAGTCCTCTGCATCCATGGGGTTTCCTGGTCTTGTCCTCCCTACTGGGGTGAATGTTTCCTGGAACATTGTATTCAGGTGTGGATGGGCAATGATGTTCATCAGGGGAGCTGCAGTTTCGTTGATGCTGCTTTATAGGGGGCCTACAAGTCTGTGTCCAAAATAGTGTTTCAGACTTACTGAAGAGGAAAGTAATTGCACAAGCTTGGATAGCACAGAGGGCTTGTCCACTATATTGTCAAATATGGACGGCATTTTGAAAATGTTTTTTAAAACAGACTACTACAGTGTGTAGCTGTTCCCTTTGCTTGCATTTCAGCCTTATTGACAGCTTGTCTCAGCAGAAACCTTTGCACTGTAATTTCAACTGGGTAAATATTTGTTAGATGCTGATGACCAAGGGTTAAAGAGTAACAGATTGAGTTTGTTGGAATATACCTGTGTAAGTTCATACCATTCYTAATTATGCCTGAAAAGTTTGCTCTTTGATGTGCAGGTACAAATCCTCCTGTCCATCCATTTGCAAATTCATTAAAACCAGAGAGATGTGAGAATGCCAGAGGCTGCTGGTCACTCTAGAGATATAGTTCAAGCATCCTAAGAGCAATGCTTTTCTCTTTCAGCTTTCTGAGTCAGTGTTTGTGTGTAGCAATGGGAACCCAGTTTAAAGACCTGTAAATTTGGTGAGTGCTTTAGTCCTGCCTTTAGACAACTGGGCACAAGAAGATTGTGCTCTGCTGAGCTGGCATCCACTGGGGACTGATGGAATATGCTGAAGAAAATGCAATCACATACTACTTGAGCTTATCTAGAGATACCAAATAAACATCTAGACCAGAGTTCAGCAAAGGACTCAGGGTGCTGGTTTCTAGCAAGGCTCAATGTCCAGTTGCATGTTATCTTGGTAAATTTTTCTGGGAAGTTAGGTGAAACAAGGAGAGACAGTGAGTTTGTTGCTGACCCTGGAGTTTAACACCAGGTCAGCTGCTGTGGCCATTTGAGCCACTTTCTGCCAAAAACACTGAATATATTTTTTTTCTTGGGGTTAGTTTGTTCCCCAGCTGGCAGTGTTCAAGGCCAGGTTGGATGGGGCTTTGGGCAACATGGTGATGTTCTGGCTTTCAACTCTGGGTGTTATTTTTACAGGGCCCATAAATTCTGGTGTATGTGGGAGGGGGAAGGAGAAGGGGTTGATAGATTTTATTTTTTTGCTTGCTTGAACTCTTGTGCCCTCATTAGTAAAAAGTCTTTGGAGTATCTATAAATTATTTTGTGATGTTTTTTATAAGACCTGCCACAATCTGAAGGAACAAACTGAGAACTCATTTTTATGGAATTGGTGGAAAGGAGCCTTCAGTGACTTCATGAGAACTAGCAATATGGCAACATTCAGAGAGGTGATAATGGTCTGATCAATATTACATCAGCATCCTCCTAGTTATTGATTTTGGCAGATTTCCAAAAATAAAGTAATTGTATGAGCAAAATTTTAGGAACTCAGCTAAGACAGCTTTGGCTAAACTACCACTTTGATGCATATGTTAGATATTGGGAGTATGGCATAAGAGTTACACAGGAAGCAAAAGCTGGGAAATAGGGCAGTTAATTAAAATATGGAAGGATATTGATGACCATCTTTTGTTAGTGTGAGACTAGTAAAAATGAAGAAGGAACTGCTTATAAATCAACAGATGAATGATGCAGGTAGCTGCCATTTAAGAGTCCAGAGGAAATGACTGATGGGACAGAAAGCCTTCTGCTGAATTTTAATCCTTTGAAGATGGGTCTACTTCAGAAAAGTGCTGGTAATCTGCCACTGCTCAGAAGTGTCAGGCTGAAGGACTGTGCAGCAGTCATGTACATCTCAAGCAAAACACTGATAGGAGTGGTGTGTATCTGTATAAATGCATATAATGAGTCTTACCTGTAGGCTTTGCTAGGTATCTGGTTAGAGAACTGACTAAACTCCCAGAGTTGAAAAAGGAACTTTTTTTTTTTTTCTGTGAGGGCATTAATGACTTTCTAGCTGTGATCAGGTAAGATAAAATTTTCTTCTGAGTGACCATTCCCTAAATATATTCTTAGTCCTTGCTTGAACCAAATGGTAGAAATCAAGAGCATGCAGAGCATCCAGCCCCTTACTTTCATCATTGCCTGCTGTGGCTGAAATCTTGTGTTGCAAGGGTTGTGCATGTTTAGACTGAAGCTGCATTTGCTCTGGGGAGATTCTTGCTCTTTCCTCCATGAGAAAAAAGATTCTTTTTGTTTTGGCCAGTGGCACCTGCTGGTGCCAGTTGACCGTTCCAGCATTTCTTCCAGGCCTGGAGGGCGGCACACAAGTTGCTGTAATTTGGAGAAAAAGAAGAATTCCAGTGGAAGTTTCTTTTCTAGATACTCTGTTTCAGTAACACTTCTTGAGTTACGGGGTAGTGACTTGATAACAATGGAGAAGCTCTAAGGAATTGTCATCTCCCCAGAAATGTGATCTGGATTATTAGTCTCTGAAATATGAATTAATCTTCTAAGTGTTTAATATTTTCTTAAGCCTTTCATTAGCATTCACCATCCCTCTTTTGCTTTTTTAGGTGGAAGCTGCTGTCAAAGCTGCTAAAGATGCCTTCCCAGTTTGGTCCTCAAAAAGTCCACTGGAAAGATCTCAGATCCTGAACAAATTGGCAGACCTGATTGAACATGACCTGGAAGAGTTTGCACAAGCAGAGTCAAAGGATCAAGGTAAGAACTGAAACTGTTGATCTCAAATAATTGTGTCTTGCTGAATATCAAAATGGAGGATTTGGATGAATTTTTTTTTTATGGTAGGAACTGTTGGAGCAAATTGGAGTAGATGTGCATGAACCTTGAGGTTTCAGATTTAGGATTTCTGGGTGATCCTTGCTTTTCGGAATTACCGACTTTGACTTCAGTTGTCAGATATTTGGAATTACTAGAGGGGAGCTGTTGTCATTGACTGCGTTTGTACTGTGCTGGTGATTACTCGGGCACAGGACAAAAGACATTTCCCAAAAAACATACAAATCAACTTTGAGAGCAGACTATAAAGCAATGTTTCTGTCCATGATGACAGTAGCATGTTTGTTTTTGTTTCAGGAAAAACGATTACGTTTGCCAGAACAGTGGACATCCCTCGGGCTGTGCACAACTTCCGATTCTTCGCCTCTTCCATCCTTCATCACGTCACAGAGTGCAGCGAAATGCCAGCCATGGGCTGTGTGCACTACACCTCGAGGGCACCTGTGGGAGTTGGTATGATGATCCTCATGTGCTGAAAAGCTTGGCAGAATGTCTGCCTCCGTAGGGGCTCAGCAAAGAGTTTTTTGAAAGCATTTATTATCTCTGAGTCGTGTGCTAAACATGGGCTTGTCTGCTAAAGCATCAGCAACTCCATGGAAAATCAGTTACATGACTTCATGGCAAAAAAAAGAAAACAGACTGCATACATAAAAAGCTTCGTCTACTGCTTTCACCTTCACAGTCTCTCTTGTGTTTTGTCTGTGTTATGTCTGTGGGTGAGCATTACTGTGGGTCAGTGCAATGTGCAGAGCACTGAGCTTCTGCTCCAGTGGGGAGAGTGAGATCCCCCTCTCCTTTGGGAAAGCTGTAGTAGTCTGTGGCCCGAGTGTATGTGGGTGAAGAAACCACTCTAGCTGGGGAATTGCTGAACTCAGCCACTAGATGCTGCTGCTGCTGCTTTAGAAAATTAAGTGGTTGACTTAGCTGACAAGTAATAGTGTTGTAATGATTTCATTATTAGATTATGTTATACATACAGTACAAATAACATCTAACATTAAATATATGTGAGTTCTCCACATTTACACTTGAATTACTTAAAACATAAAATTGGCTGACTTAGAGGACCCTGTTAAAACTTTTCTTGAGCAGTGGAGAACATGACTTTTTCTGGTAAAATTATTCTCATAAGGAAAATTCCCTCACTGAATCTGCTCCATCAAACAGAAGGAAATCCCATGGCTTTTGTAAGGAGTCACACGTGACAACTACAGATTTTTTTTTCATAATTTCCTATTAATATGTAAAGTGAAAATATTCCTAAAGGCAATTACTGAAAATAATTCTGGTCATTCAGCAATTCATGGGAACAACAGTTTATATAGTGATAAATGTTGGCACTCATAAATTAGACTAAAATTTCTCTGGAAAATGTGTACTGTATGTTATACAGTTTGTTTAATATTAAAATTGAAAAATAAAAAACAGCTTTAAAGAGCAAGAGAAAGCAGGAATATGATCTGAGCTGGCACATTCAGCCTGGAGAAGAGAAAGCTCTTGGGAGACCCACAAGACAGCTTAAAAGAGAGGGACTTTTTACAAGGATGTGTAGTGGTAGGACAAGGGGTAATGGCTTCAAACTGAACGAGTRTAGGTTTAGATGTTAGGAAGAAATTCTTTACTGTGAGGGTGATGAGGCACTGGTACAGGTTGCCTGAAGAAATGGACAATGGCCCAACCCTGGCAGTGTTCAAGGCCAGGTTGGATGGGGCTTTGGACAACATGGTCTAGTGGAAGRTGTCCCTGGGGGGTTGGAACCAGCTAATCTTTAAGGACTCTCTCAACCCAAACCATTCTATAATTACTTTCACTTGCTCCTTGCTAACACAAAGTATTACCACAGACAAGTTGTTGCAAATTATTGGTATGGCTAACCTTGCATTAATGTTCCTGCAAAACACTAAAAAACTTTTTGAGAATATAAGATTCTGCCCTGAAGAAGCAGCAARACTTATTCAGAGAGTTCAGCTGATCACTTTTAGAATCATTTGTACAGGTCTTTTAAGACATTATCTCCCTGTCAGAAATGCTGCAAATTTATTGTACATATTGTCTGGAAATAAAAGCCATGGCCAAATTCCCTTTATAGATCTGAATTGGTGTATATAATTCTTGAAGTCAGAGAAATGGGTTTTGTATCCCAGCAGACTGACCTCCTGTCTTTGTGGTTTTGTTTTGTAGCTGGTTTAATCAGTCCTTGGAATTTGCCACTGTATTTGTTGACTTGGAAARTAGCTCCTGCCATTGCATGTGGAAATACTGTGGTTGCCAAGCCAAGTGAGATGACATCTGTCACAGCCTGGATGATGTGCAAACTCTTGGAGAAAGCAGGTAAGTCCTGTAACATGCTAAGGAACAGGAATAGAATGGAAATCCTTGTCTGTGCACCAGGTTTTTTTTAGTTGCAGAAATCAGAAAGTGTTTAAAGGCTCTGGGAAAGTCTGCTGTAGCTGAATGTTGCACTGGAGAACAAAAGGCTTTGTCCTCATACTATCCTGTCTTCCCAATCCAGCTGTTGCTCATTTTTTCCCACTATCTTCTGATGAAAAGTTTTGCCCCTCCTGCACTCCATTTACAGATGTCCTAAGTCTGTGGTGCAAGCAAAGGAGCAATGAGAGAATAAAGGAGTGAGAATCAGCTCTTGGTGAGCTCTTATTAGTGTCACTCTGTCACCGCTGTATTTGGTGCACTATTAATTAAAACTGGGAGAACAATTGCTTGTTCCCTGAATGACTGTACACTGCGTCTCTGGTGATCCACGTCAGACAAGCTTGATTAGTGGGACTGGTTTTATCATTTAACCCATGACCCATAAAGCTGTCTGACATTGTGCATTTCAGCTACTACTGAAGTTAAGGGTTGGTGGTTTTGTACCCTCGAGTGTACAATGACTGTGTGCCTTTGTTCCCATCAGGGGTGCCTCCTGGCGTGGTGAATGTTGTGTTTGGGACAGGGGCCAGGGCAGGAGAGGCCCTGGTGTGCCACCCCGACGTGCCCCTGATTTCCTTCACGGGCAGCACGCGGACGGCGCAGCGGATCATGGAGAGAAGCGCTCCGCACTGCAAGCGGCTCTCGCTGGAGCTGGGAGGCAAAAACCCCGCCATCATCTTCGACGATGCCGACTTGAGCCAGTGCATCCCCGCCACCGTCAGGTCCAGCTTTGCTAACCAGGTGCCTCCCGCCCCTGTAACACATAAATCCCGCTGGCAGCAGGAGGGGCGTGTGTCTGGAGGGTTTGTGTGCATGCTGCACCCGCCTTTGGATCTGAGTCTCAAATTGTCAAGGTCTATTTCAAGATCGTGTTGGAGAAAATCCTAAGTAGAAAAAATATGAACAGGGTTTYGTTATTCCACAAGGAAGGACACAGAGTAATAAAAGGCTCTTCTTTCTGCTCTCCATCAGAAGATAACAAGGTGGTATTACTCCTCTCAAAGTACATACGTTTCTTATCTCTCAGGGAAGCAGCTGCTTTAAGTTCCACTGCACAAGAAAGTGGGAAGCTTGTTGATTTGTTAGAATTAAATTAGGGGACTTCCCCCAAAATTTTACCAGCATTATTCTTCCCTCACAACCACCCTCAGGAGAGAGCACCAAAGCCAGGAAATTATCYGAGCAAATGTTAGAAAAATAGCTTGGTATCAGAGAGAGATTATCAGGAAATGGAGAGAGATCATTCGTAGTTGGAAATCATGTTTCCTATAAAAAATGTTGGAGAAGAAAACATGTCATTTATAAAATTAAATTTAGTTATGGTAGTGATTGCATGGTACTGATACAGTTTTGACTTTTCCTTCTCCTTTTTTTTTAATCTGGAAAAAATCCCAGTTTGCAATGCTGGTTAATGTAGTTTGCACTCCTGAGGATGCAGGGACACAAGTGAACTGGGTTGTAATTCCTAATACGTGTCATAGTGCAATGTAATATGAACCAGTATTGTTGATTTCTAGTTTGTTTCTTTCTTTTTGATAGGGTGAGATCTGTCTCTGCACCTCCAGGATCTTTGTTCAGAGGGGAATATACAGTGAATTTTTGAAGAGGTTTGTGGCAGAGGCCAAGAAGTGGAAGACTGGGAATCCCTCAGATCCTACAATCAATGTGGGAGCACTAATAAGTAAAGAGCATCTAGAAAAGGTGATGCTAAATGGAGTTTATGTGATTTCATCTCATCTTTTAGAGGGCTAAAAGGTAGTTTTAGGACTATGTGGGAAAGGGTCTTGTCATCTCCAAGATCAGCTCTGAGGGATGATTGCTCAAAGCCATTATAAGATATCTTTTTAATGAGGTTTCTGTTGCCTGTGGCTTGGGATCATGCGATTACTCTGAAAAAAAATCAAAGTGCCTGGGGAAAATAATTTAAAGCGGACAAAAGAATATTTACTTCTGTTTTAATGAGATAAATTATAATGTCTTCTAAGTCCTGAATTTATATTCACAAATCTTAGAGTTCAACAACATTTTCTTGGATTTTAATAGTGCATTTGCTAATAAGTTAGTTAACAAGGTAAAAATTTTATTTTTATATCACTCTGGCAAATTCTGGCTTGTACAGAACAGTTTCCTAGAACTGTTTGCAGTAATTTCTAATGGTCTGTGTGTGGAGAGCAGCTGAGATGGTGCACAGTTAGACATAGTCTGCTTTAGTGGCTTGCATGAAATGAAAGGTGTCAAGAGTTCAAGGAGAGCAGATACTTATATCCCAGAACTCTCTGATTCAAGAAGCAGACCAAAAAACCACAGAGTGAGAGAGAGCCAGACCTTTGATATGCTTCCCTGATCCTCAGAAGGTTCTCCAGGTTCTCCTGTTCTGAAGTAGAGTGGTAGCAACACCCACTTCCTGAGGTCATTGTAGCACCACAGAGAACTTCCAAGTTTTACCACCAAGGTGCTTAAAAGAAGAAAAAGATAAGGAAGTCCTGTGGTATCTCTGTGGTCTTTCTGTAAGGAGGGAAACCAGGCAATGATTGCAGAACAGCAGAAGCAGAACAACAGTACATCCTGTGTGTTCAAGGTAGCAAGCTTATGGTAGCAGCAGCCACGGAAACATCTTTAATCATTTATTGGTGAGATTTTCTGTAGCATTTATGGTTTTCATCATCACAGTGGCATGTAAACATTCAAAAGCCTTGCCTTGAGGCAGGAAAATACTACTGATTCCTTGGAGTAAATGAGTGAACCATGGCATGAGATACATGGCAAACTGCTCCTGGGAGAAGGGAGGGAGTCTCTGGAACCACTTGTATTTTCACCAAGGGTCCTACCCTTTTGACAATACTTAGTGGGAAGGGCCAGAAGTGTTGTCTGTGTTAGGAAAGAGCAAAGAATTGCTTTTTTCAGCAAGAAATACACAGCTTTGCATGCAAAGAAGCGTAACAACAAAATTTAGGGAATGCTGCCCTCTATTGTAAGAGGGCAGCATGTTCCAGCTGGAGTTGTTTCAGGGGCTCCTGCTGATGTGTGAGCCCTTGGAATTTGGTGTCCTTTAGCAGTGATGTTTTTCTGCTGCTTCTCCAGGTAAGGACCTATGTGAGGAAAGCCCAGGCTGAAGGAGCCAGAGTCCTCTGTGGAGAGGGAGTGAATCCTTTGGCCCTCCCACCTGGCAACCAGAAAGGCTATTTCATGTTGCCCACAGTTATTGCTGAAGTCAAGGATGAATCTTGTTGCATGCAAGAAGAGATCTTTGGTCCTGTGACGTGTGTGGTAGCATTTGATACAGAAGAGGAGGTGATCAGAAGAGCCAACGGTGTGAAGTACGGCTTGGCAGCCACGGTGTGGTCCGGCAACGTGGGGCGCGTTCACAGGGTGGCACACAGGCTGCAGTCTGGGTTAGTGTGGACCAACTGCTGGCTTGTGAGAGACCTGAACTTGCCATTTGGTGGGATGAAAGCCTCAGGCATAGGCAGGGAGGGAGCAAAGGATTCCTACGAGTTCTTCACTGAGGTGAAAACCATCACAATAAAGCACTGACCTATGTCTACGGAAGTATTTTAGAGCGAAATAAATGACAGCAATTTGAGTCACCAAAAATGGCTCCTTAGAATACAGGCTGCTATTGTGGCCATTCCTTTCTTGAACTTTGGTCAAGTAATATCAATGACAGCTGAAAATCATCCCAAATGTTAATGTTAAAGTCCGTTTTTCATGTTGAGTGATAAGGTCGGTGTGGGCTCCACAATCAACCCATCCCAAGCCAGATGACTTGCCTGTCTTACAGATCCTAAATATTTTTGATATTTTTGATATTCCTGCCTCAAAAATCTGTCCCTTTAAGGCAAATTGGAGAAAGAGTATRTGACAGTCGCTCTGGTTTGTGAATTACCTTGAGGGACAAAGTAGCAAGCATGTGGTGAGACTGATATTGTGAAAAGGGGAATCAGCTCATTTTCACTCTAAACACTGTGGTCCACACATCCACCCATGTTGCATTTCACCGGTGTCAGACAAGGATTGATACAGTACTACACTGAAAGCCTGAGGAACTACCTTTAACCAAGTGGCTTTAAACCGTGGGGTCATGGCATTCTCTTGATATTCATGGAAACAATAAATGTTTTAATTATAACCTTCTTTATGGTAGGGAGCTGAATCATCCTAATACCTGTTCTCTGTTTTGAAATTAAAGCCTTTTGTCACTTCAAGACCTCAGTGATGGTGGTTTTTACATCCCAGCACAAAAATATTGGCTGCATCACAAACAGTGTCACTCTTCATTAAGAGAACCTAGAATTTACTCCTGAGAGAATGAACTGTTGGAAATGTTTATCACCAAAATATAAAACCACTTCCAACTCTTCCTCATTTGTTTGTAGAATTTTTTTAATCGGATATCTCATAAACTTGTTTGCTTTCAACAAAAAGAGAGACTTGGATACACCTCCACATCTCTGGATGCCGCCTGATTGCAGGGCAGCCCTAGCAGCCAGGTTGGAACTGTGGGCATTTGATGGACTTAGTACGCAGCTGGAGGCATATTAAGGAAATATGTAAAAATTGTAGGCTTATTGAATTGATGTATTCTGAAGAAGCATAAACATTTTATTTTGAAAATGCCTAGGTCTATTCATGACCATGTGGTGGCAGCAGAACACCTGCATTGGTGTTTTTAATCCCCAGTCACTCAGCTGGGAGGGGAATAAATAGCTATGTCAGTGCATGTTTCATTCTGCCAATTTCTTTTCTATTTACACATCCTGTTTGGAAGAGCACAAGAACCAAAAGCTKTGGAACAGTTCATTAGTTGAGGGATGATGGAGGCACATGGGGAGCAGACATTTTCAGCAACAGCAGATGGGATATTGCACAATTAGTAGAAATGGATGAATACCCTCCCCCATCTGGATCTGGTCTAGGATCAGGTTTAATGAGATGAATTTGCTTTCAGGGGTTGATTTTATCTTTGCATTAAATGTGACGGGAGATTTCCAGATGTATTTCATATGCTGGAGACAAAGGTCTGTGTGTCATCTACGTGATTCTAGCCCAAGATATCAGAGGTGGAGTAGTGGGTGGGGTGGGGACAGAGCTCTGCAGGGCCCCCAGGTGTGGGGTATGGAGGTGATGGCCCTCTGTCCAGCATGGCTATGAAGATTTCTCAGAGGTGAATTTCTGGGAAGTCCCATTCCATCATCCCTGTGTCCAGCACCTCAGAGAGGTAAGGGAAGTCCGCTGGTGCTATTGATGCTGCTAACTTTTGGGCAGGAGGGAGAGCTCATGTGGAGATACAAGACATTGTCCCTTTCTGCGTTTTCCATCTCTAATGGGTGGACTCCTTCCTTCTACAGTTAATGTGCAGTTCAAGTACCTTGCTCATTCTGCTATTTCTTGCCCTTTTGGATTACTATAYATTTGCACATGTGCAGATGTGAGGGTGTTACCCGGTGGGGACCTTTCCTGCCAGCAGTAATGGGTAATTGTTGCCTTTCCCGTGCCTACCTCCAGCCTCAGGTCCTAGCCCCAAAGGGAGCTGCTGATGCTTGTGGCAGTGAAGCAGGTGCCATGGGACAGGTTATCTGCTTGTACCAGGAGCTCTCTATGGGCACACAGAATTTTCCTGTATAACGAGAGCTATGAGCTTTCCCATGTTTTTTAGTCAGACTGACTTCCAGTGTAGCAACATGTATGGATAATTGCCTCATCTTACAGTCCAAAGACTTCTTCCTACAGATAATGAAGGTGTCTATTACAGCTGCTTTGTTTCTGAGTTTTCTGCTCTCACTCTAAGTGAACAGTGAAGAGGATATCCTGGAGGATGAGGCAGGCTGATCCAAGTTTTGAGGCTGATGGCTCTTGCAGAGCTCTTCAGGCTACGCGTTCTGGAATTTTCTGACATGACAGCATGACATTAAACCTCTTTTTTTTTTTTAGACTGCCCTGGCTTGAGCATGAAATCATGTAGCCATTGTGAGGATTTGTTTAATTACTGTTATATAAATCTCAAAGAGTTGCTCCATCTGTTAATTCTTACTGATGGAGTGAATACAGTTCAGTTTAACACTAGAAGATTATCTCACTGGTGTGAGATGATTACTTTACATGGAGAGGTATTAATATATTTGCCATCCTTTACAGCTCTCAATTAGCCTAGGGTTATTTCTGTTCTATTTCAGATCTTTTCTCAACCTATTTATGTCTGTATCCAGTTATTGTATAATGCCTGAAAGCAGCTTTTCTTAGGGAGACTGCATGTAGTTTGGAGAGGTGACACATCAGCTGTATGTTTATATTCAAATCAAGCCATGTCCATGTTCCCACAGTGTTTCTAACTTAGGCAAAGAAAGACATTTGTAAAACTGTCAGGGATGAAAACAGACTTGACTTTTTGGGTCAGAGAAAGTTTCTTTTATAACTTAAATGTGCAGAACAAGAATGTAAACCAGTCTAGTAAGCTAGACTAGTTTTAAAACCCAAGCTTTGAATTTCTGAACTTCAGAAAGGTATACCTTAAGATTCAACTTCATGGGTAGAGTTGTAGAATCGGCAGGAGAAAAGCGGCACGGCCAATATGGGTGATCAGCAAATCTCATTTATTGCTTGAAAGTTACATACATTTATATTGAAGTTAATGAAGTTCATACATATTGCAAAGCTGAGCTCACGATTGGCCAGGCACTTATCAGCTGACTACGCCTACTTCTACATTCTTGTGGTTTTTCTTTTGATACTAACTGCATATTTCCAGCAAAAGATTCTCTCCCCTATCCTCATGTTGCAAGGGCATCATGTCCTTTCCTGTCATTGGACACTGACTACTGACTCCTAGGCTTTGTGTCCTTCATGCTTTACCAGTGGTACGTGGCCCTTCTCAGCTATCCCAGTAGCCAAAAAGCTCTCCACATAGAGTCAGATACTTAAGACTTTCCTCGTATGAACAACAACAAATAAAGGAAAAAGGGGGAAAAAAGACAGTGGGATTGTGAGGGAACAGTGAGGAGTTTCTTTCTAGGGTTGTCTTCAGGGCTTAGGTTTAAGTTTTTGCTTAGACTTGAAGCTTGAGCTCAACACCTGTCTCAGCTCTAGAAAGGATACTGGATGAAGTGTCCAAGTACCAGTCCTCAAGCTTCTTATTAAATTAGAGGATTTTCTGTGTGGTGGGAGTGCGAAAATGAAAATGGAATAAAATTTTCTTAGTCTTAGAGTAAGACCAGGGTCTCACTTTTCACCCTAGATGGTAATTAAATATGCTATAGAAAGCTAAATATAATGAATAAAGGAAACCAACAACAGTTACAGGAAATTCTGGGACATTTTCTTCATTGAATTCTGTTCCCCTCCTTTCCAAGTATTTGTTTTTGCACTTGGAGGGTGATGTTTGTACTTAAGGGACAACAATGCACAAGGTTTTTTTCTAGAATATATCAAATCTCTGTTGGTAACAGTTGTAATTTAGGTGAAGATTGGGGTATAATGAGAAAAAGAGGGAAGCCCTGCAATATTATAACTGGTTAAACAGGATGCGTCTTAATGCAGCTGAAGGCTGGTTATGCAGCCAGAACCTATGTGTATGGTGCTGTCTCCTGAAAAGGAGCAGCTGAAATGGATTTGGAGATTATGAGGGAAAGGGCAATCAGTGTGGGAATACYAGTTCAGCCAAAGCAGCCCAACAGTGTAGAACTCAGCCTGAGCTCCGCCACATCATTGCAATTAACAGGAGAGCCAGCATGATGCTGGAGAGAATAAGCAGAACTGTGCTAAATCTGCAAATTATCTTTATCTTTGTACATAATATTACTGTCATGTTGTGCATCTATTTCTCTTCTCTTTAACAAAGAGATTTGGAGGGAGGAAAATTACTCCAAATTCTGAAAAAAAGTCCTTCTAGTGTGGGACTTGGATGATCGTGTTGCAACACCTTTTTGCTTCACAAACACCTGTTTTACCAAGACAACTGGTGGGTGTGTGTGTATGTGTGTTCATATGCAAGGAAGAAATTGCAGGGGTCAGTGATGAGTCTAGAGGGGCAGATGCACACTCCTGGGCTTCTAGGTTGAAGAGCAAGTTTTGCCTCTTAAAACACAGGAGGTGGTGGAGCACACCTGACTGGTGTGTTCTCTGGTGGGTGACGAGTTAACCACTGCACAGCCTGCTTTGTGGCATTTCTCTCTGGCACCAGATGTCCTTCATAACATCCTAGAAAATGCAGATGCTCCCAGAGAAGGGAGCACAAGGGTCCTGGATGGGCAGTTGTTTAAGGTGGAAAGAGGAGGATGGAAGTTGTGACCTGTCAGGAGGATCAGGCCAAGGTTTCTCACCTGGATGCTACCACTCTGTTTTTGTCCTGTGCTTTGGGAAGGTGTGCTGGACCTTGCAGCTTGGCAAGGAGTGCCTGATCCAAGGAGCCCACTGGGACAYGAGGAGGTGACAGACAGATGCTGGGCTGCAGTGGAGGCTGAGGCAAAAGCACTTGTGGAGCTTCCCCATAGGCATGTGGGCCCTTTGTGCAGTTACATGAAGGATGAAATAAGAACATTTCTCTGTGTGTAAGAGCTTCTGTGGGGTGCTCAGATATGATAATGATGGGGTTTGTAATATTACTCAAACCCACAAAAGGCTTCTTCCAGGGTATTGCTAATGAGAGCTATCTCCTTGTTTCAGAGAAAGGGAAGTAATTACAGACTATTTATTGTGAAATGGGGACACACATTCATTCACAGGGTGCTAAACTTGTCCAATTAACTCTGAGCTCCTGAAATAATAATGAGAAGATTATGCTACCATTTTAGTAATTGGATTTTCTCTTCCTTTGGGAGCAGTGCCAATTAAAGTAGCAGTATATCCTTGGTTACAGAGAGATTTCATGTTTTTCTTCGAGTTTGGCTGACCCAACAAAAAAGTCAGGCAAAGTCACATTTTCTGCAGCTGTAATATGGCATTTTCAAAGGTTGACTTACTAAAAAAATAGAAAAAAAAAAGAAAAGGGACATTTCCTAATGTTGCCTTAATTTTTTAAAACTGATTTGTTTACACTTACTTGGCTGCAGTGAATTGACTGTGTTTCACTGATGAAAATGTGAGTTCTTGTCCTCAGGATGAATGCCAAAATGTTTGTTGGTGGAAACAGCAGAATGTCTGTCTGGGATTCTCTTAGGGATTCTTGTGGTGAAATATCCATGTTTTCACATGAGTACTTATTAGCTGAAAGTAGGTAATTTCAGTCCTGCTGAATGGCTTTATTTCAGTCACTCTTTTCCAAGGAGATACTGGAGCCAGTTTTCCAAGCAGAGGACATTGAGTAGGTTTGATAAGATAACCTTAGAAGTTTGATTAGGAAATTACCTCCTTCCTGTGCTGGTTTGCTTCCAGAACTACACTAAGCTTTTTGAGGATGGACAGGCTACTTTTGTAATCCATAATTTTATTCCTACAGTTAATCATTTTTTTCCCAAGTTGTCAGTTTTGCCTATTCAAATGAGTGGAGAGGTTTTTTGGATGGTCAAATGTACCTCTGGCTTTTGTGGCTTTGAGTCATATGGGACAGGGGTGGAAACCAAAATTCTTCAAGATCCACATGCACCAGAGTTTGTTGATGATTCAGAAAGAAATTTGCTGTTACAGCGCTGTGAGATTCTTCTAATCAGTTGACCCCTGCAAGGAGCTTCAGGCTGCTTCCTCCGTTGGTGATATGTTTTGAAACCTTTGCTTTATGTTTAAAAAATAAGTATGTGTATGTGCATGACTGTTTAGATACGCAGTTTCCACAGTGTGGTGCTTCAGTTAGAAGGGCAAGCTGAGGTATTGATCCAAGTGCTTCCAAAGAAACTCTCATTCTGGTCTGAGACCTTACTTCCCTGTTCAGTTTCTTTCCATGAGCAGCCTGCCCTGAGCTCTCTAAAGCACAACATGCTATGTATTTGTTTTACTTAACACCATCCACTCATCTAAATAATAAAACTACCTTATTTTGAGAACAAGGGTTCAGGGGAGGTCACATTCCTCTCACTGACACAAATCAACCTTTGATAGTCAGTTGGTAGTTTGGTTCTGGTTTTGCCATCATCCTGCCTAAGACTCACTTTTCTTCCCAGGGTCTGACTGATACCTCTTTTTTCCACAGTGGAATTAGAGTATTGTTTACCAAAGCAAATTGTGCCTCTTTGYCTGAGAGATGTAACTGTTCACCACTCGGGAGGAAAGTAATTCCTCCCATTATTCTTCCTGAGTTTTGGCTAAGTTATTGCAGTTCATGCAGTTTGGATGTAAGGATGATAATGTCCTGTCTAAGGACAAAATACAGCAAGAGGTACATTTCAGTTTGATTTTTAAATATGCTCATTCTTTCCTTCCTAATTAATATTTAGAAATGTGCTGCCATGTACTCAGATTGACTTGTCGTTTGGCTACTACATATCACTTCTCACCAATGTTAGTCAGCGATATGAATTATTTAATGGCATACTGTGTGACAAACAGCATTTTTAGCTGGGCTGTTATGTATTTGGACAGACACAGGAAAGAATTATTTTTTTGAAGGAGCTGTCAGAAATCTGCTTTTTAAAACTGTGAGCCCTGAATGCTGAAGTAATGTTCCAGCCATATCGACTCCAATGTCCCATTTGAGTTACCTCTCAAAAATAGGTAGTGAAATCAGAGCTCTGACTGAGATACAGCTGGGGAACATCAGTTTCTAAGAAACCTCTCAGGCTCTAAGTAAAACTTAGATGAATAATCCTACAGTTGGACAATTTCCCTGTTGTACACGTTCTATGCAGCACTGATCTGCTTTTTATGAGGCTGGAAAAGATGGATTTTGGTTATCTGCCCTTAACACTTCCTTTGAAGGTCTTTCCACCTTCAAAGCAGTATATGAACTTTAGTTAATTAACCTTCTTTGCACATTTTACATCTGGAAATGTGAACCATTTTTCTTCTTGCTGCTGAGGCTATTTAAGGACAGACTGTACTGTAATGCCTGCAAGACATTTCTTCGAAGTGAGTTGAGGGTAGATTTTTCCCTCGTGCAGTCATGTTCTGAATGGTTTGACCAATCTCAGCAGAGAAGAAAGTTGCTTTGCATGGAAGAGGCAGAATATTCCTGGCTGAAATGTTCTTGCTTATTCCTTTCTTTGGTGCTAATATGATTTATGTTGTCTTCAGTCATCCTGGAAAACTAACTGCTGGAACTCCAGGAAAAAGGTGTCAGCTGGTGTGTACTCTGGCTGCTGGGTGTCTGGTAGGGACGAATTAGAGCAGAGATGAGGTAGAAAGAGTGAAAGATTTCAGTGTGCGTCACTGGGAGGTCAGACACTAATTCAGGAAGGCTGATTATTTCTTCTTTCACTGTAGATGAATATTGTAAATTAATTTATATACCTCTAAATAATAAGGATACTTACAGTAACAGCAGATGTAAAGAAGCAGAATAAGTGAGGACTGGACTCGGATGAAGCTCAGAAAAGAAAAAATTAAATAACTTTTATAGAGGGGTGTTGGCTCTTGCCTTTGAGATCATTCAAATCATGTAGAGAGAGAAAAAGCAACTGCTGACACTCATCTGTGCACAAGAAAATAATAAATCTATGGCAATATTCTGAACAATACAAAATTTTCTTTTGGATTTCACTGCCATGAAATAATATAAGAGCTTAACTTATTTTGGTTTTAGGAAACAGCYGTCAAGGGCTGGAGTTGTACTCCATGGAATTGTCACCAGGATGCTGTCAGATTTTGAGTGCTCTTGAAAGAGCTCTGTTCCTTGAAGCTAAGCCAGGTAATTTTTATGATTAATTCACAGCATTCTCACTTTCCACATGTGGCTACTTAGCTATCCTCTGAGTTAAATTTAAGAAATGTGAACACTCAAAGTAGTGATCGTGCATGGACTAAGCCCTGCATGATCAGAGCAGCAGGTGCATTAGGTGTGCCAAATCAGGGTTGTTTAGTTCTTAACTAAACTGGAAGTTTCCTGGGGTTTCACAAATGAAATTCATGTGAATTTTGGTTTGGTTTTATTCTATGTGGCCCTGAACAATTTATCATGCTTTGAATAGAAATGATTTGTGGTCCTGTAGTTCTCCATGCAGAACACTTGGTATCTGAAACATCAGAATGGCAATAACTCTTGTTTCTCTGTAGGGGAGACTGATACATTGTTTATGAAAAAATGTGAATATGGAAAGTGCTCTCTAGTCCTAGGGAAGATGCAGAATGCAGCATTTTGTTCTCCCAACTTCAATGGATGCTTTTTTCCCATCAGGGACAGTTTTGCTCTGGATGGGTAAGTGTGGGGGTGAGCTCAGACCAGCCCTGCAGAGCTGGGAGAACTCAGCTCATTCTCAACTTGGCTTCTGGTCATCACAATAGGAAGTTTGGCCAAGCACAGCTCCAGCTCTTAGCTTTCCACTTAGAGCAGCAATTCTCCCTGGAGTGGGATGGAGCAACAGCAAAGAGACGGTCAGACTGTGTGACCAAAGTATTGTTTAAAGGTGCCTGTATATCTCAGATCAGGGGCAGTCTTGTTTTCCCCCTTTCCCTCCAGAAAGTTAATACAGTTCATGGTCTCAGACAGCAGCCATGCAGAGTGGCACTGCACCCTTTCCTCAGGATGCATCCCGTGCAGTCCAATCTTTGTAAAGACCATATCCTGAACTGAGAGGTGAGGGTCATGTTGCCACACCTGCAAATGAGAAACCTTTACTTACAGTTCTTGTAAATGTCAAGATTAAGTGATGAGCCCTGGGCAAAGGTGAAGTGAATCTCCCCACCCTATCCATGGACCTTTTGATACGGCATTGTGCATTGTGAAGCCCTGGGTGATAAAAGGAGTGCTGCTATTTCTGTCCTTTGGCACTGCTGGCTCCTTGCTGCAGGTTCACAGTCAAACTGGCTGTGAGCTGCTTCTATGGAATAGTTATGGTGGCAGTCCCTTGGTGGCAAGGCAGAGCTTGCCATGTGGGAATGAGGAGTGGCTGGGGTTGGTAACAGTGATTTGTGACACATCCCCACCTATTTGGGAGGATGAATATGGGCAGGGTCACACAGTCTTTCCTCAACATCCTCATTACCTTGAAATGACACTTTCCAAGGGGGCATTGCTCTTGCCCTGTGTAATTTAAAATGATGGCTCTGTGCCATTTTTAGGGTGGTGCATTTTCTACTGTAAAGTGTTTGCATTGTGGTTATTTAGAGTTGTTTCCTCCACCACCCTTAATTCTGAGAAAACCATAAGTAAAAATATGTAGAAATGCTGGTAGAATTTACAGCCCAAGAGATGGACATTCACTCCTCCCCAAATGGAGGCAGACCAAGCAATGTCTTCTGCAGTAGTGCCTCAGCTCTGCCCTGCTGGGACTAAGAAAAATTCTGTGTGCCCAGAAACTACCAGCAAAGTTGCTGGCAGTCATATTAATGCCAAGGCTTGGATCAAACCCATTCACTTTGTGCTGCTCCTCAGAGAGGCACTGGGCAGCACAGGCTTCTAGCTACAGCACCAACTTGAAAAGGACTGCAGTGATAGCCCTGCTAACAAAAAGCTCTGCAGTTTATAGTTGCTCTAGTTTATAGTTGCTCTTGAACATTCAAGGCCAGGTTGAAAGGGGTTCTGAGCAACCTGATCTAATGCAGGTATTCCTGCTCATGACAGGGAGGTTGGATTAGATGACCTTTAAAGGTCCTTTCCAGTCCAAACTGCTCTATGATTCTTTGATTCTGTTATCTGGGAAAGAGAATTAAAATATTGTTGCTGCGAGCAGAAAGAGGCGTGTGTGCACACTCACCACGCTCCTCTTTGTCCTGCACAGCAGGATTGCACCAGGGTCTTGTAGTTTCCCTTCTAATTATGAATCTGTTTTAACCCTTTGTGTGGTAGCATGCCTTTTGCTCAATACAGTGGTTAACTGCTGAGGGATGTGCATAAACATGTTTACTCTGCCATAAATCCCATTATCTGGCAATTCTTCACAGTAGCTTGGGCCTCATTTCATGCTGCTTTTGCTCCTATTAGAGGTCAGAGAGAGTGACTGAGCATGTAAAGAAACTTCCCAACAATTTTACACCCTGTTGTGGACCACCCTGGGAGCACAAGCCTGCCATTGGAGCCCTCTTTTCTTGTAAGGCAGCTGGAAAGCAGTAAAAATCCCAGTTCCTCCCCTTTAAGCCCATCACATTTTTTGCTCTTCTGTCCCTGTACACCTCCAGTCACATGTCTGCAAGTTCTTGTGAAGCTGAGTAGACTGACAGAGCCAGCTTTGGATGGCCAAGGCAAGACATTGAGTGACCCCCATTGCAATTTCCCAGGCCTCTGCTCAGCCACCATACAGACTTGCCATCCTCCCTGCATTTAGCATCTGAATGTTCCAGGTTTCTCAATCCTTTCCCATGAGTGTCTAGAAGCATTATGACTTCTGCCTCATGCCAACCTCACTTGCAGCTGGCAGGGAGGGGGCATGGAAGTCCCTGATAAAGACTTTTTTTCATATATTCCCTAAAGGTAAACTGTGTCACAGCTGGAGAGATGGGTACACAAAACTCCTGTTTTCTTGCTCTCAGGACAGCATGTCAAACCTATTTAATGAAACATAAAACCAGTTTTTAATAAAAATGCCTGTAGTTGGTGGAGTAATAACCCAGAATGGCTTTTCCCTGGAGCTGTCGGTCACATTCACCTTCTCTGGCCTAGTATCTATACCCAGCACTATGGATTTTCTTTGGCATCTAAAAATTTTGAGTTATTATGTCTAGGTTGCATTGAGGTTGCGAGTTTTCACATGGCTTCTTGAATGTTTTTAAAAGGTTAAATCTTTTAAAGGGAGAAAATGGTGTCACTATGGAGGGAAAGGAAGGTCACACTTTTCCTATCACTCTGTATCTGATTGCCTGCTCTCTCCTTCCTCTGCCCTTGCCAGACTCTGAATAGGGAGCTCGGGGGTGTTTCCTGCAGGCCAGCTGTGGTATCGCTGCTGGAAACGCTCAGCTACAAGGGAAGAGCAGGGGCTGGATGAGAAGTGATGATGAGTTACTGGGGACTGATCTCAGCTCATGGGGGAAAAATGACTCCTTGGTGAACTGGGCTTGTTCCCAAAAAAAGAAATCCATCACTTAGAGAAAGGGATCGATGGAATGCATCCAGCAGCTCTGCTGGCCCCTGGACAGCAGCTTGCACTGAAGACACCGGACGAGGCGTTCCGTTGTGTCATCGTGTGGTTATTTATATCTTCCCTTGACTAGCACATTTGTTTCCTCAAAGCAGAGTGGGTGTATGATTTGATATTTTTTATTCTATATTAATTTCTAAATATAAACCAGCCCTGAAGGGTGTGTAGAGCTGTCCTGCTGATTGATTTGAATGGGATGGGAGGAGGCTGAGGAGCTACCCCTACCCACAGAGGTCTTCTCTTCTTCTCAGCATTCACAAACTTCTGAGCCAAGAAAGGAATTTTCCTTTCTACCTGGTGGCTCTTTACTGGAAGAATGGTTTGGCTTAGTCTGTAGGAATAAGGTGGTTTTATATCTCTTACCTTAAGCACAACAAAAATTTTATGAAAGTAATAATTTGTAGGGAGTGGTAGTGCTGTATGTGTTTTCATTATTTTTTTGCTTGAGCAAGACTAAATTCTGACAGTTGTAAGCTTCTGTGGAAATACAAAGGAAGAAGAAATACGTTTATAGTGATGAACTACAAATGAAATGTTCCTGAAGCAAATTTGTTGCTCTCTGTAGAAAACTTATCTGACTGATCATATATATTAGGAAAGTATTCTCAGTTCTTTCCCTCCTGCTTTTGTTATGCTTTTTTTTCACGTATTCTATGAAGTTATATTTCAATTTTGTAGTAATTTAAATTTTAGAAGTGCAAAGTGATTTTTTATCTATTTACAAATCTAATATTTATATAAATTGAAAAGAAAATGAATTAAACTGCTCTGCTGTTTCTGCAAAAGCTGAATAATGTTTAAACAAAAGGAACACCAAGTTCTCATACTGGGTCACATATACTCATTTACATATTTCAAACTGTGGAAGGTGTATGGCTGGAGGGTCTCCCTGCTTTTGAGTTTGTGAAGAACATTTTCACAAGGCTTTCCTATGCCCCTGCCACAGATGATTTCCCAGCTAGTAGTTCTCAGGCATTTCTCTCGACGAGGAGAAGATATTGGTTTCCATTTCAAAGCTTATTTGTCTTTATCACTGGGGTCAGTGTCCAGTGTTAAAGGCAGTGAAAAACTTCAAAAATATTTTAAAATCATAAGTAAGATTTTTTTAAAATTAGTTATGAAGCTCACTAACTTCTAAAAACTAAATTTTATTCTGATTATTAAAAACCCCCTTTGTTCTCATCTTTTTACAGTTTTTCTTGTCTGCTTTACCTTTGCCTCTGCAAGTTTGAAGTACAATACAGCAAAAAGACAAAGCAGTAAAAAGGTAGCAGGAAAGTTTTTCCTCTGAGGAATCTGCATACCTAAGGCTTCAAGTTCAGGTACTAGACCAGATCCAGATGTGATATACTTTGAAATAACAAATCTTTGGATATTTGCCTGAAATTGGTGTCAACCTATGCCTTTGAAAAGGTCCAACTTTCACAATCTGCCACTTCTTGTGGCAAATTCTGTTGGGGTTTTTTTCAGCTTCCACTTTCTATGCTGAGACTTTAAACTAGTGTAGTGTGTAAATGGAAAGGTGTTGGACATTTGCAGTTGTGTAAGACCAGACTCTAACATTATGAAACGGACTATAGACATCAGGCTTTATGAAACAGGGTTTAACTGAGGTAAGGCAAGCTCAGTTACTGTGTATGAAAAAGCTTAACAGTATGAAAGTATATAGAGGAAAGCAACAAGCATTTTATCAGCTGAAAACTGGAAAATCTAGGTGATATGTTTTTGACAAGTCCAAAAATAGGTAGCAAAAGCAAAAAAATTTTCCACTGGTCTCTTCCCTTTTCAGAGCCAGCTGAGTTAAGAAGAGATCGTGATTTTCAGATCCACTGTGAAGTAGCTCTTACTGACACTGTTCTTTTTACTTATTTACTTTCCTGTATTAACATGTGACCAATCTTTAACATGAAAACTGTCAGAACAAATACAGATTCCCTAGGAACCTGCTATGGAAAGTACCTAGTTTTTTTCCCAACTATAATCTCAAAGGCCTCATGTATGTTTCTTGCTATCAGAGAAGTATTTGCATTGAATTTCAGGGACGTTGTGTGTGATTTACTTTTGAAACAGAGCATCAGAGCCTGCTTAATCCCAGGACACCCCTAGGACCTCACTGTTTGTGGGGATGTTGTCTTTTGTAGCAGCTTCTATTCAGACTGCATATAAAGGCCATGAGCCTTTGTGGCAGGTGGCAACAAGACACTGAGTCCTTAACTATCCTACAGTGACCTCAAGGAAGGACATCTGGCTTTTTTACACTGGGCATGGTCACTGAAAGGATGGAGGGAATATCTGAAAGCTGCAGAAGTCCAACTGTGCTTCAACTGAGTCATGAGAGCACTGTTGGGGAACTGAGTTTTCCTCCTAAAATTCCCAATAAATAATTCAGGGCCAGCCTTGAGAGCACCTCATAAAAACAGGTAGTTTAGGAGGTCTCAGGTTTTTCAACATAGCAAATAGTTTCAGAAATTGTTATGAACTTGCCTGAGACCTTAAGGCTAAACAGCAACTTCTGTCTTGCCATTCTCTCTGCTTTGATACTTTTCATTTATTCTTTCCCACATATCTATTTTTCCATCTCACTAGTTCGGGATGTTTTTCTGTTCTTGGCAGACAAGTTGGTACTATATTTGTTCTTTGCTCCATAAAACTCTGATAAAAATTGAATACATACTGTGCACACACAAGAAGACTACAGACCTGTGATCAGGGATTGGATATCCCTTCTTACAACTGCTTTGATGGTGATTAGCATTTGCGTAATAGAGTCCATCAGGTGCTCTTTATAGAGGAAGTGAATGAAAAGCTTTCCTTACCAAGGAAAATGAAGTTTCCTTGTAGATTAAACACCTGGTCTGTAGAATCATCTTTGGGGTGTTTGTTTGTACAGGGAGTGAAGGCCTTGTTAATTCTTCAGGGCTAAGTGGCCTTCGGAGCAAGCTGGACAGTCATTGTCTTGGTGCTGCTTGTCAGAGCTAATAAAGACTCACTGCAGTCTGTTGAGCCAGCAGGAGGAACAGCAGCAGCTAGTAAAAGAATTGAATTCTGAAGGTGTGAATCTTCACATGACAATCAAAACATTCTGCCTTTCACCACAAGTGCTCTGCTACTGATTATTGCCATAGCAACTGTGCTGTATTGAGTAAGAGAAAACAAAGTCTTTAGTCATTTATTTTTAAACAGAATTCTGACTGACGTCAGAGGACAACTTGCATGCTTAAATTTAAATATAGTTTAAATACTTATTAGAGCTGAGCAGCTCCTAGAGATATTATTATGCCTGAAGAAAAAATCTTGCATTTAGCTGGGTGGAGATGCCTCTTTAATAGTCTGTTGTGGCAATAAATAATGGAAATCATAATCCGGCATTCAGAGTTAGTAACCAAAGTTAGGGCTTCCTTTTGTCAGAATTATATTTTGGAACAGTAGAAACTAAGGAGCTTTGCTGCAGCAAATCTATAGGACATAATTATCAAATAATGTGAGAAGCAAAGGTATTGCACTGCTCAAGCAAGAGCATTGCTGTAGTGTTCACTGGAAGCTGTCCTTGCTTGCTACCCTCTCAGCTACGGGGAAGTGAACACTCATGACAAATAAAGCTGTGTGAGGTCAATGGCATCAATAGCTGAAACTGAGGATGCTTTGTCCCAGATACCCTTGGCAAGTTCGTGGCCATTGCCTCACATTTCCAAATACTTCTTTCCTGGTTTGCGGGCTACTCATGTGTGGTCAAATTCTTTAAGGTGATTTGTTCATGCCTGGAACCTGGGCTTTTGATATCCACAGCTTCAGGTGTGTCTTGCTTTGTGCTTAGTCTGATAAACTCTGCTTTATCAGCTCCTGGCATATGAGTGTCTTCTTCCTGCTTAATTTACTCACACTCAGTATTTATCTTCAGAAGTGGATTAAGCATGAAAATGCACTTGTTACTCCTGATAAGAGTGTCCACACATGGGCAGTTAAATATTATCACAACTACAAGGGATGATGCTCTTCATGCAGCCAGGCAGACTGTGCATCCCTTTTACCCCAAAGAGAACTTATTTCCACCCTGCAATAGGTGATACTAGGCTGATCCTTGTCAATAAGTAAATTACCTCAAAACCAAAGTTGTACTGACTGCTCACCCTCCATGCCAAATAGAAAGGGCATTTAAATATTCCTGTGTGCAATAAAAGCTGTCTATCCATGTAAAAGGGGTAGATCAGCTTTTTGGGAGGTGCTAGTGAGGGAGATCCACTGGGAGAGGATGCAAATGCAGAAGTAGAGGTACTTCTTGGAGGGTGCTCATTGTGTGGGCAAGGTGTCAGGCCTCCTGTAGAAAAAGTGGGGAAATTATGAGCTGCTCCCATTCCCATTGAGGCTGCTGAGAGATTTATTTGCTGGGCTCAGCATGGGCAGTCACACTGGCTGACTGTATATCTTGGAAGAAAAACCACAGACCTTCCAGTGTTCCAGAATTTTCTGCATTCTGTCAAAAGTCCAGTAAAGGGAAACCAATTTTTAATGTAGTGTTTGGATTATCTGCTGTGATCTATTTTAATAACTTGGGAACGTGCGAACCACCCTACAAATCTTAATGAATCATACAGCAGATGTCTGGGGTGAGAAAACAACAATCTCTCTGTTACAAATGAGCAACTGGGGCACAGAGAAAATCAAAGATTTAGCTACGCCCTTTGGTTTACTTTTTAATTAACATTTTTCCTGTACAAAATCAGCTAGTTCAAAAAAGAAGGATGTGTGAAACCTTTAACCACAGAAGGCAGAGAAACTGGGTTACTAAATAGAGTTTAATAAAAAGAATGTATTCTTCTCCATTCTTCTGTTGGTGGGTTTAAAATATGGTGCAGGGGCATCAAATCAGCTTATCTTTCTCCTGGCTAATTTTTTACATTTTTGTTACACTACTTAGATACCGGGTCAAAGAGGTGATCATATCATTATTGCTATAAAACCCAGAATAGAACATAACAAAGAAACTAGAATAAGTACAGAAATATCTAGAAATTGCCTTTTGTTGCAGAAAAATCCACTAGCTTAATGATCTTAAAGGCCATCCTTTTGGGCTTTATAGGAGAGTAATTCCACTGCCCCTGGTTTAGTACCTCCTGATTTACACCAGGATGTGTGAAATCAAGCTGTTCTTGTATTTTGACCCTACATTAGTGGTTGGAAGGAAGCTAATTTTTTTCCCTAGGCTAGAATTTTAACGTCAGAGGTTCATGGAGAAAGGAGGGTTTGAAGAACTTCATGAACTTGTTTCAGGCTTTGCTTCTGGCCAGAGTAATTATACCTGTACTTCTATAAAATTTGTTAGTAAGGACCTCTGGTTGAAGGGAGTCTACAGCCTCTCAGGCACCCTACTCCCCTATCTCCACCTCAGCTGCTGAAGTGCTTTTTGCTAGCATGCAACCTGAATTCTCCTAATTCTCCTCCTATCCATGAAGGGCAGGAAAATTTTATAACTTCTCTTTTCAGTAGCTTTTAAAGATATTTTTAGGTGATATTACCTCATGCAACTCTTGTACACCATGCTTTCCAGATCTCTCCTTGTTCACTGCTTTCCACTGGATCTCTTCACACACATTGTGAAGGTGGCACCAAATCCTGGGTATGGTATCCAAGTGAGAGCTTTCCAGGACAGAACAGGGCACAAGGACTACTTCCTACATGCCATGTAAATTAAAAATTATATGTTAGTGGTGAATATGGATCAGCTTTGAATTATTAAATCTCTCAGGATATGCTCTTCTACTATTCTAGAAGCTTGCTCACCATTGTTTTTAATACATCATCTCAGACTCTGTATGGTCATGGTGTTGTTATGGCCCAATATGCAAACAATAGTTTTCAGGAAAGTATTTTGAGTTGAAGAAAAAAAAAATGTTGCCTTTAGGAAAAGGAAAATGCTGCACCAGTGCATAAAAACTTGTTTAATCAAAAATGTGGGAAGTTTTCTCTGTGGTTTTCCTTTAGGAATTGTTCTTTCTCACTGAAAGAATATGGAAAAAAACCCATCTGTGGGAAGCTATGAGGTGTATTTGGCACTTCTAAATCCCAGACTTGTTGTCTGGTCTTCCTCTCACTCATCTTCCACTCAGTTAGGAATAAAGAAGATAAAGCATAGATTTACTGGTGAGGGATGGCAGTCCCATATAGCACTGCTGAGGCAGTGGACACACATGGTGGTCATGTGCCAAAGTCAGGACCATGCAGCTGCATCCCACTCCCCACCTTTTTGTGCAGCCTGCAGCTGTCTCCTGGCCAAGGGCAGCTACACAGCAATACAGAGGGATGGATGTCTTCAGGCCAAATGGGAGCAGAAATGAAATATGTGGAATTTCCCGGCATGTAGCCCAGCTCTTAGCTCATGGGAATGTGTGGCTTCTGGAAGGCACCTGCACCTGAACCTCAACTCACAGGATGAGGATAAATCAGTTTTAGAGTAACTGCCAGCATCCAAAGATCACTGTATGTCATGAAGTCTTCTGTGATAAGAAATTCTGGGTTTATTTTCTTTTTAAAAATAGTTTCCTTCCTATTTTTGTGGTTTTTCACACCTATGAAATAAATATTTTGGGTTTAGCTGTAGTAAACTATGGGTAGTTGAGACAGGTAAGCTGCAGCGCTGCGAAGCGCACAGTAAGAATCCGGACAGCTGTCATTTGATGCTGCAGCCACTGATTACACCTGCCCTACCACGAGGGGTAATATACCCTGTTTGTTTTTGGGTTTTTTCCCCTTTTTTTCCTTAAAGAAAGGAGTCAGTAGATGGCACTGCGTTACCACAGGACAAGCTGCCTCCCTCTGTCTCTAAGATGGATGAAAGACATTGCCTAGCTCTGAGTTTTCAGCTGTTTGCTTTAATCTTTACCAGGAAACAAAATGAAAAAAAATACCAAACCCAAACCCTCACAAACCCACAGCCTGGGTCTGTGTCACTCAAATGTGCTTTAGCACAATTTCCCCTCCTCCATCTTCAGGGTTGCTGGCCCTGAATCTTTTCCCTGTGGGACATTCTGGTTAGAATAATGGACTATATGTGCCTTGATTTTTTACTCTGTTCTTTTAACTTGTTTGTCTCTCCCTGCTATCACAAATATAAAATAACCAGAAGGCTCAGTGAAAAAAAAAAGTGGGATCAGATCTCTAGTGTTAAACTAAGCTCTCCAAATGTGGGTGATGCTTGGGAATGCTGATCCACAACTAAGCTTCTAAGTTCTGCAAACAAATGAAAGTAAAAACTAATGAATGTGCCTGGACATGGATATAAATGGCTAATCAAGGGCCATGTACTGACACATGAGGGTAGATAGCATTGTTCACTGAGCCATAGTTTCAATAAATTATTGCTGTTATGTGCTGCGAATATCCTTAATCCAAGGCTTGACCAAAATTACCTTCAACCACCAAGCTTGCAAAATTGAGCTGTTTCATGATTGCAGAGTTGCTTGCAGTAGTTTAACATTTTTATACATCCTTGAAATTCATAAATTCACAGTTTAGCAGAAAAAGAGAATAAAATAATGAAAAAAACATTAAGATGTGTAAAATGTTTACTGAAGCCTAAATGAAACATTTTTGGTCATTTCTTATCAACTCAATGACCCTTCACATGGTAGTGTTTCTTTCTTTAAGAAACCTTGCTCAGTAGTAGCACTTGGAAGTAGTTCTTTGCAATCTCAAAAAATCAGTCTCACTGTGCTGTTCTCTTTAGTAGCTGCTGTAGCTGCAACACAATTACAGAAGGAAGAAATCTAATTGTTAGGAGGGGGACCAACCTATTCACAGAATTTGCAAGAAATTACATTGCACATAAAAATCTGATTTCTGGCTTAATGCTGCTTTAATCCATTTTTGTGTTACAAGACCATTAAGATGAAAAGTATTTGAGTTTTGAATGTGAAAGTCTTGAAAGGAATGGTGCCACCACTGTGCCCAATTTCCTCTCTTTTCTTGTGAAGAGGTTTGGTTTGGGTAGAGCTGCAGCCTGCTGATGACAAAGGATGACAGATTAGCTTTGTCAAATAATGCATGTTTGTCAGCAGTCACTGGACATAGATTTTCATAATTATTTTACTGTATTTCCCCTTTAAATTCACAAATAGATGTTTATTTCCATGAGATCTCATTGCAGTTGGAGGAGTGATAATTCCATACGCTTCATTCTCTCCATGGCAACTGTAAATGGGTCAAGCACGGGTGCAGCCTGGCACACAGCAGCTGTGGGAAGGCAGCTGCAGTAGTCTGCCCCCACAATGCCCTGCATTATCCTCACCTGGATGTTACTTCCTGGGGCTGCAGCTGGGAATTATGATGGAAGAGGGCTTTTTCAATGGTCATGAAATCTTTGCTTTGCTCAGTTGCAAAGTATAGTCATATTTAGCACATTGGGATGCAGGGAGAACTCAGGATAGTGAACACAGAGAAGAAGCAGCAAGGAGGGGTGTCCTAGTACTTTGGTGCTGGGGTACCTTGGCATTAGGCAACCCCTAATTATGCATTATGTGCTTTGTGAGGCTACTTACCTTGCATGTGGATAACCAGTTACATGGTCTGAAGGTGGCATGATTCAGTGCTGCAGCTGAAATGGACAAGAGGAAACAGGAATCAGAAATGACCCAACTTTGGAATATTGTGAGAGTAATTCTAGACTGGTTGTTGAGGGAGAGAACCCAGACGTGTTTAGCTATAGAGTTATAGTAGCGCTAGGAAGACGAGATGGAGACATCCGTTAGAGTTTTTTAATAGGAACACTGAGAATTATTCCCAAAGCCAAAATGCAACCTACATTTCTGAACATCTGTATGTGCACACTGGGATGGGTAATTCAAACCTGGTCTCTAGTCCCTGCAAGTTTTGATACCATATCTTTTAATTCTCACAGCAGTCTTGATCATGCAGTAGTTCGAGGCTGTCTGAAGGACAAGTCATCGATTTAGCCGCTTATTTTCTCCATTACAGACTGGGGTAAATATGGTGCATGGGTGGATGGAGAAGAGCTTTTGGATGGGTTTCTTGCTCAGACAATCTAGTTTGAATATGCTAAAACCACACTGCAAATCCAACTGACAGATGGTGAATTAGGACAGTCAAGGTTTCACTTCAACACTGAACCAGAAGGGCAGTATGGGCACAACCTAGTGAGCACAGCAACAGTGGGTTGTGAGGGTCAAATGCTTCTGGTGTCTAAATAGAGATGCTTTTGTTCTCAAGTCATTAAAAACTCAGCAGGGCAGTGGTTCTTTCGTCTGAAAATGTCTAAATGATCACTTAGCTCATCATGGCAGTTAATATTTTTTCTTACTAAAATACATGTCATGACACAATTGTTAGATCATTTGCCCTCAGAACGTTCTTCATACTGCTTTTCAAACCTGTTTATTCAAAACCTCTTCTGAGTCTCAAAATACACACATGAACTTATCTGAGCCATACACATTCTTTGTTTTTCAGCAACATGTAGTGGTTAGAATTATTCATTGATTTAAGGACCATTATTTCAAATGTTTACAATTCCCTTCAGGTGTGCAGTACCTGAGACACATGGAAGATGATTTTGGAGGAGAGTGGAGCAGTCACAATTGCATCTACACCAGTGCAGGTGGCATGGGTAACAAACAGGAGGAACCAGAGGCCATCCTGCAGCAGGAAAGCTGTGACATGGTTGCCATCAGGGAAGATTGGCCTGGTTGAACAGGGAGTTTTCACAGGAACTCAAGGGCAAAAAAAAAAGTGTTTGGCCTTTAAAAGAAAGCAGGCAACTCAGGAAAAGTAGTAAAGATGTTATTAGATCACAGATAGAGAAAATGAGAAAGGCTAAAGCTCAGCTAGAACACAATCTGGCCACTCTATGAAAGACAATAAAAATGTTTTTATAAATACATTAACAACAAAAGGAGGCCCAAGGAAAATTTCCATCCTTTATTGGATGCAGGGACATTGTTGCCATGGATGAGGAAAAGGCTGAAATACTTAATACCTTTTTTTGCCCCAGTCTTTAACAGAAAGATCAGTTATTCTCAGGGCAACTGGCCCCTGAGTGGGTAGGCAGAGATGGAGAGCAGAATGGATCTCCTGTGATCCAGGAGGAGATAGTCAGTGACCTGCTGGGACACTTAGACTCTCAAAAGTCTATGGGGCTGGATGAGATCCATGTGAGGATATTGAGAGAAGTGGTGGAAGGGCTTGACAAGTCACTGTCCATCATTTATCATCAGTTCTGGCTCACCAGGGGGGTCCCAGATGACTGGAATCTGGCCTGTGTGACACCCATCCACTAGAAGGGCCAGAAGGAGCATCCAGGGAACTACAGGGCTGTCAGCCTGACCTTGGTGCTGGGGAAGGTTATGGAACAGATTGAATGCTCTCAGGTAGGACATACAGGACAACCAGGGGATCAGACACAGCCAGGATGAGTTTAGGAAAGCAGGTCCTTCTTGACCAACCTGATCTTCTTTTATGACCAGGTGACCCATCTGGTGGGTGAAAGAAAGGCTGTGGATGTTGTCTGCCTGGAATTCAGTGCTGTCACCCACAGCACTCTCCTGGAGAAGCTGGCAGCCCATGGGTTGGACAGGTGCACTGTGTGCTGGGTTAAGAATTGGCTGCATGGCCAAGCCCAGAGGGTGGTGATGCATGGGGCTGCATCCAGCTGGCAGCCGATCATGAGTGTGGGTTCCCTGAGGGTCAGTATTGGGCCCAGCCTTCTTTAATATTATTGATGATGTGGATGAGGGGATTGAGTGTAGCCTCAGTAAGTTCACAGAGAAAATTATCAGGTTAGTCTAGTTGATATGATAGTTGCCAAAGGCAAGTTGCCCTTCATTCAGGTTTGGTTTCTCCCCTCCATCTTTTAGAGACAGATTCCAGAACCTATACCTTGATAAGATAAATGTGGTGAGGGTCATAGGATTATTAGAGGAAGAAATTTGTATTGATGGGCAGGAGTGAATTCAAGGATGATATTATATCAGGTCTGTGGAATATGGTTCAGCTGATAAGTTATAGGGACTTTCTGGATTTTTTTTTGCCCAGAATAGTATTATGAGCAATATTATTATATCAAAAGTTTTTTAAGCCTGGAACTTAGCTTCCTAATCCTTACCTTTGGAAATGGTATTGTTTCTAAGAAGAAGGAGTGTGGTTTCCATCTAGAAGGAGTTTGCAGTGTATGATATGTATAACTGGGGAGTGCATGAAACCACAAAACCTTCCTGTAGCTTCTCTACACTTATTTTCATTCCACATAAAAGGCTTTGAAATAGATATCAAGAAAACACAATATCTATTATCTGCTTGGGGAAATTTAACATAAAAGCATCTGTAAGAAGGAAATTACATAAAAGTGAGATGGCAGAAGTAATGGAGATTTAAATGAGACGAAATCATTATGAGATAAGAAGATTGCTTATCTGGCTGTGTATTAGAATAGAGTTCATCTATGAGATTTCTGTTGGTGAATCTAGATAATGGAATGAACATAATTTTCTTGCCTTTGTAGCTGGTAATTTCTATCGTTAGTGAGTATATTGTTCATGTGTTTCTAAACATTATGCATATCACAAATAATACAAATACAGAATTCAGTAAATATGATTGATGTAAACATTAAAAAAATCAAAATACATTTAAATCAGTTTAATGAATCACATTTTGACAAAAAAAAGAAAGCCGATTATCAGGACAACTGGGAGTCAGAAAAGCAAATCTTCAACAATATTTTGTGGAAATTATCTATTCTGAGATGAACACTTTACCAGCAAAATAGATTGGATATACTAAGATACAGTCTTAAATATGATTCTCTGGCAGTGCTGTGAACTGTACTGGAAAAGCTGACTATGGGGACACAGTCTCTGATCCTGCAGATGCTTATGGATGGGTTTAACTTTAATCACTGATTTCTGTGGAAGTCAGGGTTAAGAACCACCTGCTTAACTAGGCCAAATTACATTGGCATTTGTGGGAGAGCTTTTCTTCAGTAATATAAAATTTTTGTAGTATGCATTAGTGGTCAATGGAAAAAAAAAAAAGAAAAAAATTGATGACTGCCATTCCCTGGCATTATTTCCAGTGGACATGCATTGTGAGTTTGGGTTTTTGTTCTGCAAATGTTATCTCTGTTTTCATGGACCTGGAAGCTGCTCCACAGTACTCTCTTAGTAGTCCAGTCTCAATGGAAAAGCATCATGTCAGTAGGCAACACACCTGAGAGGGAATATGGGATAGATACCCTGCCCTCAGAGCTGTTGTGGGTCCCTGTAGTCCTGTGGGTGCACTTTGGGGCGCTGGTTCTGACACTAGTTGGACTGGGAATGGAGCCATGTTTCCAAAGCTGAGCCTTTCTCTTGATTTCTCTTCCTACAGAAAGAAAAGGGATGGGAGAATGGGCAGGGGGTTCTCTGCCATAAACCCTTTGTTCTGAAATTCACTTTCTACTCTGTTTGGGAAGCACTACTCAAGGCAGCAGCAGTTGCTAACTTTCAGGGCAATGCATGTCTCTGCTTACTTTCAAAAACAAGACTTGACTCCCAGCCATCTTTCCTTCCCAATTTTAAGCTCCTTGCTTCCTTTTACACACCCTTAAGGAGCAGTTCACTCTCTGATTTCTTCCTTCCATTCTTTTCCTGTCTGCCAAAATGAGGAATCCAATCCTATCCTATCCTTCTTCTTTCTTAATTGCTATTCTTCTTTCACCTCAGGGGTAAATATGATCTAGCCTTCCTTCCACCCTAATCCAATGATCCCTATCTCATTCTGCCAAGTTCTTGACATTTGCATCATCATTAAAGACACAGTTGTGTTGGTTGCTAATTGTTTCAGCTCCCAGTTGCTCTGTGAGAAACATGGGGGATTTATCCAGCAGCTCCTGGGGAAACATCTGTGCAGCCAGTGTCAAGAGCTGCTACTGCCACATGTCCCATATTCACCACGGAAGAGTTTTCAACACCATGTGGCATGCAGACCATGGATGGCAAACCACAGATCCTGACTTCTATTATGTGGGACTACCAGGAATACTGAAGGACTGGAGCTTTAGGTGGGACAGGTACATGCTGTGGAGTGTCTGCATATGCTGAAAAAGAATATATGCTTGGTTAGAGAGATGGAAAGGAGGGTTTGTACTTAAGTTGCAGGAATGTGAACTGGGCATCCATAGCACTGTAGTTGTGTCTCACAATTTCCAGCATCATATTAACTTAAGTATATGAAGTACAATTCTCCATTTAAAACTGTCTGGGACCACAAAAACAAAAAAACCAACAAGCCAAAAACCAGCTATTGTAGCCTTTTATAGATGCATGAATCTGTAGCTTGAAATGATCACTTTCAGCATCAAGATTTACAATACTACCCTTCAAGCTTCATAATGCAGTTTTTTCTTTTTTCCTTTCTGACATATTTGAAGAAGAACATTGTTTCTAAAGGATACCAACTAGCTGGCTCCTCATTCCAGCGGCAATTGCACCTTTAACTTACTGGTTTGAGAAAGCCAAATGCACTGGAGAAAAACACCCCCAAGAAGAAGTGTCTAGATGTTTAGTAGAGTCTCATTCACATTTGAAGAACTCCACATGCTTTGTGTTTAAGCCATGCTTAGAATGGCTGGAGTAAACAGTCAGAGGACATTTACACAATCAGTTCGTGGATTGTGAGATCCCTGTGGACTCTGTTCCATTAGCCTGCTGTTTACAGCCATTGCCTATGCCTGCATGGAAAGTTTACTGCTAATGTGCTTCTCTGGTTCAGGAGGCACGCTTGGCTTATCAGTCAAGCTTTTATAAAGAAAGCAGTGTGTGCTATGTAGGAACCTGATTGAAACCTGGGGCCCATTGTGCTGTGTGTGATGAGCTGCATTCAATGCAATAGCTTTCTGATGCAGTAGTAAAACCTGTCCAAATAGCAGGGAAACAAGATTTTTTCCCATCAATCTCTGTAAAAACTCCATCAGTATGTGCTCACAGAACTATTCATAAAAATGTTGTGTCTGTGACTTGAATGTTTGTTTACAGCCATATTTCATAGGTAAGCAGTATTATTTTTAACAGCTTTGAAAGAAAGGTATTTTGGGAAAGGCTGAATGATCAGTTTTTCAAACTGGATGATTCAGGCACCTCAGATCAAGGTACAAGGCATTGAACTAGGTGCAAGTTAGTTGAAACTCATCTGTTCTCTGTGCCATTTTTCTCTTGAAAGATGGAAGAGACATCTCTTTCTACTCTTGGCTCTCCTTTTTCATGTTCATTAGCTTCGTTTACACTGTAACATCTTGGGACAGAGATTCAGGTCCAATCCATCAATATTACCTAAAATCTCACATGACTTTCAGAGGGGCAGATCTCCTATTCATCCACTGTATCTTTTTAGACTGAACATGAAGGGAATCTAACGTAGATGACACTCAGTAACAGTCAATATCCAAGTTTGCTGTAGGTGGATAGTCAGTTGCCCTGTGTGGGCTCTCTAAGGTCATCTGTAACTTAAATGATTGCTATGCCTAGAAGCACAAAACATTTACTTCCTAGAATATATGCTACCTCTAATTTGTTTTAGACTTTACTGCTGATTAAGGATCTTAGACAATATAAATATATTTATTCAAAAGACATCTGGGTGTAGACTTAGGCGAACAACTCTAGATTACCCTGTTTGACGAGAGAGTTTGGACAAGATCACTTCCAGAGTTCCCATTCAACTTTGATCAGCCTGTGAGTCTGTGAAATACAAAAGAATTAGAGAATAGAATGCAGAAGGGGGAAAGCAAACCCGTACTATTGTGGTGGGATAGACAGAGGTGCTTGCTGCTTTCTCCTGAAGTGTTGGTTTCAGTGTAAATGAAAAAAAACCTTTGAGGTTTATGATGACTGAGCTGTTAAATGTGGAAAAGTAGCAAATAGGGATGACTGCAGCCCGTTTTGCCTTTGGGTGGAAAAGATGCAGGCAGCAATTTGAGCCTTTAATATATTGCACCTTGTGTATACTGGTCCAGAAGTCTAATCCCTTCATCTCTGCCATACACTTGTCCTTTATTTAGGCCCTTTTTGAGTCTGATACTGAAACCCAGACAACCTTATTTTACTCTAGAAATACATGTCTTACTGGGAGCTGTAAGACAAAACAGGGCTTTTTGCAAGCTTTAGTCTCTGCATTAGTCTAGTATTAAAATTGATAGTACTTAACCATCACCATATAGAACAATTTCCACTCCTTTGGATTAATCTAGCTGGTTAATTTCCTTACTTAATTTTTATGCCTTCCATATGCTTATACTTACCTCAGTCTTAGAAGTTTTTTGGCCAAGTCAACAATGCTTAATGATTTTATTCTTTCTACATAAGTCAGACTCACATAGCTGTATACTCTAGGAATCAGTTGGAGGAGGTGAAGGAAGACAATGTCATGGATTAACATTCCCAGCCCATGTGTGCTCATCTTGTTGGCAGATGGTCGAGAGAAGAAATTTTTAATATATTCCTGGATAAAAACACTCCTGGTTGGTTAAGGCAGGAATGCTTCTTGTCTCCTTTCAAAAATCCATCTGGCCCAACAGTGAGGATGGCCCAGGGCCTGGAACACCAGAATTCACAAGCAAAGTCAGGAATGCCTAGATTTATATCTCTGCTTCATTTTCAACCACCTTTTTCCTATTACTGTTGGCAGACCATTCAGAGGTGCTGTATTAAGAGGTTTGCTCCTCAGTGCTGCAAGATCTGACTCCTTCAGGGCCACTCCAAGCACTGTGTTGAAGGTGAAGGTTTCCTAGGCTGTATGCCAGGAGAAGCAGCCTCCTGTGTAGAGGCAACAATGAGCAAAATACGCTGGAAGGCACCAACATAGAGGGTCTTGTCAGAAGTGGATACTTCACAGAATTCCTATCTGTTCCCACCTTTTCCTGAAATGGTCTCATTGCTCAAATGTGGTACCAAACAATATGCATGAGTAGTTGCTGGACTACATTGAAAATATCCAAGATGACAAAGAGAAGAATTCAGTTCTTTGCACAACTGGGAGCAAAGACTCAAAGTCTTCTTTGTCTGGTGAGGCATCTTAGCCATGGATAAAGTCTCCTGCCACTTTGCTGGAAGGATATTGCTCTGCCCTTGCTTGGTCTGCTCATGGTGAGTTCATGAGGGACTGGCTTCTCTCCATCAGTTCACCTGGCAGATGGGGATAACAGTGCACTGCTGTCACTTAGGGGTGCCATAAGGATAAATAGATTAAAAGATTTTGCAGTGCTCAGAGATGTGTAATGGGGGCTGTGGAAGAAGTAAACTGGCAGCAGAACAATAAAAGGTCTCCTCCTATTTAAGAACTGCAATATTGATGCTGTCTTGAAAGAAATACCTACTTTTTCCTAACAGAAATATCAAAATAACTTTCATTTTTGGAAAATAAGCATTTCTGCCTAGCTGAAACTGCGTGGTTTTTTTCTTTTTTTAAATGGAAAAATAATGTTCAAAGGCTAGGAATTTAAAACTTTAATTTCCCTTTTTTTGGGGACACACACACACACACAAAAAGAGACGTCTGAACTGGCCAGTATTTGAAAGAAAAAAATCTGATGTTGTGTTTTTCCACACTGATATTCCCTTAGAATATGGGGAATTAATCTGAAGTGTTGATTGTTTATTTGATGCCACCTGACAAATTAGTAGGAGCCTGCTTAAGAGCTTTGGCTTGTGTATTTCAGCTTCACATCTTAACAACTTATGTGAGGAGAACTACAATCCTCAGAAGAATTCCCAAGAGGCTTGTAGTTAGTCTGTTTTATGCAGTGCTGCTTTTAACAAGCAGTTGATATTCACTGTGTCATAGTTGTATGTGTAGAAAAATGTGGTAACAGTTAAAATCCTTTCTTGACTCCAGGATGATAACTCTTATTTCCTATTATTCTCTTTCAGTTTTAAATCAACACCTGAGAACACGAATTAAACAAATAATAAAATAATAATAACAGTGCAAAGTACATAGTTGGGTAAAGTTGTCAATTTTTCCTTAAGATCAAAACCTGGACTTCTTTTTTTCCCTGTTGTAATCTAAAAACAATGAAGAATGCTGAAGCCTTCCTTGTTTTTCCCCTTGTGCCCTTGATTTGTTCTAATTCTCAGGGCATCAAACACCTGTGCTTGTCCTCTGTCACTCACTGGTATGGGTTGGATTAGAATCTGCAGGCTTTCTCTGTTTGAGAACACAGTGTTTTCTTCCCCAAATTTGTCAAGCTTATGAAAGTATTGATTTATTCTGATGTCATATGTTGAAGTAGATGAATGTTGAACATCACTTCTCTATTTTCAGATTAATGAGCAATTACACAGACATAATTAATGTGCTGTACATTTGTTCTGTTTCTTCTGTAGTGCCCAGACACAGCATGGCTTTCATTTACTGCCTTTCTGTTGCTAGGGCTCTAGGTAGTGTACTTTTCATGGTGCAAGTCAAATTCAATTCAGCTTGTTCTTTTTAGCCCTGAGGGGGTGTCTTCAAACACTTCTAATTCTCATTCTGGTTCTTTCAGCAGCATGCCTAACAAGCAGAGCTCATTTGCCTTAAGAGTGCTTAATATGGCTGTGTGGTTTTATTTTGCCCAGCATATTGCCCATCAGGTTTTAATGTTCACCTTGAGAAGAAGAAACTGTCTCTTCAGATATTTGCAACAAATATTACACTGGCATAAGATGAAATGAGAAATTTTCTCAATTTTTGTCCTTCAGTGTCTTGGGAGGTAACTTGCTCTCAAGTAGAAAGTTCCTTGCTTTATACAAATTGTGGTGGCTCTGTATTTTAGCAGCATAGGCCGTTCCTAAAACTAAAATTCAGTCCTGAAAAAGTGAAATGCAAAGTGAAATAAGTGAAGCTGATCATCTGGGTATAACTTTTTGTAGCACTATGCCAGGAAAAAAGACAGAGGAAGAAAAATTGATAGAGATCTGGTAGCTGAGGCTCTTCCTTATGATCCAAAATCGAGTCAAGAAGCCTGAAAGCTTAAAACCTTGTGGGTGAGCTAGTGCTGGTTATGGCAAAATGCTCCAGAAGCTGAGATGCTGGAATCTTTAATACCACAAGATGCCCCAAAGGAAAAGTGACAGGACAAATTCTGGACAAGCTCCTGTCTTTCAACATAATTTGCCTAAAACTTCTTGGTTTTGACTGGTTAACAGTCTGCAATAAAAATCTATTTTGTTGGCAAATTCCTCAGCAAGTGTAATAATACCCACACTGAATTACTGAAATGATAGCATATGAATGAGTAATAGTTTATTGCTCAAGTGGATCAAAGGACTAAGAACATCTAGAAAAGGCTGCATTGGACTTTGTCATTCACTGGACACATGGCCTGAAGAGTGCCAGTGCTGTTTTTAAAGACTTGCTGATTCTATTAAATGCAGGTGAACAATTTTGCTTGAATATCTTCACAGTCCTTCCTACTGCTTTTTGTTTCTTTTTATTTACACTGATTTTGCCAGACAGAATAGGTTTTGCCTATGAATTAATTTGCTTCTCTGTTTGGTCACTGTCTGACCTCATCTTCTGTGACAGCATTGTATTCCTCATTTCTGTTGTCACATACTGAGAATCTTTTATTTGTCCTCTCTGGATCACACAGGTGGAAGAACACTACAGTCCCCTTGCAGAGCCTGCTTTCTAACTGAAGTGACATTTTCTGTTCTGGCTAGTTCTGGAGCCCATGGAAATAAATCCCAGCTGGGGTACCAGTCACAGCAGTAGCTGTAGTCATTGTTACAAATCCTGTCAGTTAATGATGTGAGAGACTAAACAAGTCTCACCTGTCTGCATAAACATCCTTCACTATATGGTGAGCCAGGTGGGGAGAAATCAGACAACTGGCAGGCAGGACTAACCCTGAAAGAAATGCCCTGAAAATTAGGGCAGCAGGAGTATAAAGCTAAATGGGGGTCCTCAGGATCAGGAATGAAAGGAGAGGATATGTTTTTTCTGATAAAGTTGAAAAGAATTTATGTGCATGAAACAAGCTTGACTTTCATGCTTCTAAATATAGATATTACATATACAATATGGATATGTAGGTAGGAGAGGCTCCTGTTCAAACATTACAGGTACTGTGTAGTCTAACTGTTAAAAAGTGGGAGATTCAAAGGATTCAATACGTAGTTGATTCATTTCTAGTTTCTTCCTTCCTTGATAAGCAGGAAATAGGAACTCTCCAGCAATCTAGCTGTGTAAAAAACCTCAGAGAAGAATATACTACAGGATAAGTCAGCTTATGGCAGTTGTTTTTTTTTTCCTGTTATCTCTTCTGGGACCACATGAGATTGGCAAGAAAGCCTGAACTTAAACCCTGACTAGATCCACATCTTTCCAAGGAGCACATGGACACGGCTTTGCCTCCTCTTTCCTTTCCACCAAACAGATTTGGGGTTGGGAAACGCTCAGGGATGCTGCAGTTTAGAACAAAAGACTCTCTTATTTCAGACCTATAATGTGATTTTCAGTTGTGTAACTCTGAAAGAGGAGAGATTTTAGGGTATTTTACAAGGCAGGAGCTGTGTTACTACATCTGTAGAACAATGGGTGATTTGGAAGTCACTAGTATGAAAGAACCTAGAGTTTTTAAAACTCACCTCTTGAATCACACAACATAGGTACTCAGAAGAGGTTAAGAGCTGCCCAAATCAAATAGTCAGTGCTCAGTAGCCCTGGAGTGCACTACCTGTAAATACTTTGGGGTTTATAGGCATGCCAAGAAGGCGAAGGGGATGAAATGTACTTCTGCCTCCGGAAGGGGAATTCATGTAATAGCATTCATTCCTTTTATAGATAATACTGCTATTTAGGAAGTCCTAAAGTACATGATGTCTTTGCTGATTAAATTTCCTGTGTAAGCAAAATGTTACATAAATGCATTTTTCTTACCTCTTTGCTGGCAGAAGCTGTCTTGGTTTCTGAAGTACTGTGACCCTTGCTTTGTCTCCATTTCTTGATGAGAAAAGAGTGGAGGCAGAGCAGAGAAACTGAGAGAAAAGAAGTGATGCTGTTACACTAAATCCTTCTTTCTGTYGGTCTATCTGTGTAATTCATACATACTTCCCACATCTTTTAACTGGTCTAGGCTCCCTATGGCCTGATAGTTCCTACCTGAGGTTGTTAAATACAATCTTGATCAACTAAGTGGCTGAAGTAATTTCCCTTTTTATCCCTGGTGAGCTGAGCTGAAAAACCAAGACCACCTGTAACAGTGGGCTTGAGCTTGCTAGAGAGCTCCTTCCCTCCCTCTTATGCCGCAAATTCTCTTTTTCCACAGTCTGGGACTGCTTTCCCATAATGTAACTTTCGCTGTATTGGTGAATCACCTGTCAAGTTGTGAGACGGATTCTTGCCAAAGGGTGTCAGACAAGCATCCTCTGCATCACCTCCTGTAAGCAGTTCGACAGAAACAATTGTGGTAGGGAGCAATGTGGGCATGTCCTCTAAGGGAAAAATTAGGGGGTAGTTTTGCTGCCTCTGGACTGGCTTATCTGACTTTTGTATCACTTTGTTGGAGAGCAGACCTTTGCTCTGAGTTTTCAGCCAATTTAAAGAGTGAGTCAAGGCAAGAGGAGTCTATTTCAAAGGTTCCATATTATTAGTCATAGTAAAAATGAATTTAAGAGTAGTTGTTTTGCCTAAGTAATGATGTCCAGTATGATCAGTAGGTAGCCTCTTGCTGACCTTCTAAAGGTAGAACTTCAAGATTAGAAGAAAAAAATGTACCAAGACACTTCTGCTGTTCATGTATTTGTTTATTGTAGTTCTTCTCCAGTTTCCTTTTCTACCAACAGCCTTTGAGTGCAAAGGAGCAAACTGTGAATCAAATTAAAGGAAAGAAATAAAAGATTTTTAAAGAAAATGGTGGCAGCTCAGCTGTGGAGAGAATCAAAGTTTTGCTACGTATGGTTTTGCAATACAATTCCCTCTTAACAGATGGATGATTTTCCTGCTGTTTATAGTCAATGTCCTCAGGGCTGAAGCCTTAAAGGATCTAGTGCACTTAGACAGGAGAGCTTAAAACATCCTGTGCAGGGTTTAAAAAGTCAAGACCAAAAGCTATTAGCGCCAGGGAACTTTCAATCTGGAAATTAAGAAAGAGAAAGAAAGATATGTGAGGAGAGGAGACACTTAAAATACTATAAAATTCTCTCCGTTTTTACCAGTATCCTGTAATTATTATATTGCTTTTTGAGTCACATAACTGAGGCTAAACTGAATCTGCTGCATGGCTCAAGGAGCAGCCAAGAGTAACAAGCTCAGCACACTCTGGCCTTTTATTCTGAGTGAAGGGTAGAGATACAAACTGTGCTGCAAGACCTTAGGCTCAAGAATCAGTAAAACCTGCTCCTTTGTTTTGCCTCTTCACAAATCAGCAGCAGCCCCCTTTCAGGCGGTGCATGATGGAAGGGTCAATCACCTCGTCTTCAGTCTAAGATTTTCTCTGTAGTGCCATTTGTCTCATTTGTGACAGCCATCAGCACTTTTGCTCAGTGTATGTGGGACATTGCTGCAGACAATTTACAAACATCAGGGGAAAGAAGGGAGTTGGTGGTGGTTTTGAATTCACAAAAGTTCTTCATTTTTTGCTGTTTATAACGAGTAGCTGAAAAACAAAATGAGTGCTTTGTTTCCTGATGTGCACAAATATTTGTTCAAAATAACTTAAATTGTTTACTGAAGTTACTCCATTTGAACATTTCTTTTTCAGGCATCATGTGAAAGCTCTTATTTCTTCCATGATGGGTATTTGTCATCAACTCATGTGAATGTTTGGACAAATCAAAGGATGGATTGTTCTGTTTTGCTTGCTTGGATTGTGAAATAGGAATATCCATAACATGACAGGGCATGAAAGAGCCTGAAATGAATTAAAGCTGTACTTTAATGAATGGGCTTTTAATTTAGCGGATTCCTTGGAAACAAGTGTGGTAAATCCACTTTCGGTAAATCCAAAGGATGGTTGACACATACGTTTTGTATGGGTGGGTACTGGCAGACAAGAGCTGATGATTCATCCTTCCAGATGGACTGTTTTTCAGCAGATGAGTGTTCTAGCTATCATATTTCAATAGGGAGAACTGCTCTGGTGTAGAGCCAATAAAATGTGATTATCTCAGCTCAAAACCTGGACAGATGAAAACATTCTCAAGCTGGATACTTGAAATCATCCAACCAACAAGTATCTCCCAGTCTTCACTGTAAAGTAGGCAGGTTTCTACCTGCTAAATTTTTTGCTCAGTTGGGCTGAATGGAATTAAGTCAATGGATATTCCATGATGAGAGTGGAAGGACTGAGCAGGCATATGCAAGTGAAACATGGGATAATACTTAGTGCTTCATTCAAAGATGTGTGTTAATTCTGACGCCCCTCTTGGCATATGTTGCACCTGAGCATTTTTTAAATTTTAAACCATAACCAAAGATAACACCTACCATCCATTCTTAAGAGAAAAATAGAGAGATCTGTATCCAAATGTGTGTATGATGAAAAATGTGACTGTGCATCCGTACTAAGTATTTAAAACCATTGAATTTTGCCAAGACAGCTGTGCAAAAACATATGGGTTTTTAGAAAGCAAGACCAGTAAGGGAACACAGGAAATAAATTGGATTATTTTGCTCCCCTGGTCTTTTCAGGAAGTACAGGTTAAATGTACTATTTGTTCCTTAAGGGTTTAGTAACTCACTAACAGAACCTGAGGTACCTCTAACCATCTGATGTCTCATTATGATGCAAGCTTGCATCACTTTTTGCTTTCAGAAGTGTCTCAGAAAATGCCACCATGTCCATGTGCCAATCTGCATGGGAAGAGTTCAGGGCAACAGACATTCTTTGTGTGCTCCCATTCAGAGAGCACTTCAGAGAATACTGGAGCTGAGCCCTGTAATCACAACCCTAAATAAACACCTGGGAGTCCTGATTGCTAACAGTTCCCTCAGAAAGCCATCCAGGGCTAGTCTGGAGAAATGCTTTTGTGGGATATGTGACAAGAGCATACTCAACGATATTTGTGTCCTTTTCCGGCAGCAACTTTTTGCTGTTGAAGGTGCTAGCATGATTTTTAGTCCTTGGTGATCCTTTTGTGTTAGATTTTGTATTAATCTGCTGTTAGGCTTCTAGTTCCAGCTACAGACACTGACTCATCACTGTAGAAATGCCTCCTACTGCTCAGTGAGGCAATGTACTGTGAACAAACTTACCGTCATCAATCAAAACTATTTCACAAACTTGTTCCTGGCTTTTGTTGACCCTATGTTTTCAGAGCTAAGAATGCAAAATGCAAACTCTGTGGCTCAGGACTGAAAGTTTTTATAGGATAAGAGACACTGTTTCTCTGCACTCAGGTAAGAGAATATGATTGCAACCAGGTCTCTGGTGTGACAACTTTGTGAGGTAAAACTGTAAAAGTGTAAAACCATTGCCCACATGTGTAAGCGTAAGCTCCATCTCTGCAGATGTTGTAGCCTCATTTAAGAGCTGGCTGACTGCTTCCAGTAAATATGCACGAGAAAATGTGAACACTGCAGTAAACAACTTTGCTAAGATTTTTCACCCTAACTTATTGGCAGAGCTCTTGCTGTCCATAACAACAGCAATACCTAATGCTACTGTAGGTTTGCCATGCATTGAAAGACACCAGCCAGTGCATCACATACAGTAGACTGCTAGTGGCTCAGTGACACAATCAGTGCGCAGTAAACAAATGCTTGGAACTGGTAACTCTACCATGAACACATTCCCATCTCCCCAGCTATGTTATGTCACATCATGATGATATTTAAGGGTGGGGGATACAAAACTCAGCAAGGAGTTAACATGGAAATTAGATGCCAGGGTAGATATGATAAGGCACTTTATCCCATTTAGCAAGACTGCCCATTCTAGTCTGACCATGATGTACACTGGCACCAAACTGGAGGTCATTGACCTGACCTTGTTTGCATCTGACATTGCTGCTTTTGAAAGCAAATGAGTTCTGGTGCTACGAGCTCGTAGGGCTGCCAGTTTCTCAGCAGATTAACATTGGCTGACCTTCTTTTTCAGACTAGCTTGTGCAAGCACTCCCCTAAGGATTCCCATAGATCATGTAAGTGGAATGAAATGGAGGTAGCAAATATTGAAATCTAGCACTGATCCCTCTGGTTGAGCAGGATGTGATGAGAACTTGCACGTGCACTAGGCAGGCAAGCGCCCGCTCCTTCTCAGTCTAGGAGAGAGGAAGGCTTATGTAGAAGGGCTGTGTGGCACAGGGCATTGGGGAGCACACAACTGACTCCCTATGGCTTTAAATGCTAGATGCCTGGATATTGCCAAACAGTCCCTCCCCCTAAGCAACGGCCTGTAGTGCTGCTATGAACCATGCAAAAACAATTTGCTCTGTAACCACATGTGGGAGTTCCACTTTCCTTCCTGCCATGTGTCTGTGACTGCTGCGGCCAGTGGCAGGAAGGGAAGGTGAAAACTTGTCTCTTTTCTACAGCCACTGTCAGCCCATTTCATTCTGAGCTGAGCAGTCCTGGAAGCCTGAACTGCAGTGATCTTGAAATATAAGATTTCTGCTTAGAAACAAAGCCAACTGGGCTTTGGTTTTTCTAAGACCTTGATCTGCTTTACACCTGATGTAATAGGAATTACTTTACATAAGCATCACTGATTGTAATTGGAAGGCTAACAATCATGTTGAAAATGCCCTCTTGTAATCTGTGAAAATCGAGGATGCTTTACTAGGGGTCACAATGGACTGACTCCTTAGGTTAAATTGCTAGGTGATCCTATTTGAACCCCAAACTTCCTGAAGTGCTCGAATTCTTCTTAGGCTATGCATATTTTCCTGAACTGTTTGGGAAGTGCTACATGTGTCTGTTCTCATGTGCTTTTTCTTCCTCTCTTCTTTACTTTTTTCCCCTTCCCCACCTTCTTCCTTCCTTCCTGTCAAAACAATGACAGCTTCTGTTTTGCAAAATGGGCAGAATTTTAGCAAAATTTAATATGGTAAACATTTTTGGCTGTCTAAATCTGTGCTTTCCTTTGCTGCCTGGTTCAGGGGTAAAAATTACCTTCACCTTTTTTCTCCCCGCTACCTCTTGCCCATAAACTATTAATGCAAGACAATATATTCCTAACAGTTAAAAAACCTCTTTATTTCTCAGATGTACAAGCAGTGTCCTTTCCTCACCCTCCATCCTCTCCTGTACCAAAACAAAGCAGAGGCCAGCGGGACTGGAGTGTGTGAATTCCACTGGCTCCCTCCTCAGCCATTCACCCCCATCCCTCCCACCAGGAGGTGAACACCATCCACACATCACTTGAGACAAGAACAATATAAAACAATCTGCTTTCAAATTTTCTAAATATTTCCCAGATTCCATTGCAGGCTGTTGTCTCCACACAATAAATTTGTGCCAAGAACTGCCCAATAGCATTCTCCTCTGCCTTCCCAAATCACTCAGAGAACAAACAAACCTTTCCCTGAGTCATTGATTTTTGCAAGACAGCATTTTATTTATTAAAAATGAAGGGATAATGGCTAGAATGCACATTTTCTAGCTCACAGCTCTTCAGTGAAAGCCATAAGTATGATCTTTGACAGCACAGAGACGCTTTCACTTCTCTGTACTTCCACCTGTTATCAGGATTTTTCCCTGCCCACAGCAGTCAGGGTACAGCCATGGAGGGGAGGAAACAACTGTCTGCCAGTTTTCTAGCCTCTCCAAGCCCATGAGGCCCTGTTGTTCCATCTATAGCTGTTTTTTATGGCCTGAATGAAAAGCTTTTGAGGTAACAAACAGTGTGCGCAGGATAATATTATTATGTGTACTGCAGTAAGCCATACTGAATGGCTCAGCGTAGTTGTGAATGTGTTAAACTAGTAACTGGAACAATTTAACAGGCACTAGAATTAATTAGGAGGATTTTTTTCTTTACTTAGAATTTAAGAAATTAAGTTATATAGCACCTAATCATTAAGTTGGACCATAGAAATTTTCAGAACACATCATTAGAAGTACTTAAAATTATTTTAGTAGGGGCTAATATCTGTCTGTGAGGTCCTAAACTCATGAGGTTGTAGACTTGTGATAGAACGAAAAGTGTGCCTTGCTCTATATGAGTGCATTTTTACTGGGACATGACTCCATTTTGAGCAGGCCTATTCCTTCATTGCCTTCATTTATTTCCCCACTGTTCTAGTAGCGTAGTACATTTGTATTTCTATTTTATCATTTGGCTCCACTCACCATGGCTTTCTACTTTTTTAAAACGCCATTGGAGGAAAAGTCCAACCATTTGGCGTTTGTCTTTCAGCCCTCCCACTCTTCACTGAGCTGTTTCAAATGAGAAAGCACGATCCAGTGACTAAAGCAAGGAAAGAAACTTAAAAGAGAGTGGTTCTGTTTCTCAATAGGACATCAGTAGCTGTCACATAAAACAAGCAAACAACTTTTCCAGTTCCTTGAGCCATGATGTAAAAGAATACATCTGCACTGTGATGTGGCTCAGTCTGCAGGGGCACATCATCAGGCAAATAGAGTGTTTCCTTTCATTCTATTCAAAAGCTTGTGTACCTGATAGATTGTCTTTTGATCTTTCTCATCTTTTGTCCCTATCTGTATTAACTGGTTTAAAACATAAAGAGGTCAGTATCCTTTCTGAGGTGTGGAGAGCTTATATTTTCCACAAGTGTGAAGCCATCTTGCCACTGCCTGGTGCCTGAAACCTGAAAACCTGTGTCAATATGTCCTAAATTTGGCACCCAGATTACAAGTCATCCAAGTTAAATGGCATCTGATAATTCTGACAGTTGGTGCAATTGCCTAACAGAAATAGACTACCACAAACCTTAATCTTTCATCCTTATAAAAATGAGTCAGGGTGCCTGTATAGCTGATGTATTGACATGAAACATCATCCCTATTGCTGTGGAATAGCTGTTTAGCAAAATTGTCTATTACAAAATTAAACCACTGAGCTTTGCGCATTTGTTTGTTGGCTGGCTATTTGCTTGGTCCAGCTAGAAGCAGAACAGTATTTCTGCGTGCTTTGGATACAGCTTGGGGGAAAGGCTGATGGAGCCTGAATCTGCATCTGCACTGACAAGATCTGGTTTGAGCTGGAGATATTTCTTCACCCAGAAGTTCTCCGTCTCTGTTCATGGCATGTGTTTCACTCCAAAAAGGCCTGTTTCTGATGTTCATCAACAAGAAAATTTCACTGTGACTATCTGCAAAGGTGTGAGAARAGTGATAGGAAATGCTGTCATTTTACCTCAGGGAACTGAAGACCACCAAGCAGGCAAGTGAGACAAGACGTGGCAGGAGAAGCAGAACATGCTTTTGATAACTCCTGGGTGTGTGATCAAGGACTGAATCTCTTCACTGTCTCTGCACAACTTGAAATCTATCCCAGTCTCTGGAGATGCCAAGCATCAAGTATACTGGAGATATGTTGCAGACCGGAGTCTGCTTGTTTAGGCAGCCTGCATGGATCGGAGGCAGGACCAGGACTCACCACAGGTCTCCTAGAAGGCATGGCAGTCATTTCCAGACATAATTTGCTTTCTTGGGCTCAGGGGATTCTGCCATCTCTTAAGTATTTGAACTCAGTCTGTGAGTTGTAGGCGCATGACTTGGGAAGATTGGGGTCAAACAAACCCTGAAATGTGGGCAAAAAGCCCACATGCTCCTCAGTCATGAGGTGCAAAAACATTATGTCTGTATTTGAATCTGTTCCCATTTCCACTTACCAGTGTGTGATGGCCTTTCAGCAGCATTCCTTTCAGATTTCTCCCTCACTCTGAGCTAAAACAGGGTTGTTGGCTCTCTGGGCCATGAAGGCAATTACTTTTGAGGCAGTATACTGCTAAACCTGCTCAATAGCTCTCAAGAGGAGGGTGAAGACTGTTTTTACAGCTGAATATGGTGCATGGGTTGAAATGTAGGCCTTTCATCTTAGAGGTTCCCTACCACATGTTTTTGTTATGAAGAGCAAGGTCAAGTCTTCTAAGTTCAGTGCTACATAGCTAACAGTTTGCATAGGGCTTTAGAAAAACAAAGGAATCTACATTATTATAAAAACAAAACCTGTACTTTTATATAATGAGCTAAAGTAAATGTATTGCAGTTTAACAGCTGATTTGGAAAGTCCTTTTCACGGTCTCTCTGGTCTCAAAGCCCAAACCCCAGGAGTATGAAGAGTTTTTGAATAAACTAAACAGCTCTAACCGTGGTGGGCAATTTCATGCAGATGATGAACTGACTGCTTAGAATAGTTCCTGTGTTGCAGGAATATTTGCTTCTCTGTTTTCTATTTCCTTGAAGCAAACTGCCTTTGTGGAGCTGGGACAGTCCTGTCAGGGAGTGATCAATATGCTGCCACATACCATCTGCAGTTCTGGAATTTGTTTCTCCCACCCACATCACGGTGGTTTCACAATGTGCTTTCTTGTACTGCAGCAGGGACAGCCTCCTCAGGACGTGTTTTTCTTAGTCACATGGATTTGTCAGCCTTTTTTCCTAATCAAATGAGCTTTTCATTGTGTAGTCAGTGTTGGATAAGCACAAGGGCTTGCAGATGACTCTTCAAGGAGACTTTCAGTGTGTTTAATTTACTGCTTATGATTTATTCCCTTGAAGCATATCTTACTTCCCCGCTTAGACTGAGCAGTAGCTCCCTGGCACCTGTCCTAGGTGAAAATGACAGTGTGATCCTTTATCAGCAGTGAGCAGTATTTCATGTGAATATTTGTGCTGCAAAACCATGCTGTCAAAGGAGCTGTGCAGGGGTGGATAGACTGGGAAAATCTGTGGGACAGCATGAGGAATTAGCGTGTGGGCAGTATGGCCCACTTATTTGTTGTAGAGACCTGACAGGATCTGGTCCTGTCAGACAGAGCCTGAGCTTACATGGACTAGTAGAGCTCTGCTACATTCAGTGGCACTACAGCAGTTTATGAATCATTACTTGTTTTTCTTTTCTAGTATCCTGCTCCCTGGTGACCACCCTGACTCGCCAATCCTTTTCCTGAGGGCGCATTTCCTTGCTGTTAAATGTCAAATTATTAAGTTTAAAAATCCTGCCAGTTAGGCTTTGGTTTGCACTGCTGTTGGTAGTTAATGAGCAATGGTATGTGGCTGCAACAACCTCAGGGGCTTCATCTCCTCATCATGTTAATGGTTGGTTATATCACAGAAACCCACTGAATGGAGAATATTCTGTTTTGAAAAATTGCTCTCTCCTCAGTAACAGAGGATCTGTCTGAGAAGAGAGACATTTTGTAAGGCTGGTTGAATTCTTCAAAAGTTCTTGAATTTTGGGAGGACTATAACACAGCACATTTATTTTCTTGGTGTCATGTGGGGACAGTACTCATGTCCTGGGGACTGCCAGACCTGTGGCATCGCTGTGGACAGCTTCAGGCTGTGAGCAACCATCTTGCTGCTGGTATTGTGACCCACTGCTGGTGAGCCTGACCTCTCCAGAGTGGGAGCATGAAGTGCAGCACAGTCTGATGGACTTGCTGGGCTGCCTGAGGAAGCTCGTTCAAAGCTGGAGGCATTCACTGCTACGCTCTGCTCTGTATCCTGGGCATGTGCTAAAGCCAGAAGAATCCTCAGAAGAGGGAACCCAAGGTAACAAGAAGACAATACTGCTCAGATATGCTGGTTTTAACCAGTTTCAGTTGGTTTTTCCCAGTTCTCCACTAAAATTCTCTTTGGGAGAGGGGAAAGCAACACTCCAAACTTTTTTTAGTTCTCATTCTGGTTTTGTGATTAAAAATAAAAATGTAAGTATGTATGTGGCCCTCTTGAATCACATTTTCTTCTTAGTGCTATTGAATTGGGCTCTTCCAAACACAACAAAGTGTTTTCAGAAATATCTTTTTCTACTAATGTTTCCCATCAGACTGCTGCAGGCATTCAAAGAGTGACTGTGTAAGTAAAGGAGAAAAATGACAATGCCAAACAATTGGCAATGCTGAATTGCTGGAGGTTAAAAAGAGAAGGGTTTTGACAGCTAATTGAAATCTAAATGGTATCTTTCTGGTATGCTACTTCCCCATTTATTCTCTCTTCACTAGCATTTAACAAGCCTTTATTGATTACTCTGGCAGATTTGTACTGCAAATGGAATCTGAAGGTTACTTTTTTGGCCAATAATCACTGGCTATATATATTTCATATCTATCTATCTTACATGTTTCACAAATCAGTGCCTGGGAAAATCATGTCCTGATATAATTATCTGTAAAGGTGAAATAATATTGGTTGTTTTTTAAATAATAAATTTCAACACCAGAGTAAATTCTTCACTGAGATATACAGAAAGTCTCTGTTATTGCTTCATGACCAGCATGCCCGATTTTGGAGATGAGCTCAGCTTCACAACTATTGTAAGTTCCCTCTGAGCCTGCAGTCAGGTTGGCCATCTCTGCCCCTCTAACATGGGAGTATTTCAAGTCTCATCTGTGGAAAGTCTCTTTCAGATTCAGCTGGCAGCTGCAGATCTCTTCTGGCCTAGACTTAGATTACCATCTCCAGGCAGCCAACCATAAGGTCCCATGTGTCCTCTTGCATCCCTGTCCAAGTCCCACATGGGGCTGTTTCCCTCTGGGGCTTGGACCACCTGTGCATTGAAAAGCTCATTTCCCAACTGTGCACATGCCTCTAAGACTTTTGCTTATTAGATAAGGTTGTTAGTCAAAAGGGGAGGATTTAAGAACTTGATAAAATTTGACAATGTGTGTATCCTCCACACAGTTCATTTCTTATCAACCACAGTTCCTTTCTTATCAACCAAACAATTCCTATAACTAACTGTTAATTTGCAATTTTTGGCGTATTTCCCTCTTTCTTTTTCCTTTCTTATGCTGTTGCCAGATCTTCCTGCGTCAGTCTGAACTTTGGCATCAAAGGCCATTTCCATACTCCAGGATACTCTTAATTTTATAACCATATGAAACATCCATACCATAAAGAGTGTCAGGCTCACATTCTGGTCCTTAGTCTCCAAACTGAATTTGCGACCCAGCTCCACAGGCCACGTAAGACCACATCTGTGTCGCTCCCTCTCTGACACCCATGCTGTCACCTGTGGGGCTGGAAGGCTATGGCTGCATTTCCTTCATCACAAGGTTGTATTGCTACTTCTCTCAATATTACCAAAATTTTGAACACCAGTGCTGGTAACTTTAACTGGAATGCCCGCATTCCAGTGGGCTTGTTTTTCCATTGCACTCCAGTCTTGTTAGTCATAAACTCCTGGCCTAGTTTGCCATAATTCTGCCTGAAACTGATGTCAGCTATAGTGAAATGAATTACCTCAATTTTTGCTTTAGTAAAAAATAAAACACTGACATGCGTCTGAAATTTTCAGAAACATGAAAATTTCTCAACAGCTAACACGTCATCTATCATTTTTGGCACTCCTTGGTATGAGTTGCCTTGATCTACTCATCCATTTCTCTCCAATTAAAATTCTATAATATTCTTCCTACTTGGTTGCAAATTAACTGGAAGTATTTAATCATTATCAGTCAGGTTCTTCTTGATTATCCTCAAATTAGCAATTTGAAAACAGAAGTGTGAACACTATTGACTGGGACTTTCTCTGGTTGCCTTTGATTTGGGCTTATGAAGCAAGGGTAAGTTGTAGCGTGGGAGATGACCTATTCATCCATATATTGTACCCAGGAAATAGTTACTCTCTGGATGCAGTACTCATTATACCCATATTACTATGATAAGGTCAATTGCCATCTGTATTCAGGTTAGAAAGTTGTCATCTAAGGTTTTAGAGAAAAAGATTTGTGTTTCACTAATGGCTGCACAACATTGAATAACACACTCTGGATTTTCAGATTAATTTTATTATAGACTGACACATAAGGAGTGACTTCTTGTTTTGGCTTGTCTTAGCACACAGGACCCTGCCTGAACCCTGTACATCAGGATGTTGTTAAACACTCATGGTTTGAGACTCACCTGAGATGGATCTCTGTGTGTGTGTTTTAGAGCGCTAAGAACAATGAGTAATGGTAAAAGTAAGGATTATGGTACCACATGAGGTGATGTTTCTCAGCTGATATTTAGCTCTTCACTTTGCCCCTCATCTCCCAATGTATTTTTCCCAGACTCTGAGCTCCCTTATACACATTCCCTCAGCTTTTTTCTACTCCATCAGTCTCATACGGTGCTGGGCATTGTAGAGTGGGATGATGGAGCTCACCTCTGCTGGGAGCACTTGCTGCCCCAGTCCATGTGAGTGGTCTAAACTCTTAGGACATACTCTTACTGCCCAGCAGCCCAGGGCTGCAGGTAGGCTACAGTGGGCAACCTGGACACTTAACACCGGGCATCAAACAACATCTGCAAGTGGGAAATGTAAAACATGTTGGTGTTCATTCCTCAGCTATAAATAATAAAAAATTCCTTCAAAAACTGAGTATATCCTCTCTGTTATTGTTCTTTATTTCCGCTGTAAATAACTTGCAACAATAAAAATGAAGGGATGCCAAATCTGTGTGGCTCTTCAAAGCAAATTCTTTACTTGAAATGAAGTTCAGTTGAAAAACCTGACCCTTCTCAACAGTTTTGTAGGCCAGATGGGTTACTGCTGTCCTCCAGCATGGAGCCATCCTTAGGGTGCAATGCTCCTTTTCTCTCACGAATCTGAAAGAAAGGGATGAGGAACTTTGTATCCCTCCTGTCTTGCAGAAACTTTCCCAGCTATCTCTGGGTGGAGTCCCTCGAGGCCACATACATAATGATCCATTCAGTGTTGCTGGCTAATATCCTCCTCTCCAGAGCATTCCGTCATTGCTGACTTTCCTTACAGTTCTGTCCTCAGGTTTCCTCAAACTTTTCTTCCTTTCTCACTAACAAGCGTTCATTATTTCTCCCTTAAGCTTCCCAGTATCCCACAGTGGATTTTTGCAACTTTTAATTTCCCGGGAGGGATATGAAAGGTCTACAAGTAAAACGCTTTGCTTGCTCTTATCTGGGAGATTACAGAGAGGAATCAGATAAAAGCAGGGACTGAATACTCAATGCTTTGCCATTGTCAGCAGCAATGCACTTTTGGTAGAAAATGCCATTATCCTTATGCAGGAGGGTTTTAAAAACTTTTAAAAGGCATAAAAAATTGAGGAATCAAATTCTTCAGGCATTACTCTCTGCTGCCCTGAAGTTCCTTTTCATTGCACTGGAGGCAGAGGAAGGAAATAGAGTGGCTGGATCCCTCCACTCCCATAAAATATTCAACAAAGAGAGACTGTCCTTACTGCATACCTGTTTCCTCCTCATTGTGAGAGCTGGAGGGGGATGTGGAGGACACGATTCCCCATCAGCAGCATAATGAAGTGAACAGGCTGGGTTGGTCTGCTGCTGTTCCAATGCTGGGCAGCAGGAAGCTGGGATTCACACTGATGTCTCAGTTCCTCTGGTCTTTTTGAAATTGATAATTGTGAACATTATCCACACTAATTATTTTTGAGAAGTTGCAACGAGCATCCTTGTAAGAATGTTGAACTGTGTTCACAATTAAGGGCTGCCTAGACAAGAAAGATGGCTTTTTCTTTTTCAACAACACTGATTGAACTCTGACAAACCACTTTTTTCCTTGTTTCTCTAGATGTTCCCTTATCCTATGACATGAATAAATTACACAGTGGGAAGTAAATGAGAAGATTTCATACTGATAACCATGTCTGTGCTTTAGTTTTCCTTGTTTTGCTTCACCATATTCCCTGCTCTAAATGAATATGTGCAGTTACACAGCTCTATTCTCTCCCAGTATAAAATGGCCTGTTTTCCTAGATGAAATTTTCTTGTCTCATAACGCTCATCTTCATTCTTTCTTCTGGAAAGGCCTTGAGAAATGTAGAATTATGCTTAGAAATCTAGAGATGGTAGAAGAAACAATGTTAAATGTCTGTCTCAAGTCCCTACACTTGTACCTGGAGGTAGTAAAGTTAGAACTTCTTAACCTCAGAATTTTACTGCCAGCCCTTTTACACACTTTCACACTTTCCTCTGCTTAATGTTACTGATTTCAGGTTGCCCTTCATAATAACCATTATGCCAGGGGCTGAACTGGGTGACTGTGGAAACCAGCTCTGTGCTCCGGCTGGTAATAAGAATGTGCTGGTTGCAGGTCAGGTTGCTTAAATTGCCGTGAGGATGCTGCACATCCTCCTCACGGGCACGAGGAGGCCAGGCTGTGCTCAGCAATGGGCTGACTCTGTGCCTGGTGTGCCCTTGCTGCCACCAGACAGACACAGCTGAGCTGTGATCTTTGTTTCCTGTTGGTGAGGGAAGGAGAAGCCAGACCACTTTGGGTGACCCAGAGGAAGAAGGGTATTGCCATTTGGGGGATGGGTATATTGGTATGAGGTGTAATCTGAAGCCTTGTGGCATTTTTCATTTTATTTCTGCTTGTATTAGAGGGGAAGGCAAGACTCATTGAACCTCTGCATGTAGCATGCATRCAAAGGACTCTGATTCCCCTGGTCCTGTTTCCAGCCTGACAATGAGCCTCTCTGCTGCTGTCGCAAGGTCCTGTTACCCCCCTTTGTGCTGCTGTGAAGAGCACAACATGGTGTCTTCAGCAGGGAAGTGTTACTAATGACTGCAAAGGCATGCCAAGGCTTCACTCACTCAGATTTGCAAATGGCTTTGCTCATTTCTCAAGGAAAAAATAATGGCATAAAGCTAAATACTGTTAATAGTCAAAACTGGCACCCACCTTTATAACCCACCTTTAATAAACAAAGGTTTTAGTTTAATTATCCTATACTGCATGTTAGAGGCATATATGGCTTACTGATAGTTAAATCAGGCTACCCTCCAAAAAATCATCTGTGACCAAATTTAATTGCATAAAAATTTAAAATTTGCAAAATCAGCTTTTGAGATTGAGAGACAAAACTGTCAGTCATGTCTCTGAGGACTGCCTTTTTTTCCCTGTAACTGTTGCTTGAAGGATTTCATAAGCTTCTTTTCTTACTCAGCTTGATTGATGAACCTAATGATCATTTTGATTTTTTGTCTTATTCTTGATTATTTATAAACTCCCAGATGTTTCCAGGAAAACAAGTTTCCTTGAAACAATGTCTCTCAGTAACAATATTTTATCATACAAAACTGTAGAAAGCTTGTGGGTTTGAAGCAGAACAGATTTTTTTTCAGTCATCTTACAGCCTAACATTACACATAAAAAATGAATCTACAAAATTTCAATTGTTCCTGTGGGACTAGAATTTTAACTAAAGGAAAAACATTTCTATAATACCTGCTCAACTGTAACACGGTTTAGTGACCTGCTTATTATCAAGTTAACTATCCTCATATTTCCTTATCTCTTTCAAGGACAATCTTGTATCAAAGTCAGCCCTGCACTGGAAGCTGGCAGTTTTTCACTCTTGGGAGGGGGAACCAGGCTCTAAAAACCACTGCCTGCTGGCTGCCAGCCAGAGGCACAGCATCCCACATGGCATCACCCACAGAAATGCATATCCACACACACACATACACGCACATATATACAAATACACGCATATAAGTATATCTCATAGGATTCCTTTTATAAGGCTCCTTCTCTGAGGCTGTGCCTTTAATGGAAATTCAGCTCCTCTCAGTTTGGTTGCAGGTGTTCCAATCCGTGTTACCAGAGCAGAGTGATGCTGTGGGTGACATTGCTTTCCCCACCCCTCCAGCACGCCTCTGATGTGATACACTTGTCAGCAAGGAAGGCGTAATGCTCTGGAAGATCCCTGCAATCACAAGCCTGATATGTAGAGGCCTCCCACAGAGAAACTAAAATACCTCTGTTACCTCATTGCTGGGGATTGCACTTGCAGTAATAACTTCAAAATGAAATCAGAAACAGCCCAGTGAGCGGATTTCTCCTGACAGGGCGTGCTTGGGAAGCGGCAGTCGTAGAGAAAAGCTGCAGTGTTACACTTTAGTCTGCACCTTTGTTTTACAAGCTTGCTAAGAGAGCTGTTCTATGACACAGTTTTAAAGACTTTCTGCTGTCTGCATTACCACAAATTTGCTGCTTACATCAGTAGGTATATGAAAATCCCACCATTTGTCATAGCTGGCATTCACTATACAATGATGTAGTAGAACCATAAGAAAACCAGCATCTGGACTTCTCTTCTCCTCTCATGAGACATATGCCCATTTTCTAAGGATCTCTGCCATAGTGTTGGTGGATCATGCATCCTCAAAGGCTAAAGATTGATCACCTCTAGTGCAAAGGCTGAGCACTGAGAGCTGCAGAGTTTTTCTGATGTCAGATGACTTTATGAGAAGCTGCAGAGATGGCAGCACTCAGGAGAAGACTCCAGCATTTCACAATTATATTTGCAATACAGGTGTATTTTGACAGCTGAAGAAGCCCTAGATGTGCTCTGGCTCCCTTCTGCCATGCAGAGGAACTCTGAGGTGTAAGGGAGGGGAGTCACAACCATGTCTCCTTTTAACACTGAGCTAGGACACAACTGGGGAGAGCACAGGGTTCCATCCTGGGAAGTGCTCATTCATCCCACATGTCTTATATAGATTGGCCCAAAAAACTTTCATCCAAGCTATATAATTTGCTTCCATGCTCAGGATAAATGATACCTGGAGTACATTCTGATATAGCTTATATTAGGGTGTGTGCAAACATGCTGCCATTCATTCATTGCTCTGGCTGACAGACCTAGGTGTAAGCAAAACAGAGGAGCCTCCATTGTAACTTAGACAAAGCCAGCAGCAGCCAAGACTCATCTGTGTGCAGTTTAATGCTGTGGCAGAAGACTGTGTGGTAGATGTGGTTTTAGGAAGGTTATCTGCAATCTTATGAGCACTGCTAGCAGTTGGGAACCAAAATTCAATTCTGCCCCCAGAGTCTGGGAAGTTCTCAAAGTTTTCAACATCTGATTCACATTTTGGCTAACCATCTATTTTTTGATATATCTCTTCTCGCTTGAAATGATGTGGATCAAGTATTTTTCTCTCATTATAGGGAGTACTCTCTCATCAAAACTAACTCTTTCATAATTTCTTGATACCTCTGGGGGCTGCCAGTGTGGTGGGAGTAGCAATAGTCAGGATGGTTATGATGTTCTTCAGAGAATGTGCCTTTCTTAGGCAGGGAGTGTTGTATGGGTGGTAATACACCTTCTGCTATTGCATTTGGAGGAGTCATGTCACTCTCATACTCCCATGAACATATAGGGAGGCTCAGCAAGATCATCAGAGGACAGCTGCTGTGAAAATTACCAGCGTGTGGAATTAGAATCAATTGGACTTTGAACCCTGCTTCACACTGCCTTGTGTCTGGCAGATTGTGTAAGTACATGAAAGGTTTTTTGTTCATCTGTAACTGTGGTCATTAACCAAGGGGTGGGCAGTTATGGTAAGCAACATAATATTCTTAAATTCCAGACATGATTGCATAGGACACCAGAGAAACAGTGGATCATCCAGGGTTTGTCTAATAGAAAAGAGACCACTGAAAAATCAAGTAGCAGTGAAACACAAAAAGAAATCTTTATGCAAAACCAGCTGTTACGTTTCATGCAAACCTAGGCAGCAGTGGCCCTCTTACCCATGTTTCCCATAGCAGCTCTTGGTTTCACATATTCCACTGTCTGCACACAGTGGAATTCCCTGAAGCATATGTGTCTGCTTTCCATCATTAAAAACTTTGTTTTTAAAAGAAGAGAGCAGAAGCTGTTCTGATTTTTCCTTTGAATTAACATGATTACATTAAAACTGCTATGTAATAGCCCAGATATCAAGTTAGAAGTGGCTGCCTCTGCAAAGTGCTTTTATAAAGTGCCTATGCCTGTGCAACTCTCTGCTAGGAAGGCAGATTTCCAAGGAGAACTGTAACACAGGAGGATCAGAGCAAAAAACAGTGATGTAAATGTTTCTTAATTGAATTCAGTTTCTCAAGGCACTGCAATCATTTGTTATTTACGAAAGGATGAAATTCACTTGTATGTTATTTGCATATACATTGGGCCATCCTTTCTTCTGGATAGGAGAATATATATATATATAACCTCTCTCCTTTATTAAAGGGTGACATCTGCTACAATGTCACCTAGACCTAGGAAGCAGGCTGGAAGCTGGCATCAGGGAATGACAGTGCTGGCAGCAGCTGCTGAGCGTGAGGGTGAGACATGAAGCTGGCTCAGAATGAAGAGGTTGTGACATGTGAGGGGGGAGGTGGTCACAGGGCTCCAGCAAGGGAACATCTGGAGCTGGCTTAATGGAACATCACAATTGCTCAGCACAATTTAAATGAGCCATTAAAGGCAGCACTGAAATAAAAGGTAAAAGTGCTCTGTGGAAAAATGAAGCTTTCATGCCACTGCTCTGGTTGGTCTCCAACAATGCTGCCTGGTTCGTTGGAGTAGTTTGTCAGCCAGGGTTGTGCTGCCTGTCAGCCCTGTGAGGTGCCTGGGGTGGCTGCTGGGGAATGGGCAGGTGAGGCAACACTGAGCTCTCTAATCTGCTGTTCAAGAGGTGAGATTAGTGACCGCAGTGTAGGCACAGCATTGCTTTAATTGTCAAAGATAGGAGATGTTCACAAATGCTCTGAAAATCCTGTGATTAACTCTGGTATAGAAAATTTTTACCATTTACTATACTTCAGTGAAAATCTTGCCTTCTTAGTTTAAACTTCCCTGCACCGAATTGCCAGAGTGGCATTTGCTATTGGTAATATATGGATCAGCAGGAGACATCAGAAAAATTTTAGGGCAAGCGAATGTTATGCCAGCTGAAGTAATTTCACGTTTTTTTTGAGAGAGAGGGTTGCATCTTAACAGGATGAATAATATCATGAATCTTTTGGCTTGTTACCAATCGGAACAGTGAAATTGCATAATCTATCACTATTTTGGAAGGTGAATGACAGCACCAGATGTACACCATTAGTGRCTCAGATCTTAGGAAAGTGATTTAGCTGAGCAATTAAAAACCTGGTGTTAAGAGATGCTCAAAAGACAATAGCACAGTTCTTCACAACAGAGGCTCAAAGAATAGTAATAGCTCTTGACAGATGAGCTCTGCTCCATGAGCCTCTTGAAAATCTCTGTAACAAATGGTAGGCCCCATAGCAAAACTTTTAGGAAATACAAGACTATGTTAGACAGATAATATTATCCAAGACTTTGGTTCATTTACAAGTACTGGAGCACTACAAATAATACCCAGAGGTAGATTCATTCCTTTTCTCATGAAGTATGTAGCTCAGGAAGTTCAACAATATGAAACTAAAGCATTCTATTGATAGATGTGACTGAATAGAACTTGTAGTTGCTGTGAACTTGCTTCTTCTTCAATGCAGTAAAGCACTGGTTATTGATCAGTTATCACTACCATATACTTGCCCCTTAAAACTACACTCTACCTACATCCCCAAACTATGAATATCAACTTTGTACTGTCAGAAGAGAATTAAGAGATCAGACAACACAGAAATTCTGTCCTATGTCACTGCATAGGGCCAGCAGCTGAACAAGTTTGAGCCCAGCTTCAGAAGGGCTGTCTACAACCTCCTGTGTGTAAGAAGTACATCCTCTAAGCCAGTGGCATTGGCCACCAAGACAAGAAGATGCACTTAAAGAGCTGATACTTTAGGTGAGACAGGTAATGCTGTCAACTTCAAAGTGTAGGTGCAGTTAAGTCAGAAACCTTCCCATTGAAGACAGAATTCAGATACATCTGAAATTAAAATTGGTAATTAAATCTCTGGAAATTAAAGTTTCTGGCAACTTCTCAGCTTTGCATCTCTAAGAAAAGGAAGCCAGCCTTGGTATTAGGGAGCTGACTATTTTAGAGGACTTTCAGCTGAATAAAACCTTTCTAGACTGGGCTAGTCTGTGTAGCCAGGAGCAGAACTGGGTATACAGAACTGTATCCCCAGAGCAGAATTGAGGCTGAGCACAGATAAAGGATTGATGTAAGTCCTCAGATGAATGAAAGCATGCAGAACTTTCTGAATTAAAACCAAAAAAAAAAAAAAAAAGAAGGAAAAAATTGGGTCAATAAAAAAAAAGTTATCTAGGCTAGGAGAAGGGATAAGCACAGGGAATTAGACAGGCTGGGGAAGCTCCCCATGTGTGACCTAATCATGTATGACAAACTCTGCAGCTGTTATTATTGGAAATGAGCTATCAGTATAACAAATGCCATGAGCAAGGCGAGGAAGAGAGGTTTCTGAAAAATTTTTTAAACATCTTGCACAGATTTTTTTGTTAGCTGTACTTTTTGATTTGTCCATTTACAGTTTCTAATTTCTCCCCTCCTTTGCATTTAGAATTTCATCAGGAGTCTGAAGACTCCTGCAGTCTGTCACCATAATGTTAAGCAGGTGTTGAGAGGTGGTGGCATGCAAAGTTTGCAACACAAGGGTGAACAGAGATAAAACCTTAGTAAATTGCTCTAAAATGCAGTTAGAGAAAGATCTGTGAGGAACAGCATTATGTGAAAAAGTAGAGCATATATAAAACAATCTCCAATATCCATAAAAGAAGCTTTTACTTCTCTACTGCTTACTTATCAGATGTTCTCTTGCTTGAAAATATATTTACAGTGCCATTTAATACATTTAACTGGTGTTCCTATGGCCTATAATTCTTTCTCCTACGAGAAAGTGATTGCACAGGTTTCATAATAGTAGATTAATGTTTTAATTAACACTCTAGGGGTTACTTTTGTCATACTAGGTTTTTAGTTGTCTTCTTTATTTGGGGCAGCGGGGGAGAAAGGAGGTGTGAGGTGGGTGTAATCTAATGAGTAATATAATGAGTGTCTAATATAAAATATGTAATCATTTTTTGCTGTACTGCCCTATGGTCTGTAATGGTGCTAATGTGCTGTGACCACTGACTGCCATGATTGATTAAGTGTTGCTGTCCACAAGTAGTATTTATCACTAAATTCAAAATAATAGTGGGTATATAAGAAAAAAACATGGCAAAATCACAAAAGATTAGAAATATGTCACCCATTGAGAACATCACTGCCTTCTGGAAGTTATGCCTTTGGCAGATATTATACACACTTACAAGGTCTTGTCACCAGACGATCAGAACATACCCTGCCTGGTTTATCTTAGGAGCAAATATTATTTTCTCAGCAGGAGTTATTGTTTGTTAGAATGTCCTTGCTATAATACCTGCCTGTCATAACTCAGCAGGTATAAGGTAATGCCTCTGAAAACATAATGTAAATTCCTTAACCACTTCCGAAAAGCATTCAAAGGAATGTCTTTATGTCTTTACATTAACCTCATATTTGCCAGATACTTTTTGGCAGACAAGTTAATCAGATTTCCTAATGCAAACTGTACATACAAATTCTAAATAACCATAGAGACTGATATAGAAGACTGTTGCCTTATGTACTTAAGGTGGGAATTAGCTGGAGCTTAGCCAAAAAGACAAGCAATCCTGCCCTTCAACTCAACCTTGAATTTGATCGTCTTCCTTTGGAAGAGCACAGCTTCCTAGCTGAGTGAGTATCTGGGCCCAGGCATGGGGGTTCAGGTGACCCCCCCTTTTTGATCTGGGAAGCCAGGCACTTTGTGTTCACCTCAATATTGCCATGACTCACACCTGAGGCAAGGAAATGCCAACATTCCAAAAGGCCCGGCTGGAAAACGAGGCCATGAACAGAGAAGGAGGTTTGGGTATGGCAACCTAAGTTATGCAGGATAACTTGGAAGTGCATGGCCACCATGTGTGCCTTGAGCACTCTGACAGATGGGATCAGCAGCCCCACACTTGCCCTCCCTGGAGACCCCCACACCCTTCCTGTCCAAAGCCTGCTCCATGCATGATGCTCTGCTCACAGAGGAGGGAGTGGGGCTCAAGCTCCCCTCTGAGGCTGCATGTGGTGCAAGGTGAAATAGAAACCATTTCACATCACCCAGAAGCTGAATCACCCTCTTAGCTGTCTGTAAAGACCTGGGTGAGATGGTGAGTGTGTAGTTGAAAGCCAAAGTCAGTAGGTCAGACAGCACAGGGAGACTTTTAGTCAGCAACAACCTGAATAATGTGGGCACAGGGCTTAAATTTTGTTTCTTATCACTCACAATAGGAAACTGCAGAGAAGATTTCACATTAGAGGGTTCAGCAGAGGAAGATTGTTACTGATGCTATGGCCCAGCTGAAGTTTGAAGGAGAGGCCATGTAAAAGATTAGCAGAACAACTCAAGAACAACACTGGGGATGGCTGAGTTTTGAAAGCTCTTGTTGCAATTGGAGTTAGCTGGAAATCTTCTGGCAAAGCACTTTAACCAAAACATGTCTTCTCTCTGAAACTGCAGTGTGTTTTTAAAAAGGCTGTGGATTCAACAGCTTTCCACAGGGCAAAGCTCTGAGTCCTCTTGGGTTCTTCCTGGAGATGTGGCAGGGGGAGGGAGTCCTGTCCCTGCTCTGTGCAGTGGGACTTGCTCTGAGGCAAGGAGCCAAGAAGAGTTTTCATGAGGCAGGCATTTTCCCTTCCACCTCTCACACCTTTTTGTCCTGTGTCACAGGTCTTTCTGGTCTAGCAGTGGGCACCATGGCAGCTTTCATGTTGGCCTGGTGGTGGCATCTCTGAGCTGTGAGCTGCCTCTACAGTGCTGGCACACTTGCCAGTCCAACTGGGAAGGTGCAGCTATGCTCACACTCCTACACTCTGTCCTTTGGGAGTTTGCCTCAATGCAGGGACATGGTTCCTTTTGTAGAGGAAGCAAAGCAGTACTTTAAGGAAGGATTTTGAATCAATGAACATTTTATATGCTTACTTGAAGATGTAAGTTTACCAAGAGGCTTTCCAATCCTGCTCACAGCTGCCCTAATTTGTATTGGTCACTTTTATTTTTCAGAAAATAAGGTATGTGCTTCCTTTTATGTCATGCACATATTTAGCAAGAGTAAAGGTGGAAAGGGATGTCCTTGTGTCTAATGGGGCTCAGCCTTCYGCCTTGATGCTTTAGAAACAGTCCTCAACAAGTCTAATGCTTACTCTTAGGTAATGAAAGACCTTTCAAGGACACTGTCATGACCTTCAGCTGGGTAAGATTTTACTGACACCAAAACTCCTTGCTGGAGCATACCCTCAAGCCCTTACACAGAAAACCAATCCCCCACCTTGAGTGTATGCTAAGGAAAAGTTGTGTTCAAAGTCAGCAGGAACTTTTCCATTGCTCTCTGGGACCTCTGGGCAGGGCCCAAGGGTGGGCCTTTCTTCTTGCTCTACAGCCCCAAGAATGCGAACAACAGCTTTTGAAGCATGAGATGTGTGCACCCACAGAAACACCCTGTATGTTATGAGGAAGGCAGAGCTGTGTTCCAGTGTCAGGCTACAAGTTACAGAAATGTTCACAGTTTTCCTGTGCACTCCTGAAAGAGCTCTACCCCTGCTGCCTCATTTCTCAGACTCTCTGTGTTCTGAACATATCCAGTGGTACTAATTAAATGCTTACAGATTATTAATTAATGAAGCAGCCCGTGGGGATTTGTGCTGCAAAGCTCCCTCAGCACTAAGATGGCTGTTCCAGACTCCCTGTCTCCTCCGAGGTTTTTGTTCAAAAAGACCCCTTCATGTGTATGCTGAGACAGAATTCATTACATAGTTCAAAATAGCAGTGATAAATAAATGAAAATATTTTAAGAAGTGGATAACAGTAGGATTGACATTTGCAGGAGGAAGGAAAAGCCAGGGGGAAGTCTGGTGTTGGGGGAGAGCCGCCTCACGTGTCACGGGTGAGCGTTCCACAGGCTGCAGCCAAGGGCTCCTGCCTCACGTGTGTGAGCACAGGAGCAGCCAGCTTCCTTCCATGTGACTGGGCAGGAATGTTGAGCACAGCTCTCAGTGCCTGCAAAGTAAATTCCTACAGCTGTTGTATAGTCGAGTGGATTTCTTTTATGAAGTGCTTGTAAGATGTCATTTAACAGGGTTGGTATTGAAAAACAACTCGTGTTCTTTCTCTTCTTTTACGTCAGCAGGGGTTTTGGAGTAGGTAAGTTTTTGCAGGGTACAGCTTGTGGGTTTTCTAAAGGTCGTTTCCTAACCAGGTCTTGAGTGCCTTTATCTCTTGAGAGGTCCAGAGAAAAGTCCAGGCTGCTTTGGAAATTTGACATTTCCAAATTTTCATCAAAGGAGTGTAGGAAGAAAGCTGAAATCCTCTAGACAGAAAGTATCCAAAGTGTACACATTTGTCTGACTGTTCCTTGTCACCAGCTGCCTTTATTTCAACTGCAGTTCTCTGAGAAATACTGGAGACAGCAAGAGGAAGTAGCTGGTTCCACTGTACATTCTAGGCATGTAAAGGTTTGAATTTCTTTCCAAGGTCAAGTCTTCAGAAGCAAATTTTCTAGCAATTTAATCTTTATAGAAAAGAAAAAAAAAGCAGCATACCTGAAGAAATGTCAAAGGAATTTCGAATTGCATTCAGAGATATATTTAGAAATGCCAAAGGGATTTCAAATTGCATTTAGAGATACATAAAGATACTGTAATGATCAGAAGTTTCCTTTACCATTGTACATAGTTGTGGGATTTAATGTTGCACTTGGCAGTGCAAAGCTCTTACAACAGAATAATTCCTTTATGAACTCTTACAGTGAAAATTATGCAGAGGGATCAGTGGAGGAGGTCCCATAGCCAGACATCAGGCAGTGGTGCATGACAGCCCACTTGGGGTGGATGGGTGGGGAGACAGACTCACAGCATGGGGTGGGTGAGCTCTCCATTTCACTGGGACAGAGGAGCAGGTCAGGTCTCCTACCCCCAGCTCAGGGTTTCTTCAAATCAAGGCAAAGCCTTTGCTTTCCTAAAGAAGATGGAATGGGGCTGAGCTGGAGGTGTAGAAGGTGGATTTTAGACAGGAGGTGAGAGAGGACATCCCTGAAGAACAGGAGATAACGTGTGTTGCTGCAGGACAATGGAATGGAAGAGAGGGAACATAGGTCCTGACCCTCTTTACACGTCAGCAGAAGAAAAGCCTGATTTTCTTGGGCCTTGGGATAAGAAAACTAGAATACAATTCCTTGTCCTGACATAATAGTGAGTGGCCTGATTAGGCCTATGGATAGTCCAGAAGCTCACCCATGCCATTGTTCTTACATTTTGCATCATTAGCAAATATCACAATCGTGCCTGACACGTTTCTTTTCCATGTCCTTTACATCCTTCTGCCTTTGGAGACTTTCAAGGCAACAAACAAATAAACAAACAAATTAACAAATTTCCTGCTATGCTAGTGCATAGTGTCGTCACTTCTGGCTGCTAGAAACAGGGCTGAAGCCACTGCCCTGCTTTGCACGTGTTACTAAACACCAGCTAAAAGAGATTAGTCATTATTATCTCGAGGCTAGTGTTTAATTAGTGAGCTAGCAGCAAAACCTTCCTGCCTGCTCATTCCAGCAGCTCTGAGAGCTGGCCTAGAGACTTATTCCGAGCACACTTTGCTGTGTAAGAGCTATTGGCATGCAGACAGTGTGCACACCAACTGGGAAAAATGAAGTGGTGTCAAGAATGCTTTGGCTACATTAACTCTGAGTATGTCCTTGCTGCTCTGAGATTTGGGGTTGAAACATAATATTGTTTGAAAGTGCTTTGTAGCTTTGAATATCATATTCCAGTAAGAAGAAAGGTTTATATCATGCTGAAAACCCATGGTTGTGCTTTGAAAGAAGGTTGTAAAAAATGTAWTTTGTCTGTTTAGTTTGAAGATGGAATTCAAGGAAATTTGAATTTTATTCTTGAATCCTGAAGATCATCACAAAGATCTTTATAAATGCACTGACTGGTTTATTAGCAAATCCAGTCAGCTGGCTGCCAAATATCAAGATTTTGGTCATGTTTTCGTATTGATTCACCTGGTGAAGATCACAGACGCAGAAAAGAGCAGAGTCCATTCCAGCTGCTGAATTTATGCAACCCTGACATGGACTGAGCTCTTCACATCTGCATTTTAGAGAAATGTTATTTCAGGATACCAAGCTGCTTTGTCTTGTGTGTGGTCTTTGTTGTAGGACTGTCCCATCATCACATCAACAAATTTGGCACTATTTTATTTGACACAGAGCTAGGTGCCTTGCTTCAGAGATGGAGCTGAAATCTTCTGAATAGCACTCCCTCCAGAGAAAATATTCTTAGATTGGAAGTGTGGTCATTCATTGTTGGATGAACAGCATGAAACCTTTGTGCAGTAAGAGGAGAAATATTTCATTGAAAGGCCTTTCATATACCTGCTGCTCCTCAGTTGTTTGCATTTGTACATATTTGTTTTTTCCACATTCAAATTAGAAAAGAGGTTTTTGGACAGAAAATTCTTCTGCTTTAGGAAGGTTCTGTTTATACTCTTGCAAATGACAAAGCTGTCTTCAATAAATATGGCTTATAGGTAGCATTGCATGCTCTGATTCTAAAATCCAGGACATAGCCAGTCCAATTAAATACTCATCTTTTGATGACTAAGATGATTATTCCAGCTTCTAGTTCTTAAGAAACCTCAAGAAAACTCCTTGCCTTGATCTCTCAGTTGTGTCTTCATTCCTCCTGAGTAAGGAAGAGTGTGAATCTGACTGGAAAGACATTTTCGACTTGTTTTGTCAATTCCATTAAGAGTATTATCTCCCTAGAGGGTATCTTTCCTCAAATTAACAGATTTATGAATCTCCTAAGGGATAACTTGAGACTGTATCATAGTCCAGTGGATTTTGATTTTCACTGAGAAAATTTGCTCCTCTAAATTTCATACTTCATTTGCTTTTTAACAAAATATAGAAAATTCAAATGGTTTTCATCCTTTTGCAAAAGGCCTGCCTCTGCCCTTCCCCTTTTCCCCACCCCCCCCTCAGCTTCCTGCATGGAGTGTAAAGAATATTTTTTAAAAAACCAAATGGATTAGGATTTCAAAATCTGGATTAAATGGGAAAGAGATGTTCTGTAATGTCTGGTGTAAAGCAAACAAAACACCTGCTGGTATCAAGAATGAGACTAATGAGCAGGACAGGTTCTCATCTGGTCTAAAACAGAACTATGCTAGTGAGCTAGACTGAGATCAGTAGGGCTGTATTTTTTGCACTAAATAATCCAGCCTACTTCATCTCAGTGCATTTAAAGAAGGCTGAGGAGTGATCATGAAACCTCCAAGCCCAGGAGTCTCTGAATGATTCAACTTTCTGCCATCCACATCCTCTGGCCAGCTCGTCAACCCTCTCTTATTTTAATTTCTGCTTCCTTTTATGAGCATGTTAATCCTGCTGTTATTGCTGCCTTTTTGTCCCTGCTGCTTTTCCATTCTTTGGGGAAGTTCTTGAGGACACAGAACTTTCATTAACTTTTCTTCATACAATGAACTCCTGCAGAAGCCATTGTTTATCAATTTTTTTGTATTTATTTACCTAATATGATTTTGATCACAAGGAATTTATTTAGAATTTGATGAGACTTCCGCAGCTAATTACTATCACATGTTATAATTCATTCTCAAGTGAATGAGCCTTTCAAATAAAGCAATGCAGAAATAACCATTGGGACCCTGCTGGGACTACTTTATTTGGCTAATCTGGAATTCAAAGAGAATTTCAGCTTTGGAATTTTCCAGAGAATTGGAAAATACTTTCCAGCTAATTAAAACTGTACAAAAGACACTGACCCTTCTTGCATGAGGCTGTTAAGATGAGAGGCTCTGCAGGATGACTGTTCCAGAAACAGGAAACAAGGAGTGGTAAAGCATTGAGGTTTTGTTGCCCTGTGCACTGCTGCCAGTTTTCAGTCTGGAAAAACCTCCCAGAAAATTTTAAGACTGATAATTGTGATCAACTGGACAGAACTGATTACTGTGGTTATTATTACTATTATTAATGAGGCATTTTACAGATATTTAGGAAATTATGATCTTAGAAACCTGCTGGCAAACACACCGGATTCAAAGAAAGGAGAGTATCAAACCCTTGCTGCTCCTGCTCTGTGCTCTGCTGACCCTAGTCTCACCCTCAAGAACATCTGTTCTCTCTAACTCATTTGGTCAATCAGCATTTCTCAGGAGAAGAGCTATGGTTTATAGACATCTTCAGAGAAGTGCATGTTCAAGACTGAATGATAGCGTGCCCATCAGGAAAGGCTGCTGGCAGCAATTATGGACAAAGAATAAAAAACACAGGACAAAAGTACTGGGAAATGCATAGTCTGTTGGGATACATGACTGGAAAAAAGGGGGCATAACAGATGAAAGCAGGGGACGTGGGGAGGACCATGAAGGTGAGCAGAAAGAAATATGCAATGAAGAAAGTCAGATGAAGGATCTAGAGGCATCAAGGGAAGAAAATTGTCAAGGACTCCTACATCTACAGGATATTAGTATCAGTATGTGAAACATGTTGAAGGTTTGAATCTGAAGATCCCAGTTGAATAGGAGTTTGCAAACAGATTACAGAACAAAAAAACTCCAGAATTTTGGTATATTGCTGCTTATCATGGGACCCTTGTGCACTATCAGTATGTAGGGAGTCGGGTTTTATTTTTAGAGATTTATGAAAAACAGTTGAGTCTCTATTGGCATCTGAGAAACCTAGATGTAACTTGATTTTTAAATTGTTATGACAGTACTGTTGGAAGCTTTGAGAAATTTTTGGTAACTATGTGGAAATGAGTACACCAAAAAATGAACAGGAAATGCGCAACAAGAGCAGAGATTTAAATGGTCTTGTATTTTCCTGTTATGCTGTTGTAGTTACAGCTGCTTGGTTCTTTCAGCTGAAAAGAAGGAAAACAATGGCAAACTGTCAGTTTCTTTTTAACTGCTGGATGAAAGTACAGGGCATATGTTTCCTAAAAGACATACATGTTGACCTTGATGCCTCCTAACCATATCTGGGCAAATAACCAAGGTTGACCCCTCACTGACTGGCAGCTCCTTCCATACACAGCAAAGGGAGATTGATTCCTCCAGAGTCTGATTCAGATCTTTCTTCAGGGATGTGCTAGATAAAAGCTATTAGTATTCTCTAATTATAATGCTAAGAGTAAGTTGAATGAGGATTTGGTAAGCTAATGAACTGTTGCTGTTTATGACGACATTAATTTCTGCTTTCCTGAAGAAGAGTTTGTGAAAGTTTGCAGCTCAGGAAAAACTCACTGAAGGTTTAAGCTTCCCTAAAAGCTGTCCACGTTTACTTCTAATCCAGAGGAATAAACAGGTAAAGTTTCTTCTACTTGCAGCCATTATAACTTTACCTCTGATAACTGTGCAGGTCACATCCCACAGTGGGAGACCACCACAAAAACTACTTCATGGAGCAACATATCTGACACAGGCAACTTAATGCCAGAAAGGTTAGAGACTCTTCATCCTTGGAGATTTTGAAAATGTAGCTTGAGGAGGCCTGAAGTGGACTCACTCTTGCTGTGAGTAAGAGATTGGACTAGATGACTCCTAGAGATTCCCTCCAACCCAAATTTTTCTACACTTTTAGTAAAAATTTATTTGCCGAATAGCGCCAGTAACTTCCATGCCTCTTTCTGATTTTGGAACAAACCTGCAGGGAAATAGCTAAAGCTTTTAATTAAAATTGATTTAATGTTATTTAGTCTAAATTCCCTGGGATAAAATTGTGCTGATTAAAAAAAAAAATCATCTGTGATTAAAACCAAAGCAAAACGGAAAAAATTAATCAACCTTTTCTGGTTTGATTCAACACAGAATGCTTAGTTTAAAACTGAATGCATTTTTCTTACTTTCATTTGAAGGATATTAAAATAAATATTGCAATTTTAAAAATATTTTTAAAAATTGTTCTTATTCAAAACAAATCCTGCTTGTTTTTTAGAGCATCAGTCTTGCAGAACATTTCCTGTAAATGCTTCTCTAGAGATAAGATTTCTTGAACTGTTCCCATTCCCAAACCCAGAAACCTGATGTGGGCTGTGAATGAGGCAGCAGATAAATTAGTCATCAGAGTTTGTCCCCACTAGATTTCTGGAACCTTTCTGTAACAGAAACAAACTGGTGTTTTTTCTTGGGAAATAAATCAGATGAGTGCTGGGAGGGATAAAATACATCACTGGCCAAGTGATGTATTTTTTATTGGTTGTATCATCTGCCTGAAAAAAGAGAGGACTGAAGATCCTTCCCCCTCTTTATCATATGTGTGTTCTAAAGCACCTTTTGGCAGCAGCTCTCAGGGCACCCATGCTACACCATACAGAAACTACACCAGGTGAACTGGCAGATGTGATGTGAGCACAGGTCCTGTTCCAAGGAGGGTGACACTGGTATGGCTCTCTTTGCCTTCTTCACATCCTCAGTGATTCACTCACGTAGGAATGCTCAGTGTTCAAGACAGAGTCTTCAGTGGTGTCCCTGCTGTGTAATTCCTGGTAATGCAGACACCAGTGCAGACACTTTAGTAGGGTCACTGAGTTCCACTGTTACCCAGCACTGTCAAAGCCACCTTTAAACCATGCTCCAAGAACCACATGTGCACTCTTAAATGCCTTCAGAGATAGTGAATCCTTGTCTGGGCAGCCTGTTGCAATGCTTGACAACTCTTCTGGTGAAGAATTTTTTCTTGATATCCAATATAAACCTCTCCTGGAACAACTTGAGGCTGTTTACTCTTCTCCTTTCCTGTGTTACTTGGGAAAAGAGACCAATCCTCAGCACCTACCTCCTTTCATGCAGTTGTAGAGTGTGATAAGGTCTCCCCTTGAGCCTCCTTTTCTTCCTTGCATTACTGTGGTTATTCTTCCTGTGCCATAGAAACTGCTGAGCTAGGCTTATTTGAGTAAATCTCAGATGATTCTTCTTTCTTTGACCTTCAAATAGTCATTACAAAAGTTTGAAAGCATAGAAATACTGAATTTATTCATATGTCAATAGGGACTCTGTTCAGGAGTGTAGGTAACATTTCTAAACACTTGGCACATGTAGTATTTCTGGTAGTTGAGTCACAAGGAGAAGTGTCTTTTGGTAATAATAGTTGATATTACTAGTCACTGAAGTAGCTGCAGGAAAGTAGCTGCTGCCATAGAAATGGATTGCCAAAGCAATTATAAGTTTCAAGTTGCAAGTTTTGTGTTGAGTCATTTATACTTGCTTGTACAACACTGTCAACCTATTGCCTTGGCAGCCTGTCTGTGAGGGAAGCCGTGTGACTGCGGCTGGATTCCCTTTGCACTGCTCAGCGCTGACTGACTGGCCTACAAAAGTCAATCAAACCAAAGAGACACAAAACACAAAAGTGAGCTGGTTATGAGGTATCTGATGTTCACCATTTGGTATGGGGTGCTGAACTTACGTCTTTTAAAACCAGCATGAACTAAAAGTACCCAGTAATTGTTGCTCTCCTCTGAATTGCTCCTCTGTTAGGTCTCACTGCCACAGTGTATCATTTCTTTTAAAAAAAGCAAGGCTGTAATACCAAACAAAACCAGAAGAAACCATCCCCAGTGCTTTTTAATAGCCTGTGATAAAATCTCAACTGCAGGTCTCTGCCACAAGAAGACACTCTGAACTGATTTGTTCTCCAGGGAGGGGCACAGCGTAACCAGGATCTCATTACACGGTCTACACAACACCTTGAACTGTTTGTCATAACTTTTCTTCCTTCCTTTATAAATTAGAGTGTCTGAACAAGACAAAAAAATGGTAATTTGGAGAGGCTTGGGACAGAAAGATCAGACAGCATTATTGCTTTGAAGCACAACTATATGAATTATGGCAGAAAGGTCATTAGAAAGCTTGTCATCTACAGCTTTTCCAACTGAGTGTGTTGAACTACCAGGAAATATGTACAAATTGTTTTCAAAATATGCTAATTTTCTTCCTCCTATTGCTATAATTTTCTCATAGAGTGTGAGTCAGTCTTTTCTCTTTTGGAGGAAAAGACCACTGATTGGGATACTAAGGTAGTTTGCCTTTTGATTGTTGTCAGAAATCACAGAGTTTGTGTGCCTTAATAACAGTATACTTTGTTAGCACTGAGGCTTATCTCAGTCACAGCTGCCTAAAATAAAATTTTCTCATGAATTCTGCCATGTGCAGCAGTACCTTTGAGTAACCCAGACTGAGTGTGTGACAAACGAGCCCAAAATCAGGTCTGCTCAACTTCTTGATAAGTACCTTTAAAAATCTGTCCACATCAGTGTTGCCTTGCATTGCACAGTGATGCTGTTATGAGCTTCAGAGGGTCAGGATAAAGATTCCTCTCTCCTCATTCTCTACGTTCCATTTTCTCTGGTTCTTTTCCTTCATTGTTCTGGGTCTTAGACTGAGGGTGAGCTCAGAGCTAGGCAGAGGTGAGCCTTGAGTAGAAGCACCTGGATTTTGAAATCTGCTCCCTTGAAGAAAGGCATTCCTTAGCCACTGACTTCTTAGTGACAGATGGTTTGTACCAAATGCTGGCCCACGACACTGGATTGCTGTCACTAGTAAATCTGGACTGTGGGTCAGTGGCAGAGAAATGGTATCTTGGAAGCCACTATCAGATTGAAGAAGAGATTCCCCCAAAGCTGGCCAAGACAAAAGTGATCAGCATACAGGGACTGGCTGGAAGTGGTGGGGCATTTTTCACCTTCTGCATTCTTTCAAATGTGACACTACCAACTCTGGTGGCATTTTTCACTTGTTTTGTGCTGATGCAAATTACCTCCTAGAATGTACAGAAACAAGTTCCTATTTCTTCAAAATAAAGCCTTCATTTATTTGAAGATTTCCTTCTCTTGATAAGAACCATCTCAACATGCTGAGAAAAGGAAATCTCTTGATTCATGTAATAGGCTCAAGAAATTTGGTGGATACATGGCTCTTCCTCTCCATCATGCCAGTGCTGCTCAGGACAGGAGCTAGCAGCAAGGGATTTTGCAGGACATGTGTGCTCAGGAACAAGCTTCTGGATTCTCTTTTCTTCATGTGGCTTTGTGGGAGCACAAATGATTGGATTCGTGGATCTGACTGCCTAGAGTGATGATTTATTTCATATGAACCATTGAACTCCACTCATCTGGAAACAACTTTGATTGCTACTGACCTTAAACTGAGTCAGTGGCTGAGAACAAAATGTTCTGGTTCTCCTTCTCACCCTAGGACCTTTGCATACCTCTCTTCTTTGTGTAATTTGAAACTATGCACAGGAGTAAGCACTTCTACAAATAATAACATTTGCACACCACATATCAGTGAAAACAGGCCTGCTGAAAGTGTAAATGTATGTGTTTAATATATGAAGCACATTTCATAGCATATAATTAAAATGTTATATCAATATTAGTTCAATGTGAGAGCTCACAGGGTTTTAAGTAGTTCCTTTCACTGCAGCTTCTCATACAGTCTCTTGCCTCTCCAGAAAAGTTTCTCTTCAGGGGTTTTACAGTTTTTGAGGGGGACTCACTTGAGCTTGGAAAAATATCTTGGTTTTTATTAGCATTATAGCAGGATCTAGTGGCAAATTAGCTGGAGATATGATGGATCTATCCATACAGGGGAACGTTTTTTGGTTAACTGGACCCTGAAATCTAATATAGTACATGGTGTAGGAACATGGCAGGAAAATCCTGGATACACAGAATAGAAATCAGCATGAGAAATGAGCGAATTGTCTGTTCACAAGTCTCTGACTTCTTGCTTCCATCCACAAACTCCCTTCTAGAGTACTCTCATTAAAGACTATCATGTACTTGAAAGGGAAGTGAAGGAAGCTCAATCTGCAGGAGCAGCATCACCCTGCTGCCCCCCAGTGAGCCATGCCTCCCCTCTCTGAAGGGCATAAACTCTTGACCCGAGGACAGATGATGAGCAGCAACCTAAAAATAATTTGCTTCTGCTGGCTACTCAGCATCTGGCACCAATGAGGGGTAGCTGAAATGCTTTTGTTAATATCTCTTCCACATGTTTCCTGAGTATTTTCCCAAAGCAGCTTAGCTCTGTGCAATGAACTTTCATTTCCTAATGCCAGTGACTGAAAGTGTATGCCAGGGGATAATTGCAAATCCATGTTACTTCATCCAGTCACATCATCTGTGTCCACTCCCTGTAAATCCTTGAGAATGACTGGTGCAAAATGGTGACACAGGAGCAGTGCATGATTCATAATGGATGTTAAATAAAACACAGGGTTGCAGGGGGAACAGGCAGTCCTTCTTTTAAAACAAGGCTTAGCTTTTTAGATAGTGAGTTTACACAAGACTCTGGTCAGATTAGGCATTTTTAGAAAGCTGAATAAAAGGACAGATTGTAATAAGGCTGGCTGACCCCGTTAGCTTTAATTTAGCAACTGTGAGTAGTGTTGAAAATTACTGGATGGGTAAAAACTGACTTAATCTGCTGGATCTCTGGCACACTGTACAACTTCCAAATTCCTGTTGTCATATCTTAACAGCTACTGTTCACTGGGAATGAGGGGTTGGAGCTACTGGAATGCTGTCCACCTGTACTTCTAACACATCTTCATTTGCTATACAGGAGTGATTTTGATTGTTTCTCAGGCATTGAGAGATAGATCAGGGATTTTTCTTGTGGATCTACAAAGCACCTGCTTTGGGAAAGAGTTTCTGGGCAGAACTGTAACAACATAATTCTGGTTAGAGCTGAGACATAAACAGGAAAGTCACATCTGTGCAGCCACTTTGGGGTGTGAAATCTCATTACTTTTTCCCCTTTTAACATTGAAGACATTTTGCATTCTGACTTTCCCAACCTGTCTTTGCTCAAATCCCACAAAAATCAAAGTATGAAAACACACAAGTCCTTTAGGGGAAGAGGTAAAAAAGGAGCCAAAAAAGTCTGTTTTCAGATGAGTCTTGTGATAATTCTGCTGGAAGGGCTTCTCCTCAGACCACTGTACTAGTTATTTATGAACAATGAAAAGAAAAGTAGACAAGGGGGCACTGTTGCACCTGGCCTTGCTATTCGCTTATCTCTTGGTTTCCTAAATGTCAAATCTTTATGTTTGGGATATGGAGCTTTTCATCCTGGTGGGAAAGTACGAGGGAGGGCTGGGAAGATATTATTCATCCTTTTTAAATACTCCATTTCCTGATAATGAAGGCAGGGCCAAACACCAAACAGAATAAAGACATTTCTTTCATGATTAATCCACTGCTTTCTTCCAAAAGCTTAAAAAGTATTGTTATAACTGGATATGTTTCTGAGTCAAAACTTCACAAACATTTGAGGTGAATGGTGAGGTTTGGCAGAGGAAGCTGAAGAGTGGGTGAGACATTCATGCGTTGTATTAGTAGCTTCTGTGTTGTACAGATAAATGAGTATGAGACACTGATAAGCTGATAATTGACAGGTAATAGTTTCCAGTGTTTACAATATATCCTCCACAATTGTCTCCCCATGCCTTTATTTTTTCCTGAGTTGAAATTTGTGAAATATTCTGTGCTTCTTCACTGGATGGATTCACTCTCCCCTGATAGACTGGAATACTTAAAAACTTGCTTTATTGGACATACTATCTGCACAAGGAAGAAAGTGACGTGTGTCTATAAACTTTATACTGGCCAGGGAATGGGTTACTTCAACTTGGGTTTTGAATTTCCTTTGGCACATAAGCAAAGGCTTTATTCTGCTGCCTGTGAAATGACTTCTGATCAGTTAATGATATTCTTCACCTCAGTTTCACAATTTATAGATCTTAAAGGTGTTGTGGTGGTTTTTGTTGGTTTTTATTTTTTTTCCCTTTTRAGGTCTCTTCCTATGTTAAAAGACTATGTTCAGCCTTGACTAGCATTGCTCTGTCTTTGGAGGTGCCTGGCTGCAAGGAGAGGGCACTTAGAGGGGCAAGAAGAAAAGGGAATGCCTTTAGCCTCCTCTCTTACTGTCTTTTGTAATTCAGGGTAGGCCAGCATATTGCAGTACCAGGGAACTGTGTATGTCATATTCTGAACTAGGAAATTGAAAATTCATGCAGTCATTGAGATTCTTGATTTTGTATCAGAGGTAAGGCTTTGCTAAATCTATGTCAGTGAAAACATGTCCATTGTATAAGACACTACTACTTTCTGTGTTCTTGGTACAGCTATACAGCTTGCTAACTCAGTGAAGTAGTAGTGAACTAAATGGCCAGAAAGAAAAAGACTTCATTACTCAAATATTAAGTGGAAAAAAATTTATATGTGCATATATATGTATATATATATGCACACACACACAAAAATCTACAGAATTATATAGTAATCAAAGAAATGGCAGGTTATATAAAAGCAAAAAAATTACTAGGGAAACAAAAGAAAAAATAGAAAAAACAAGTTCCATGAAAACAAAGGATTAAGAGGATAAATACCTGAGCAATAAAGTAAATTTTGAAAATTAGGCGACACTAATTACTAGGTGAATATTTCAAAAGGGAAGAAAAATACCCCATTAAATATAGCTCTGTGTACTTGTAAAAAAGAATAATTCATTTTTCATCTGGTGGAGACTCTTACAGACCTTTACTATCTGAGAAGGATGATGGCAAATATCTATGGCAAATCTTTTAAAGCCAGTAGGCATAGTTAACTTGTACTAGTCTAACATGGAAAAGTTGCCCAAAGAGATGACTGACATCACATTGATCATCAGTGTGATCAGTGGCTGTCGAGATGTTCTGTCAGCACTGTTGTGTTTTGATTTATATATTAGTACTGTTTTGTATAGAAGTGGTGTTATAAGTCAAAATCAAAGGAAAAGTCCTGCAACTCTCTGCAAATGAGGAGTCCTCATAGATTAAGTGAGATATTGTCAAGACAGTCATAAGACTGAAACTAGTGCTTATTTTTAGCAACAGTCTAAGTTCATTACTGAGAAAATGTGGAGATACTACAGGAATCAGCGGACTGTTAAATTGAAGGATAGCAACAATGGGATAAGCAAGGCTGTTCAGCCATTTTCCAATGACAGTATATGATCCAGCACCAAAGAAAGCTGGAGACGACTGCAGAGCATGGATTTTGGAACCGGAGAAGTGTCTTTGCAAATATTTCAGCAACAACCCTCTGGGGAGAGTGCCAGCTAAAGCTGTGTTGGGCTCTCCAAAACAACAGGACCAGGGACACAGCTTCTCCCTCTGTGACAGTGCTGCTTGGCTTTGGCAGTCAACACAGAGGCTGTTTGGAAAACAGGAGGATGAGAAACTGAAGACCGCAAAATAGATGCATGCAAGTGATCTGAAGACTGAAGAATACACTCTGCAGGTGGATATAGAAGTGTCTGGGAGGTGGTTTGATTGAAATCTGTCTTCCTAGGAAGCACACGCAAGCTAAAAAAGGCACAGAGGAGGATGGCAGCAGAGTGAATGCTAGCAGTTGATCCTACACAAATTTCAAGGAGGAACAACTCATTAGTGAAGTACATAAGGATTCAGAACAAGATAGGAAGTGGATTTGCTGCCCTTTAAGTTCTTCAAATCAAAATCCAGGGCCTTTCTTTTGGCAGGTCCATGAGTTTAGCACAGGGACAATTGGATGAAATTTATTCACATGCAATGTAGTAGAAGGAACAACAAATGAGGGAACAACAAATAACTCTTCAGGCCTTAAATTATGTGAATAGGCTATGTGGAATTTTCTCACTAGCTGGCAGCAGTGGAAGAGGAACAATCACATATAATCATGTATTTTGAGAAGTCTTAACTCCTTATTTCATATCACCTGAGATACAAATTTGAGTAGTGATGGCTGGTGGAGTCCTGGGGACCTATGCTGCACCTGGTTCCAAGTGTGAATTTTTGCCATCTTATTTTACATTGATTACACTAATGGACTGGTACAGCCAGCTCTCTCTACACATATTTTTTTTTAAGAATGCACAGTTCATGAGGATTTTTCAAGTATTAGGAAGCTGCGATTCTTTATTCAGCATATTTGTATTCACTAGAGTGAAAAAAGACTTTGTAAACCAGCAACCAACTAGTATTTTATCTTATAATTTCTGGCCTCAACTAGGAAAGCAGTCAGCAGGATCAGTTCTAAGACAGACTGTGTCAACTGTGACAGAAAAATATTATTGGAACTTGCTATTTGGTGAATTACTTTTTATGAATATATTGAGAACTGCAGAGATGTATGGAATTGGAGGCAATTAATCATAATGACAATGTAAGAAGAAAGGAAAGAAACTGAAAAGAAATTATATTTCTGCAGATAGCTGAAACAAGTGTGCATTGAGGTCTATTAAGCAATGCCTCTTCTTGAGCACATCAATCCTGAACTTGGCTCTGGGGTTTTTGTATGGTAAAGGTACCCTACTTTCCTACATTTTTTTGGGAAAATTCAACAAAGAGTGCTGGATTTAGAAGGGTTTCTTGGTGTATATATTTATAAGGACAGCCAAAGAATCACATTAATGATGTTAAAATTTGACCTGAGTCTGAAAATTTCTGCATCTGATTCCATTTAAGTGCATTACCATCATTTAATCTATTCAAGACTTGCATGATGTGTTTTTATACATGTCAGTATGTATGTAGTACATACACACATACCTGCAAATAAAGACACGTGCTATAGCCAAAGAGGAAAAGATAAGAATAATCAAGTACCTATCAAAATGTACAGGATAAAATTAGTTTTCAGCATGGCAGGGGTGATCTGTAGGTCACTTATACATGTGTGTGGAACTTACCTCCAGTGCTGTTGTATACGTACATAAAGCCTGTAACTATAAGGTGGGGTTTCCCTACATTATTTGGGGGCTCTTTGTGTGAACAGGTATGAAATGGTCACCTGAAAGATTGACAGTAGCAGTATAAAAACATGTTTTTTCAAAAATATCAGGAATGTTTTGTGGTCTGATATTCTGGTACATTCCATGCTCTTGATTCAAAGAAATGCAAACAAACAAGAACTTCATCATGCAATTACTTATTTAGGTAAAGTTAAAGAGTTTCTGACATGCTTCCATACTAATACAGTGGAATTCAAAAGAGTTTTTTTGAAAGTAATTGTCAAAACAGTAAAATAAATGTAGATTTGTGTGTCTGTTGCATCTTCTATGGTGTAATTTATGCACCCTATGCACCTTTCTCTTTTCCATTTGGTTTTCTATACTAGAAATGTCAGGTCCTGGTTTATCCTTACTATCCTTGGCAGCTTTTGCAGAAAATTTGCAAGATAACATCACCTGTACACAAACCTTGTGATATACTTTTCTTATCATTCTCAAGGACTGACAAAAGGGAATGAAGAGATAGGTTCCCACTCAGTGAAGCCACATGTGTTTCCCACGCACAGAAAGCACATCTAAGTCAGGGGCTTAGGTAGGGTAGGAATGCAAGGTATGTTTGCAAGCACTCCACAGCACACCAGACACAAAGACAGCTTTTGTCTAACTGATTTGGTTATTAATGCCACTGTGACCATGCTTGTATATGCTGCTGTGGAATACACAGAGGGCCTGAAGCAAGTTTTGCCATAATTGTGCCAGTGCTATCCAGGTCTGATTTTTAATGGGTTTCATTAAATTGTTGGTGCTTGCAGCAGCATTAGTTGGATGCTGTGAAAAACAGTCTGTATGATSTTTCCAAGCAGTGAGAGGAAAGCAGAATCCTTATTTATATTGGAGATTGTTTCCAACTAAGCATGCTGCAGTCTTTCTGTTGGGTGCTACCTACAGCATTGTGTTGATGGAGTGCTGCTATTGGGAGACCATAGATCCCCAAAATACCAAATACACAACATACACTGTCTTCTGGCAGTTTTAGGCACCTGGGAATGCTTAAGGGCATGGCCCCTATGCAATGAGCCATTGTTTGCACAGAGACTCAGGCACTGGTCTCTTTAGCGTTGCTATGCTGAACTGAATAATTCCTCTATTTAATTTTTGAAATTTATTTATGATTCTATGGCAGAGACTTCAAAGTAGTGGGGAGGTTTAAATCAGTGGGTGGTCAGATTCCTGCTTGCTTATCCAATAATTTCCCAATAGAAAATGTAAAAAGCTTTCATGGGTACAAGGATTTCCCTCTTCCCAGATGAACCTGGAAGAATACCAATTCCAAATTTTTCCTTTGTCACTTCTGCCCCAATGAATCTTGACTCTTTTGTCTCATTGTTGCAGGGCTTCTGTACAGAGTTGGAAAGGTTTTCATCTCAGTGTCCGGAGATGTGGGTTTGCAATCTGCTATGCACAAAAAAATGAACAAACCCTTCAAAAGTGAGCCACAGAATGCAGAACTGAGCAGACTCATGTCTCTAGAGACAACTTGAAATAGTTAGAAATAGATAACTCTGTCTCTGAAAACTGCAGACTTTCTTGATTTACCCTGCATAAATTTTCTCAGTAAGTGGGTACAATGGTGCCTAGTGGCAGAATAATGAATTCACTACGGATCTTCAAAGTTCCAAGTGAGCGCTGTGAAAACTAGGCTATTTTCTCTCAATCTGAGACAGGATTTTAATGTAAGTATTCATGGTCCAAAGTAAAGCTCCTCAGTATCAAAAACTTCATTAGTCTTTGAAATATTAACTTTTGGCTCTAGTCTTTTTATATAGTTTCCTAAGATTTATTGAACAATGTTCCAAGCTGAAAAATTTACCTGTGTATTCCTGAATACACTAGCTGTCTAATTAGGTAACTGATACTTTGTAGCACATATCATTTAGGATAACTCCCTCATAAATTAAGATGGAAGATCAAGAGCTCTCTGATGGAAGCAATTATTTAAACTATTCATCTTCATGCTTACCTCAAAAAATATGGAGAAAATGCTGCATTGTTTGGGGGTTTTTTGTTTGTTTCGATTGTGTGGCATCTTCTCAATTCTACCTGTCTTTCACAAGAGCTTTTAAATTTGAATTATTTCTGGTAATATACTCCAAGAATAACAAAATTCCTCAAGTTGTATACTTAACTAACTCTGTGAGAGATCTGAGAGAGTAATTTTAAGCCAACTAACTGCTTGCTAAATCACTGGTTACCACCTTTGTCAAATTTCTTCAAGCACATTTAATTATTATTACTTTACAGTGATGCAGAGAATTTGCAGGGAATTTTAGGGCATCTTTCAGCTGATGGGACCCTTACATTAAATATTGCCCAGAAATGGCTCCAAAGGATTTCCAGCATCAATCAACAAGATAGATGAAGAGGAAGAGAGAAGCAGCACTACTTGCCCACATATGAAGTCAAGAGGTGAGTGACAAAAAAGAAAAAAAAATATTTAATTTGTTTCAGATTTGTATGATTAATTTGCTGTATTTAAAATCAAACTGGATTGCTTTGCGATGATCAACTAAGTAACAGAGGTAGGATGCTGAGTATTATGAGCTTTACATAACAGCCACCTCTCATCACTCTTTTAAAACATGAAACAATTTGCCTCCAGCACATCCCTGCATGAATAACTGTGCTGTTCTCTAAAGGGTGGTAAGCGTGAAACACATAAATGTAGGGGGGGAATAAAACCCCAAGATTCCATAGGAACTGTTTTCCTGCTTCTTGTTTCATTGTGGTTGACAACAGATCACATACCATCCCTTTGCTGCAGCCTAAAATGAAAGTGTTTTTTTTTTAAAGCCTCTATTATTAATTGTCAATAAGATGAAAATGTCTATAGAAAAGCCAGTGTCAGAGATGAAGACTGGACTGGCCAAAATACATGAATCATTATATGATTTAGATACTATACTGTTCAGTCAGTCACATCTTTCTTCTCCTTTGAGACAGATACATTTTGAAAAGTCTATATTAAGTTAAAAAATCTATGCCTTGTGTGGCAGCAGCCCTCTGGCCACAGAGAGCAACGCACAACTTTCCCAGGCATTGTCCTGGGGGCAGGCTGTGAGAAGATCAGAGAAAAGAATGAGAAACAATTCTTATCTTCACTTGCTGCACCTGTTGTTGTGAGCCTGTGGAATGTGTTATGGAGATTTGTTTACCAAAGGGAGGTTTCTTAATTGGCCAATGGTGATGGTGTTTAGAATGAAGGACCAATTGGGTCCACTTGTATCGTGACTGTCTGTAAGGGTGATGGGTTTCTTAATAAGTGTAGAATAATAAAGTGATTGATCAGCCTTCTGAGAAGCATGGAGTCAATGCTAATTATTACCCAGCTGGGAGCCTGTGGCAACACCTTTAACTCTGAGTTTTACATCCTGTCCTTCCATATGTGTGTGTGTGTGTGTGTCTGAGACTACTTTACTAACTGCCAGGAAAATATCCTTTAGGGGTTACACTAAATCTTTTATTTTGCAATCAGTGAGAGGGCATTTCAGATGATATTCAGTGATATTTAAAATATGGCTTTTGCTGGTCTATCATCTCACCTATTCTGCTCTCAAACAAGAATAATATTCTGGCGAAAGTAGACCACACCTGTGTCACGAGGCAGACAACGGAACAAAGGAACTGCCTGGCTAAGACCTGGAACTGATGTGGAAAGCTTTTGTGTAAGCTCTAGGGAGGGAAAATACTTTGCTGGTATATGTCTCATTTCTACTGAGAGAGTTTTCCAGGATAGTTTGGCTAGTAAATCTCCTCTAGGGTATGTAAGGACCGACCATGGTGTGGTCTCTGTACTCTTGTCTTGGCTAAAAGTATACAGACAGCAGTTAGGGTTGCAAAGTGGTATTGCTATAGGGCCTTTAGCTCCATGAAAGCTGTATCTCAAAAGAATTTACCAATGGGTGAGGAATGGATGTACTGAATGTACTAGAATGATGGAAGGACAGAGAGAAGTAGAAAAAGTAACTCACTCTAACTATAACTATTTTTTTTCATATGGAGATCAGACATGGATTAAGAGCCTTTATACCAAAATCAAGGTGTACAGAAAAAGTAAAATGAAGGATTATAGGGAGTCTGAAGTTGAGGTAGAACTGTTGCATGGAAATTCAAGACTACTGTGCAGTTGATTTCAATGGAATTAACTCTGTAGCCTTTGTATATGGGTTACAGTAAGTTCAGCTGCCAAGACACTCTGCTTTAAGGATGCAAGTTGTCCCACTGACAAGGCATATTTGTGCAGCTTAAACTGAACATATTCCTTGGGCTTTGCCAAGCCATAACTTTACTAGGTGGTCTGTCCACCAAGAAAAACATGGTTTTCCATCTTAGGAATTAAACTTTCACCTAGAAGGTGGTTATTGGATGTCCAAATTCTGCTTAGTTTGGTATGCAATGGCACTGTGTTGGTTTAGGTAGCTCCCATCCTTTTGTTCTGTCTGCTTGTGTATTTGGTTTTTGTGTCTTTCCACCACAGTTTGCTGCTGCTTTACTTGTGCAAGTACAGCTGTTTGTGAAGCTGCCTGGGAAACTGAATCACTGAAGTGATCCAGGAGAAAAAAAATAGTGCTCTGTAATGAGAGTTTCTTCACACATCTCTTTGGCATTTTGCCCAGTGAAGCCACCACAATAATGTCCATATAGGTCCTTAAAAGCCACCGAGAAAATGATGAATAATTTAAAAATTTATCTTAAAATTTAATTGGCAATAGAACTGAGACTCCTCAGAGAACTACACCTACGCTGCAGCACGAAGTGCAGTAATCATACTCCAAAGATGACAGCTATTTCCTTCTACCTTGAGGATGAGTCTGACCTATTTCCTTTAAAAGAGAGAAAGCTCTGCCACCCTTCTATCTTCGGATTTAAGACTAGAACAGCTCGCACCCAAGACACATGGGCTTTACTTCTGTAGACTCAAGTTTTCCATGGCTTTTCTGCCTTGCATTTCTTTTGCCTAGGCATAGAAGGCGCTCCTACACTGCCGTCTGCAGCTGGAAAAGCTGCTCCTAGAGCAACACGCTGTTTCAGCTGTTGGTTTTGGCCGAGCAAAGCAGCCAATGGTCCTGTCCCAGAACACAAGGCACAGCGGATAACAAACAAGCAAACACATTAATCTGTATTTCTGCAAAGGTAAATACCGTTCTGTGAAGGTAAATAAAGTTATTTGCATTTAGGGAAAGAAAAAGTCCATTGAGAAATACCATTGTAAAAAGCTGTGAGTAGCTCTAACCCATGATGTCTCATCCATGTATGAAATCCTGCCAATCAATCTCTGTTTATTGATAGGTTTTCAGCTGTTCAAATTGGCTCCCTTGCACTGGTTCGAATTGTCTGAAATTGTTTTGATAGGCATATAAGAATGCAATGTAATATGTAGATATAAGCGCACGTGCATATGTGCATGCACATGTATATACACACGTGTGCAGATATACATGCACATATGCATGTATATGTGTATCTGTGTATACACTGAAAAGTGACTCTTCCTTAAACTCATGTTGAAAGCAGTAAAAAAATTAAAAGTGAGTTAGAACCAGTTTTGAATCTTGACAGATCTTGATTTGGTCTTAATTATGTGGGTTGGAGAAGCAGGTGATAAGGCACCTCCCACTCTGCCTCCTGGCCTTCTGGGAACATGCTGAATATGTCTGGAGAGCAGGACATATCCATGAGCCAGATCACACCAATGGAAGATGTACTTGGGGGTTGAATAAAACCACCAAGCCTCCCCTCTCCTCTCCTCTCCTCTCCTCTCCTCTCCTCTCCTCTCCTCTCCTCTCCTCTCCTC